>SJYA01000886.1:0-80019 GCA_006410615.1 Neotragus moschatus
AAGACTTCTTCAGTTGAAAACAGTTTTTAAAACATTGAAAATGGGGAACTAAAAACATTATATTGAATCAGAAAGACTTCAACCTAATCTTAATCACAAGCAGGCTGAAATTATATTTTTATTTGAGTTAAAATCCCAAATGCCAGAGGCTTTCTGGATAACACTGAAATGTAACATTACTGTTTCATCACTCATAATATTGTCCTAATCCTGGTGTACTTTGTCCTAGATGCCTATCCTTTCTAGTACTTAGCATTATGATGTATTCAAATAGATCAGAGAAGTGAAAGTTAACTACCAGAGTCAGCTGTTTTTCTTTCTCACATTCCTATCATTATAGACATTTTACATAATTCTTGGTATTCAGTTGACAATGTTGAACCAAGCTTTGTCCTGTGGGTCCCAGAAATGGCTTCCTGCAAAGAACCACCATTCCCCACAAACTGAAATAGACTCTTGGATGACCTGCTTGTTTATCCATACAAAGCTAGACTTAGATCCTCCAAATTCCCACCCTCTGTCTCATAAGTGATTAGCTGAACTGTTGGTCCCCATAGCCAATTAGCACTACATGTCCACTAATTTAACCTAACGAAACTTCAATCAGGCTTTCTTTCCCCTCCCCACGAAACTCTGGATCTTGACCCTCATCTTGAAGAACAAGGAGCCATCCCTCCTTATACACCCTCCTGAGAATCACCTACCTTGCCTACTGCAGAGACGAACACTGCCTGATCAACGCACCAGTCACACCACCCATTCATCCCCAGTGCTCACTCTTGTCCTCTCCAGCCCTATTTCTTGTCCCATCAAAGAAAAGCCCTCTTCCGGGCCTTCCCTGGTGGTCCTGTGGCTAAGACTCCATGCTCCCAATGCAGGGGGACCCTGAGTTTTAATCCCTGGTCAAGGAACTAGATCCCACATACAAGTGGTAATGCCAAAAAAAAAAAAAAAGTGGTAACTTCTTTGAGAAATAGAGGCTTGAATACAATGAAATTGGGTGATTTGGGCAAAAATATTTCATGGGTGGCGGTGTGTACTTCCAAGAGGAACATATACTATCTTCTTATGTTTGTTTTTGATAATACCAGGCATTGACTATTATTATCTATATCCATTACTTTATTATATGTTGAAAATATACTGAATTAATTACATTCTGTCATTCTTTCTCCATTTATAAGTTGGAAGCCTTTCATAAGGAGAAACTTTCCTCATCAATTGTTTTATTACAATAAGATATAATTCATATAGGTAAAAAGATGAGCACTTATAGTCTCCTATTCACCAGTCACCACCACCCCTCAAAAGTAACTGTTTTTTTTAATTGAAGTACTGTAGAGTTGATTTACAATGTTGTGTTAATTTCTGCTTTACAGCTAAGTGATTCAGTTATATATTTTATATATATGTATTCTTTTTCATTATGGTTTATCACAGGATACTGATTATAGTTCTCTGCTATACCGTAGAACATTTTTGTTTATCCATTCTATATAAAATAGCTTACATCTGAGGGGTTTTTTTAATATAATCAAATACTCATGCATTTACACATCTGATCTGACTAAATCCAATGGAGTTATTATTCCTGTTGATGCACAGTTAGACCCATCTGGACAAAGGGAACCTTTTGCAAAATAGCTACTAAACTTTTTTGACATGATTCCATTCTTTTAAGTTTCCCTATTTTCTAGTATAAGATGTTTCCCGGTTATTTTGTACATTTCTTGCCATTTTTGGAGAATCAGCCATTTCTCTAAACGTCCATCTTTCTTTTAACGAGAGTGGTATTTAAACATCAAGATCTTGCCTCTAGGCCCTTTCAGCGGAGAGATCTAGGAAATACATATACTTCTTTGGAAAGATGAAATACATTTTATGAGTTTACACTTACAACTGACGCTTACAATTCAATTCACAACTACAAAGTTTCCACTTAATCTTTTCTAACTTACATCAGTATCATTTTTCTCTCATATTAAAAATTCTGCTTTCTCCCACTGCAGCCACTTTTATTTAATATATTATTGAAAGTCCTAGCAAAAACAATTAGGTAAGAAAAAGAAATAAAAGGCATCCAAATTGGAATGGAAAAAGTAAAACTGTCTCTATTTGCACATGACATGATAGTATATATAGAAAACACTGAAGATGCTGCCAAAAGAAGCTGTCAGACCTAATAAACACATTCCATAAAGTTGCAGGATGCAAAATCAAGGCACAAAAGTCACAAAAGTCAGTTGCATTTATATATAATACAGCAACCTATCAGATACAGATTTTTTTTAAATCCCATTTATAAGTGCATGAAAAAGAATAAAACGAGGAATTCCTTGGCAGTCCACTGGTTAGGACTCCATGCTTCAACTGCAGGGGACAGATTCAATCCCTGGTTAGGGAACTAAGATCCTGCAAGTTGCATAGTGTGTCAAAAAAAAAAAAGAATACCTACAATAAATTTAACTGAGGAGGTAAAAGACCTATGCACTGAAGACTGTAAGATATGGATGAAATTGAAGACACAAATGGAAAGATATTCCATGCTCAAGGATTGGAAAAATTAATATTGTTAAAATGTTCATTCTAAAGTGATCTATAGAGTCAATGCAGTTCCTCTCAAAATACCAAGGGCATTTTCCACAGAAATAGAACAAAATCCTAAAGTTTGTATGGAATCACAAGGACCATTAAAAATCAAAGCAATCTTGAGAATGAAGAACAAAGCTATAGCTATCACACCTCCCGATTTCAAACTATATTATAAAACTACAGTAATCAAAACACTTATGGTATCGGCATAACACAGTCACATAGATCTATGTAACAGAATAAAGAGCTCAAAAATAAACCCATGCATACACAGTCAATTAATTTACAAGAAGTAAGTCAAGATTATACAGTGGGGAAAGGATAATGGATTAAAAGACTTAAATGTGAACCTTGAAACCATAAAACTCAGGGAAAGAAACCCAGTGGCTAAACTTCTTGATGTGAATCTTGGCAACCACCGTTTAGATTTGACATCAAAAACAAAGGCAACAGAAGCAAAAATAAACAAGTGAATCGACATCAAACTAAAAGGCTCTGCACAGCAAAGGAAACCATCAACAAAGTGAAAATACAACTCATCAACTGGGAGAAAATATTTGTAAATCATATATCTGATAAGGGGTTAATATAAAGAATATAAATTATATAAATCAATAGCAAAAAAAAACCCTAAATAACCAGATTAAAAATGGGCAGAAGATTTGAATAGACATTTTTTCCAAAGAAGATACGCAAATTTACATGAAAAGATGCTCAACATCATTATTCACCCAAGAAAATGCAAATTGAAATCATGAGATACCATGTCACACCTGTTAGAATGGCTATTATCAGAAAAACCAGAAATAACAAGTGTTGGCTAGAGTTTAGAGAAAAGGAAACTCTTTTTCACTGTTGGTTGGAAGGTAAGCTGGTGCAGCCACTACAGAAAATAGTATGGAGTTTCCTCAAAATACTAAAAAGTATCACTATCATATGACCCAGCAATTTCATTTTTGGGTATCTATCTGAAGGAAAAGGAAATCACTATCTTGAAAAGATATCTGTAATCCCATGTTCATTCCAGCATTATTTATAAGAGCCAAGACATGGAAACAACCAAAGTGTCTATCCGTGGATAAATGGCCAAAGTGTAGTATATGTAACACAACTGAGTATTATTCAGACATTAAAAAGGAAGCCCTATTATTTGCAAAAACATGGATGAACATTGAGGGCCTTATGCTAAATGAATATTTAGCATCAAGGGCAAATACTATATAATCTCACTTATGTGTGAAATCTTTAGAAACTCGCTAAAGCAGACAAACAAAAAACTCATAGATACAGAGAACAGATTGCTGGCTGCCAGAGGCAGGGAGTAGGTAGAGGTGGGCAAGATTAGAGAAAGTGGTTCAAAGGCACAAACTTTCAGTTATAAATAAGCCCCAAGGATACATTATGGGACCACAGTTAACAATACTGTAGTGTATATTTGAAAATTGCTGGAGAGAGTAGCTCTTTAAAACTCACCACACACAAAATTGTGTGGTGATCAGTGTTAACTAAGCTTACTGTAGTAGTAATTTCACTATATATACAGCTGAAACTAATACAATGTTATTTGCCTGTTGTGCTCAGTCACTCAGTTGTGTCTGAGTCTACAATCCTATGAACTGTGGCCCTTCTCCAGGGTATCTTCCTGACCCAAGGATTGAACCCGAGTCTCCTGCATTGCAGGCAGATTCTTTACCAGCTGAGCTACTAGGGAAGCCCCACAAATACTTACTACATGATTGATAAAATAGGTTTGCATTTTTTTCAGTTTTCATCCTTTTTTTTTTAACCTATCTGAATCTTCGTTTTAAAAGCAATTTTTAAAATACAGCCTAATTTAAAATTTTTGCTTTGTTAGTCTGAAAAGTGAAAGTGGCTCAGCTGTGTCTGACTCTTTGTGACTTCACGGACTATACAGTCCATGGCATTCTCAAGGCCAGAATACCCACCCCAGTGGAGAAGCCTTTCCCTTCTCTAGGAAATCTTCCCAAGCCAGGGATTGAACACAGGTCTCCTGCATTGCAGGCAGATTCTTTATCAGCTGGGCCACAAGGGAAGCCCAAGAATACTGGAGTGGGTAGCCTATCCTTTTGCCAGGGGATCTTCCCGACCCAGGAATTGAATAAGGGTCTCCTGCATTGCAGGTGGATTCTTTACCAACTGAGCTATCAGTTTCTTTAAAGAAAGAGCTATCAGACTTTTGGATTGCAGCCATTCTGACTGGTGTGAAATGGTATCTCATTGTGGTCTTGATTTGCATTTCCCTGATAATAAGTGAAGTTGAGCATCTTTTCATGTGTTTGTTAGCCATCCGTATGTCTTCTTTGGAGAACTGTCTATTTAGTTCTTTGGCCCATTTTTTGATTGGGTCATTTATTTTTCTGGAATTGAGCTGCGTAAGTTGCTTGTATATTTTTGAGATTAGTTGTTTGTCAGTTGTTTCATTTGCTATTATTTTCTCCCATTCAGAAGGCTGTCTTTTCACCTTGCTTAGAGTTTCCTTTGTTGTGCAGAAGCTTTTAATTTTAATTAGATCCCATTTGTTTATTTTTGCTTTTATTTCCAGTATTCTGGGAGGTGGATCATAGAGGATCCTGCTGTGACAAAAATCACAGGATTTTTAAAAGAAATATTAGAGCAGAGGTCTTAGGGAAATTCTGGCAAATTAATGGACTTACAATATTTGGGCAATATTAGAGTATTTTCTTGGTAAGCCAAGTCTCTACTTTGAGGAATTAGTTATAATAAGGAATTCTGTGACATTTGGGGCTCAGAATAGGACTTCAGCAGTTACAGAACAAAATGTTCTGAGGCCTTCTCAGTTTGAAGGGATTAGTCAGGCAATGTGCTGGGGTTGGATCTGGGAGACACGGGGGTCTGAGGTGAACCCCTCAGGGGGTTTGAGGTGAACCCCTCCAGGTTTGAGATGAACCCCTTGTGGGTCTGAAGCGAACCCCTTGGGGGTCTGAGGTGAACCCCTCAGGGTCTGAGGTAGACCCCTCTGGGTCTGAGGTGAACCCCTCTGGGTCCGAGGCAAACCCCTCAGGGTCTGATGTTTGGAAACCTGTCCCATCTTCAGAGAAATGTGCCCCCAAGTTCCCCCTTACCTCTGCTANTTTGTGTGTGGTGTTAGAAAGTGATCTAGTTTCATTCTTTTACAAGTTGTGGACCAGTTTTCCCAGCACGGGATATGTTTTTAAATGTTCAGTCATACCACTGTGCTGAGGGAAGGGGAGACAGTGAATTTCAGTATTGCAGTCTGCTAAGTTGTCCATTCTTGATATGTGTTAGTGAAGCTGCTATTTAAACTGAAGCTTTTCAGGAGATGTGCCAGACTATATATTTTCATGTGAGACTATGGGAATATGTAGGCTAGTCTTGACCCCTGAAGAGCTTCAGGAAAGACCAACTTTACTCCAGATTCAATATAACCATCCTAAATTATATGGGAGAACACAAAGAAAATGCATAGGTTTGAGCAGAGGAGACTTGTTTTAGTCTGTAACTAGAACTGCAAGGCAACACAGCTTCAGATAGTCATGTGTCACTTCTCACTGTATTCTGCCTAGACAATTTTATCCACACATTTGGACTCAATTAATAGCTAGATGTTAGGATAGTTTTATTTTCAGCTTTGATTTACTGTCTGAGCTTGAGGTCTATATAAAAAATAGATTAACTTTTTTTTCACCTGAACTTCCAAAAGTACTGAAAATTGAACATGTCCACAAGTGAACTAATGACCCTTTCTTCCCATTTGACTCAGTGCTCACTCTCTGACCTGTTCTTATCTCATAACGCTGCACCAGTTTTCATGCAGTGTGTATGCTACAAGACAAGCTTTTATCCTTACTGTCTTCTGTTTTTCACCACTGTGTTAGTTTTCTGTTGCTCTCATACCATGTTGCCAAGGTTATTTTATTGCCTCATAGTTGTGTAGGTAGAGATCTGGTGTCATGTGAATTCTTTGTTCAGGGGCTCAGTGAGTTTAAGCAAGGCAGCATCCAGGTCTCTGGTTCTCAGGGTTCCCTTCTAAACTCACAATTGTTGGCAGAGTAGTCATTGAACCAAAGTTTGTGTGCCTGACACAGAGGGAGACCAAACAAAACAAAACATCTGAGTCTGGAGCATAAAAAGTTTACTGCAAAGGTCAAGCAAGGAGAATGGGCAGCTTATGCTCAAAATTTCCCAATGGCTATTGAGAAAGAGTTTTTATAGGTGAAAATGAGACAAAAAAGAATTCTTAAGTGAATAATGCAAAGTACTAGAGGAAAACAATAAAATGGAAAAGACTGGAGATCTCTTTAAGAAAACTAGAGATACCAAGGGAACATATCATGCAACAATGGGAACAATAAAGGACTAAAATGGTATGGACCTAACAGAAGCAGAAGATGTTAAGAACAGGTGGCAAGATTACTTTAAAAAAAAAAAAAAACCTGTTAAAAATAGGTCTTCATGACCTGAACAATGACAGTAGTGGAGTCACTCACCTAGAGCCAGATATCTTGAGTTGTGAATTCCAGTAGGCCTTAAGAAGCTTTACAAGAAACAAAGCTGGAGCAGGAGATGGAATTTCAGCTGAGCTATTTCAAATCCTATAAGATAATGCTATTAAAGTGCTGCACTCAATATGCCAACAAATTTGGAAAATTCAGTGGTGACAGGACTGGAAAAGGTCAGTTTTCATTTCAATCCCAAGATGGGAAATACCGTTCAAACTAGTGCACAGTTGTGTTCATTTCCCATACTAGCAAGCCAATGTTCAAAATCCTTTAAGCTAGACTTCAACAGTATGTGAACCGAGAACTTCCAGATATTCAAGTTGCATTTAGAAAAGGCATAGAAACCAGAAATCAATTTGTCAACAGCCACTGGGTCAATCAAGAAGCAAAAGAATTCCAGAAAAAAAAGACATCTACTTCTGCTTTATTGACTATGCTAAAGCCTTTGAGTGTGTTCAGTTCACTCACTCAGTCATATCCAGTTCTTTGCAATCCCAAAGTAGCACACCAGGCTTCCCTGTCCATCACCAACTCCCAGAACTTGCTAAAACTCATGTCCATCAAGTTGGTGATGCCATTCAAACATGTCAACCTCTGTCGTCCCCTTCTCCTGCCTTCATCAGGGTCTCTTCCGATCAGGCAGTTCTGTGCATCAAGTGGCCAAAGTATTGGAGGTAAAGCTTCAGCATCAGTCCTTCCAATAAATATTCAGGACTGATTTCCTTTGGGATTGACTAGTTTGATCTCCTAACAGTCCAGGGACTCTCAACAGTCCTCTCCAACACCACAGTTCAAAAGCATCAATTCTTCAGGTCTCAACTTTCTTTATGATACAACTCTCACATTAATATATGACTACTGGAAAACCATAGCTTAGACTAGATGGACCCTTGTCAGCAAAGTAATGTCTCTACTTTTTTTTTTTAATAAATTTTCATTTTTTAGTTTGTTTTGCTTTACAATACTGTATTTGTTTTGCCATACATTGACATGAATCAACCACGAGTGTATATATGCTATCTGTGTTGGTCATAGCTTTTCTTCCAAGGAACAAGTGTCTTTTACGGGTTTGATCACCATCAGCTGTGATTTTGGAGCCCAAGAAAATAGAGTCTGTCACTGTTTCCATGGTTTCCACATCTATTTGCCATGAAGTGATAGGTCTGATGCCATGATCTTACTTTTTTGAATGCTGAGTTTTAATCCAGCTTTTTCACTCTCCTCTTTCACTTTCCTCAAGAAGCTCTTCAGTTTCTCTTCACTCTCTGCCACAAAGGCGGTGTCATCTGCATATCTGAAGTATTGACATTTCTGCCAGCAATCTTGATTCCAGCTTGTGCTTCACCCATCCTGGCATTTCACATGATTTACTCTGCATATGAGCTAAATGAGCAAGGTGACAGTATACAGCCTTGATATACTCCTTTCCCGATTTTAAACAGTCCATTGTTCCATGTCCAGTTCTAACTATTGTTTCTTGACCTGCATACAGATTTCTCAAGAGGAAGGTAAGGTGGTTTGCTATTTCCATCTCTTTAAGAATTTTCCAGTTTGTTATGATCCACACAGTCAAAGGCTTTGGCATAGTCAATAAAGCAGAAATGGTTTTTCTTGAACTCTCTTGCTTTTTCGATGATCCAGTGAATCATCCGGTGGATGTTGGCATTTGATCTCTGGTTCCCCTGCTTTTTCTAAAACCAGCTTGAGCATCTGGAATTTCTCAGTTTACATACTGTTGAAGCCTGGCTTGGAGAATTTTGAGCATTACTTTGCTAGCATGTGAGATGAGCGCAATTGTGCTGTAGTTTGAGCATTCTTTAGCATCATCCCTCTTTGAGTTTGGTATATAAAACAAAACTTTTCCAGTCCCGTGGCCACTGTCGTGTTTTCCAAATTTGCTGGCATATTGAGTGCAGTACTTTCAAAGGATCATCTTTTAAGATTTGAATAGTTCAGCTGGGATTCCATTACCTCCACTAGCTTTGTTTGTAATGATGCTTCCTAAGACCCACTTGACTTCAGACTCCAGGATGTCTGGTTCTAGGTGAGTGATAACACCATCGAGGTTATCTGGGTCATGAATATCTTTTTTGTATAGTTCTTATGTGTATTCTTGCCTCCTTTTCTTAATGTCTTCTGCTCTTGTTAGGTCTATACCATTTCTGTCCTCTATTGTGCCCATCAATACATAAAATATTCTCTTGGTATCTATAATTTCCTTGAAGAGATCGCTAGTCTTTCCCACTGTATTGTTTTCCTCTATTTCTTTCCATTTATCACTGAGGAATGTTTTCTTATCTTTCCCTGCTATTCTTTAGAACTTTGCATTCAATTTGGTATATCTTTCCTTTTCTCCTTTGCCTTGAGCTTCTCTTCTTCTCTCAGCTATTTGTAAGGCCTCCTCAGGCAATTAGTTTGCCTTTTTTCATTTGTTTTTCTTGGGGATGGTCTCGATCACTGCCTCCTGTACAATGTCACAAATCTCTTTCCACAGTTCTTCAGGCCCTCTGTCAGATCTAATCCCTTGAATCTATTTGTCATTTCTCCTGTATAATCAATCAAAAGGCATTTGATTTAGGTCATACCTGAATGGTCTAATGGTTTTCCTTAATTTCTTCAATTTAAGTCTGAATTTGGCAATAAGGAGTTCATGATCTGACCCACAGTCTGCTCCTGGTCTTATTTTTGCTGACTGTATAGAGCTTCTCCATCTTTGGCTGTGAAGAATAAAATCAGTCTGATTTCAGTATTGACCATCTGGGTAGAATCTTCTCTTGTGTTGTTGGCAGATGGTGTTTGCTATGACCAATATATGCTGTCAGTAAAACTGTTAGTCTTTGCCCTCCTTTATTTTGCAGTTCAAGGCCAAACTTGACTGTTTCCCCAGGTATTTCTTTACTTTCTCCTTTTGCATTCTAGTCCCCTATGATAAAAAGGCCTTTTTTTTTTTTTAATTTATGGATCACAACAAACTGTGGAAAATTCTTAAAGAGATGGGAATATCAGAGCACCTTATCTGCCTCCTGAGAAACTTGTATATAGGACAAGAAGCAACATTTAGAACTAGACATGGAAAAATGGACTGGTTCAAAACTGGGAAAACATTACATCTGGCTGTATATTGTCATCCTACTTATTTAACTTATATGCAGAGTACATCATGCAAAATGCTGGGCTGGATGAAGCCCAAGCTGAAATCAAGATTGCTGGGAGAAATATCAATAACCTCAGATATGCAGATGACAACACCTTTATGGCAGGAAGTGAAGAAGAGCTAAAGAACCTTTTGATGAAAGTGAAAGAGGCAAGTGAAAAAGCTGGCTTAAAACTCAACATTCAAAGAACGAAGATCATGGCACCTAGTCCCATCACTTCATGGCAAATAGATGGGGAAACCATGGAAACAGTGACAGACTTTATTTTCTTAGGCTTAAAAATCGCTACAGATGGTGACCAAAGGCATGAAATTAAGACACTTGCTGCTTGGAAGAAAAATCTATGACAAACCTAGAGAACACATTAAAAAGCAGAGACATTACTTTGCCAACAAAGGTCCATTTAGTAAAAGTGATGGTTTTCCCAGTAGTCATGTATGGATGTGAGAGTTGGACTATAAAGAAAGCTGAGTGCTGAAGAATTGATGCTTTTGAACTGTGGTATTGGAGAAGACTCTTGAGAGTCCCTTGGACTGCAAGGAGATCCAACCAGTCCATCCTGAAGGAGATCCGTCCTGGGTGTTCATTAGAAGGACTGATGTTGAAGCTGAAAACCCCAATACTTTGGCCACCTAATGTGAAGAACTGACTCATTTGAAAAGACCCTGGTGCTGGGAAAGATTGAGGGGAGAAGGAGAAGGGGACAACAGAGGATGAGGTGGTTGGATGGCATCACCGACTCAATAAACATGAGTTTGAGTAAGCTCTGAGAGTTGGTGATGGACAGGGAAGCCTGGCATGCTGCAGTCCATGGGGTCACAAAGATTTGGACACAACTGAGCTACTGAACTGAACTGATCATGATTTATCACAGGATATTGAATACAGTTCCTTGTACCATACAGTAGGGTCTTCTTGCTTATCTGTCATATAGATAAGAGCCAGTGAGACCAATTTCTGGAATTCTGACCTTTAGAACTATAACATAATACATTTTTATTGTTTNTTTGGACACAACTGAGCTACTGAACTGAACTGATCATGATTTATCACAGGATATTGAATACAGTTCCTTGTACCATACAGTAGGGTCTTCTTGCTTATCTGTCATATAGATAAGAGCCAGTGAGACCAATTTCTGGAATTCTGACCTTTAGAACTATAACATAATACATTTTTATTGTTTTAAAACACTAAATTTCTGAAAATCTGTTACAGCAGCAATTGGGACACTAATATACCTGTTTTTAAGAAAGCAACATTTTAAGTCTGTATGTTCTTATGGTCTGTGAAGTGTGAAGTGTTAATCACTCAGTAATGTCTGACTCTTTGCAACATCATGGACTGTGGCTCACTAGGAGCTTCTGTCCATAGGATTCTCCAGGAAAGAACACTGGAGTGATTTGTCACTTCTTTATCCACTTATGGCCTAAATTGCTTTTTTAAAAAAATTAAGAATAATAAATGAGTCAGAAAATTAGAAAACAGGGCATATATGAATATGTAATCACTGAGGGGAAGGTATCATCTATTGATAATATTTTGTTCTAGAAACTGTACAGGCTTTGGAGTGACCCAGATGTTTGAAAATGTTTGAAGATCATTTTCTTTACTTACTAGTCATGTGACCTTAAGAAAGTTCCTTGAGCCTCAGCTTTCTTTTCTTGAATTGTGAAGTTTTCTAACCATGAAAATGAAGTGAAAGTGTTTCAGTCATGTCTGATCTTTTTGATCCCATAAACTGTAACCTGCCAAGTTCCTCTGTCCATTAAATTATCCAGGCAAGCATACTGGAGTGGGTAGCCATTCCCTTCTCCAGGGGATCTTCCTGACCCAGAGATCAAACTCGGATCTCTTGCATTGCAGGCAGACTCTTCACCATCTGAGCCATTGGGAAGGACTTAGCTGATGGCCATGAAGTGTGCAGAAGGTAACGGGCACATAGGAGGTTCCTCATTACTTTTATTTACTGCTCGTTTTGTAAACTGTATCTTCATGAAATTCTGATCACGCTTAAGTATGAAAAGCAAGAGAATTGTTAAATATTTGAAATTTTGATTGATTTAAACACTAATAGATTCATTTATAAATACTAAGGAAAATAGCAAAAAAACAGGTGGCTAGTTTAAAAGTTCCCAGGAGATGAATAGCTGCTGAGGCTGGAGGATGTACAACAGAGAAGATAAAGAGAAAACCAAACCATTGGGGAAAACAGAAAAACACTCATAAGGCATTCAAAAACCTTCTTCCTTATGTAAACAACTAGAATTGTCCAAATGTGAATGTTTCTGAAGAGGTGGAAACAATAACGATGACCTGAGTTTAAAGACAAGTATTTCAAAGAGCTGGGAAAAACCAGATGGTACTTCAAACTAGCTTGTTGTTTTCCTGGGTGAAATTAGGTTCATTTTCAAAGTTGGGAAATAGAAAAATACAGCATCAGGAGCTTTATGGGTAGAAACAAAGGGCTAGGGGTGGAGGAGTTGGTTCAGTAACAATGTTGTCAAACAACTACATTATAGATTCAAAACCATGGGGGAAGGAAGAGAATGCAAACTTTAAATTGTTTGACTGGGAAGAGCTTTGATGTTCAACCCTGAAAATGGTGTGGCAAGAAAGAAATAATATGGTAACCAAGTAGGACCCTATGGGGCCTTTAGGAAACAGACTTCTTCCCCTTTTGCTCTGCTTTAGCTCCTCTCTGAAGTAGATGATAGTACCTGATGCACATTTCCTGAGTTATAACTCAGATGCAGATGCTAGGGCCCCCACCAAGTGGGAGAAATTAACACCTCCCCTCAGGAGTCTGGCCAGAACCAGGAAACATTTGCAACAGCATAACTTCCTTTTTTACTCACCTCATTATCAACCAATCAGAGAATCGTTCATGACCTGATAAATACTCAGGGATGCAACTCCCTTGCTCAACCTTTAAAAATGCTTTGCTAAAACCCATCAGGTTGTCCAGGCTTTTTGAGCACTGTCTGTTTCAAACTCCTTGTATATTACCATACAGTGAACGTCGAATTTCTCTTCAGCACAGCCCAGCAAATTTGATTGTCAGCAGACTTGTTTTGCTGCATATGGATGAGCAAACTCAAGTTGATTTGGTAACATCATGGACTTTGAGGTTTCTTGTAATCTCAAGGACAGACTGGGAGGATTAAGCAGGATCAAGGGCAACATTTGATGAGATCCTTAGAATATTTCAAGAAAATTTTTAAAATGGGAATTCTATAGTTTCTTGGCATAGTCTAAGAAATTGTCTAGGAATCAATAAGGTCAAAATAAAAATTATTCAGTTGTTTCCCTAATATACTTCTCTTAGATCCCTGGTAGCTCAGACAGTAAAGAATCTTCCTGCAGAACAGGAGACACAGGTTTGATCCCTGGATGGGGAGAATCCCCCAGAAAAGGGAATGGAAACACACTCTAGTATTCTGCCTGGAGAATTCCATGGACAGAGGAGCCTGGCAGGCTATATATAGTCCATGGGATCGCAAAGAGTTGGACACGACTAACTGACTAACTTTGTCACACTAGATCTTTTACATTGTGTGCCTACCACCTATTTTTAGAATTTAACTATTTTCCTCCTCCAACTGCATGATTTTAACTATATTTGTTCTATGTGCATCTAGCCCTTTGGTCTTAGTTATTTCAGCTATAGAAGTTTGACCTAAAAGAGGCAGATCAGCTTTTATATTTTTGAATATAGATTGTAAAAAAAAAATCGTTGTAGAGATATGGGATTATACCATGTGGATGGGAGAAATAAACTGGATCAGAGGGTTAGGGAGAGACAGAGAAAGAAGAGAGGGAGATACATAATCTAGGGCAAAGAAAAAAGAAGCATATTAGATGAAAGAAGTAGAAATTAAATATAAAAGACTGAACAATCCCAGTTCCATTTCCATCTTCTGGGGTTTCTTTATCCCTTTTCCTAGACCTTATAAACACTTGTTTGTTCAGTTGCTCAGTCATGTCTGATTCTTTTCCACCCCATAGAGGCAGCACACCAGGCTTCCCTGTCTTTCACTATTTACCAGAGTTTGCTCAAACTCATGCCATCCAAACGTCTCATCCTCTGTCTCCTCCTTCTCTTCCTGCCTTCAATCTTTCCCAGCAACAGAGTCTTTTCCAATGACTTTGCTCTTGGCATCAGGTGGCCAAAGTATTGAAATTTCAGTTTCAGCATCAGTCCTTCCAACGAGTATTCAAGATTGATTTCTTTTAGGATTTACTGGTTTGACAGTCTCCTTTCTGTCCAAGGGACTCTCAAGAGTCTTCTCCAGCACAACAGTTCAAAAGCATAAATTCTTCAGCACTTAGCCTTCTTTATTGTTGAACACTCACATCTGTACATGACTACTGGAAAAACTACAGTTTTGACTATAAGGAACTTTGTCTGCAAAGTGATATCTCTGCTTTTTAATATACTGTTGAGGTTCATCATAACTACTTCCAAACAGCAAGCGTCTTTTAATTTCAAAGCTTCAGTCACTGTCCACAGTGATTCTGGAGCCCAAGAAAATAAAGTCTCTCACTGTTTCCATTTTTTTCCCATTTATTTGCCATAAAGTGATGGTACCAGATGCCATGGTCTTTTTTTCTGAATGCTGATTTTTAAGCTAGCTTCTTCATGCTCCTCTTTTACCTTCATCAAAAGGCTCTTTAGTTTCTCTTTGTTTTCTGCCATTAGGCTGATATCATCTGTATTTGTGAGGTTATTGATGATTCTCCCAGAAGTCTTGATTATAGCTTGTGATTCATCCAGCCCAACATTTTGCATAATGTACTCTGCATGTAAGTTAAATAAGCGGGGTGACAATATACAGCCTTGACATACTCCTTTCCCAATTTAGAACAAGTCCATTGTTCCATGTCAAGTTAAAATTCTTGTTTCTTGACCTGCATACGGGTTTCCCAGGTAGCAGATAAAGTGGTTGGGCATTCCCATCTCTTTAAGAATTCCCATCTCTTTAAGTTTGTTGTGATGCACACAGTCAAAGGCTTTGAAATAGTCAATGAAGGAAAAGTAGATGTTTTTCTGGAATTCCCTTGTTTTTTCTATAATTCAACAGCTATTGGCAATTTGATATCTGGTTCCTCTGCCTTTTCTAAATCCAGCTTGAACATCTGGAAGTTCTGAGTTCACACACTTTTGAAGTCTAGCTTGGAGGATTTTGAGCATTACTTTGCTAGCATGTGAAATGAGCACAATTGTGTAGTAGTTTGAGCATTCTTTAGGATTCCTTGTCTTTGGGATTAGAATGAAAATTGACCTTTTCCAGTCCTATGGCGACTGCTGAGTTTTTCAGACTTGCTGGCATATTGAGTGCAGAACTTTAACAGCATTATCTTTTAGGATGTGAAATAGTTCAGCTGGAATTCCATCACCTCCACTAGCTTTGTTCATAGTAATGCTTCCTACGACCCACTTGACTTCACACTCCAAGATGTCTGGCTCTAGGTGAGTGAGCAAACCATCATGGTTATCTGGGTCATGTAGATCTTTTTTACACAGTTTTTCCAGATATTCTTGCCACCTCTTCTTCATATCTTCTGCTTCTGTTAGGTCCATATCATTTCTGTCCTTTATTGTGCCTATCTTTGCATGAAACGTTCCCTTGATATCTCTCATTTTCTTGAAGAGGTCATTATAGTAAATCCTGGTTTTTCCATTTGTTACTTGCAATAATGAAGTAACATTCATTCACTTCACAAACAATTATGAAGCTCTTATGTGTGCTAAATATTCTGCTTTTGCTGGGAACAGAGATCCTTGCCTTCAGAAGTACAACCACCGTGAGAGAAAATAAAAGTCTCTCTGGGAATTATGTGTGGGAGACATTAATTCACAGAATTCAAAGAGCATGGTTTATATTTGTGGCTAATCAGAAATTGAAGAAGAAGAAATATTTCTGTTTTCTCATGTTTAATCTGACTAGCAGATAATTATTCTGATGTTATGGTTTGAGTTACCAGAGAAAAAGGCATATCTAATTTGTATTCCAGAGGCAGCAATGAAATGATGACCTGCAGCAATAAATCACTAAAACATGTTATACTTTTCAAAGGACAATGTGTATCACTGAACAGCAAGTGCTAATTAAGAAAGAGAGAGAGGGAGGGTTCTGACAGCCTGTGGGAGCAGAGATTTAAGTAAGAAAACTATGGAAGCAAGACTGGAAAATAGAGAGTCTTCTGTGCTAGGCTTTAATGGGTTTGAATTTTATTCTTAAAGCAGAATAAAATTACATAAATGACCATGGAGTAGAAAAAAAGTCTAAGGTCAGTTAGGTCAGGATATCTCCGGTGATGTAAGCCTTGGGACTGGAAAAGTGCTTAGAAGGCTCATATTTTCTGTAGGTACCAATAACAAGACCAAGAACTTATACTTATTGTGACGGTGTTTTCCAGTCATACTCTCTAGGAATTAATTTCAAAAGGGAAAGGGAGCAGATAATGAAAGGATACAGTTGCTTAGTCAATAAAGGTAATGGCCTTCAAGGCACTGTCTTTGTCAAACCCGAGGGAAGCTAATACCTGTTCCCTGAAACAGTTCTAATTAGATGCTATATAGACTTCAAAGTGACCAGCGTTATTTAACCCTATGAATTTTCAGCAGCTATTCCTTATTGTTCAAAAATAGAACAAGGATTATAAGCTTGTTAAAATAAAACCTAGAAGAAGGAGGATTTAAAGAAAATTGGAAAGGATGAGAAAACTGGATCATCTTAGATTCCCAAACTAAAATGTAGAGGAAAACAGCAAGAATGAACCAGTAGCCAGAAATAAGGCAGAAAAGGTAAATACCAACACCACTGAAGAATAGAGAAACCATGGGTGATTCTCCAAATGTGTGAATTTCTGATTTGATGGAACACAAATTTCTAAACTACAAATATGAATTGGTCATTCTCCGTCTTACAAAGATTATGTTGACTTATGCAACACTCAGAAAGAGTTGATTTCCCACTTTTCTACTTTGATTGTTTTCATCCCTATTTAATCATCATTTAAAAAAAATTTGGTTACAAATCCATGCAATCTTTGTTGGCTGAATTCATGCCAAACTTCTCCCAATTTCAAAAAATTGGCTGTACTGTCTGAATAAAAACATTTCTGTCCATTTGAAAATTGAATTACAGATTTCATTTTGACTGCCATACAAGTAAGGACTCAATTCAACCAGGTATCATTAAATAGAGTAACACGCTTCTCTCAACTGGGGATTAACCCAGTAGAAGCAGATATCCCTCTTATATTCATTTATTGTCATCTGCAAATAAAGCACTAGAATGTTTTGGAAGTCATCTTCTGAAGTGATGATTCACATTGGTAGGGTGTCTGAAAGTTCCCAGAATAGTGGCATCATCTGCAGAAATAATAGCAGACTGAGGCACATGGTTTAAGAAGTTCTCTTAATATCTGGTATCCAAATAGAGATGTAAACTTAGAAATGGGGTCTATGAATCTAGAACTCTTGGAAGACACCTTGGCTGAACACACAAATTTTGAAACAGTAGGATAGAGGTGGTTTTTAAAGCACTGGGACTGGATGAAGTCATTGAAGGAACAATTAGGATGAAAATGGAAGAAGGTCTAAAAATTTTCCTGAAGATTTTAACATTTGGAAGTTGTATAGGAAAGAAGTCAACAGTGGAGAATGAGAACACATTTCTAGTGATGTTGTGTTACAGGAAAGAATGGTGGGGCATGAGAGGAAGGCCACATTCTAGGTCTCAGTCAAGTCCATGGGATGGCCACCAAGTGTGGGTTCCTGGCTTCTCACAGGAAAGAATTCAAGAGAGAGCCATAGTAAAGAGAAAGGTTATTCAGGGATATACAGACTCCATAGATGGAGTGTGGGCTGTCTCAGAAGGCAAGAGACCCTAGGATATGGAGTTCTCAGTTTTTATAGGGCTGGGTAATTTCATAGGCTAGTGAGTCAGAGGAGTATTCCAAGTATTTTGGGAAGGGGTGGAATTTCCAGGAATTGGGCCCCTACCCACTTTTTGGCCTTTTATGCTCAGCCTCAGAACTATCATGGTGCCTGTGGGTATGTAATTTCGCTTCCTGATGTGTTACAATGAGCATATACTGAGATTCAAAGTCTAGTGGAAGTCAATTCACCCTCCACTTGGTTCTAATTTATTCTAACCAGCTTATATTGTGTCTTCAATGGCTCTCAATCTTTTAAACATTGTGTCCTGCCCCTTTCTCATCTCAGTTGGATAAATTAGATTTAAAATGCCATATCAAAAGGTGGATAAAGAATACAGATAGTGCTAGTGGTAAAGAATCCGCCTGCCAATGCAGGTAAATGAAAGAGAAATGGGTTTGATTACTGGGTTGAGAAGATCCCCTGAAGAAGGGCATGGCAACCCACTCTAGTATTCTTGACTGGATAATCCTATGGACAGGGGATCCTGGCTGGTTATAGTCTATAGGATCACAAAGAGTCAGACATGGCAGATGTGACTTGGCAAAAAATATTTAAAAAGGAAGGAATAGTTGCCTGTGTCCAGATTCTGCTGAGAGGTACCAAAAATTGTGAAAATAAATATCTCTATTGGAAACAGTAACATCCAAGTTCAGAACGATGAGAAGGATATGCTCCATACTGCAGTGTGTCAGAAAGTGAGGGTGAGCAGAAGGAGCAGAGACAGCCTGAGGTTAGGGGAAAGGAAAAATATGGATTTACCTAAAGGGCCAAGAGCAATGAGGAAATGGTTTTTTCATCCTGATTTGTTTTCAAATTGGATATACCTAGGCATGACTAAGAACTTTGGGAAACAATTCACTAGAAAGGCAGATATTTGTGAAAGAGAGGAAAGATAGTAAAAGAAATATTTAGAAGATAAAAGGAAATGGAGATAAGAACACAAGGGAATGGAGATAAAAAATGGAGATAATGAATTGGAGATATTCTGTTTTAATAGATGAAAATATTTGTTGGCAAAGTTTCACTTTAGCTGAGTCCTGTGCTCCTGGGAAACAGTAATTGTTACAAAAATCCTTTCCTCTTCTTGTTTCTTACTGCAAAAATACTACACTTTTCCCTTGGACTTAGATAAGATCCATACTTCCCCTGAGAACTTTCCAGCTGGTTCAGTGGTAGAGAATGTGCCTGCCAATGCAAGAGATGCAAGAGACATGGGTTCAATTCCTGAGTTGTGAAGGTCCTCTGGAAAAGGAAATGGAAACCCACTCCAATATTCTTGCTTGGAGAATACCATGGACAGAGGAGCCTGATGGGGTACAGTCCATAGAGTCACAAAGAGTCACATGTGACTAAATGACTGAGCATGCAGCATGTTATATCTGAGAAGGGCAAAGATCTTCCTAATTCCATTCTTTTGTTATAAAAGATAAGCAGAACTGTTTGTCAACACGAATCAGTTTAAATGAACTGCTTATTAACTGATTTGACCAAAGTCTGCTCTTCTACATCCCCTATGTCCTTGACCTTTGACCCAGCCTAAGCTTCTTAAGGGCTTTTCCTAAGAATCAGCTGGCCACAAGTGGAGAGATTGTTCAAGCAACTTTCCCATTGTAATCATACCATGCATTTTCCCACATCCAGCCCCTTCTATTCTAGCCTTGTCTCTAGCTCTTATAAAAGAAATTTCCTTTCTGCTGGACCCATGAGGCACTTGCAGATCTTACAGTATGAGTGTTCTCCCTATTATGAGAGGCTCCTTCCACCTAGTATGATATTCCTTTTGAATAAGATCTCTCATTACCTAAGTCAGATTTGTCTTTTTATTTCACAATATGAGAAAATGCTAAGGATACAGTTTGGATTTGGTGTGTGGAGATAATCTGGTTTCTGCCTGATTTTTATTTTCTTAAGGAAGTGAAGCAATGAGTTGTGTTTGAGAATGCCCAAGTAATCAGTTGTGTTTGAGAATGCCCAAGTAATCAGTTGTGTTTGAGAATGCCCAAGTAGATGCTGATAGCATAAAAAGAGAGGATACCATGTGAAATAAACATTTTTGAGAATAAAAACTATATTCCCTATGGAAGTGTGGTTGGATTATCCGGTAAATATGAGTGCTGATTTGTAATTGATAATCATAGATTTAAGCCTAAATCAATCAGCTTGTTGGCACCGTTTTTCCTGACAACATTAACTTCTTGAGTGCTAATTATAGATAATTTAGTGCAACTAGACAAGAAGTATTTCCTCATAAACACCAAGACAATCTGCAAGCAACTATTATACATTGTATGTTCCGTAACACAATCATAACAGGATTATATGAATTCCTTTAGGATAAAGATGGCTGAAATATATTATATATATAATTTTCTTGTAATGGGCTTAAGATATTTTACAGAGGGACACCTAGAATAATTTAAAACTTTTAATTAAAAATACATTAGATTAAGTACATATTAGCAATAGTTTTCAGTTAACAATAATTGTATCTCAGATAAATTTCATTTGGCTATGATACTAGTTAAACTAATAAAATTTAATGCAAAAACATCTCTTCTAAAATTTTGTTAAAGCTAACTAAAATTTTCTTTCACTGAAAGCCATTCTTATCAGATATCATGTTTTCCTTTTATTCATATTTTATAATATTACTTAGAAAATTTATACTACTTTAGAGATTATGGTTATCAACTATCAATATTTGGGATTCTTCAGGTTTTCTTTTTTAACTTTAAATTTTTAAATTAAATTATTGATGTACAATTGAATTACATTGTATTAGCTTCAGGTGTACACAATAGTTATTCAATATTTTGATATACACCATTTAAAGTTATTACAAAATATTGGATATATTTCCCTCTGCTGTACAATATATACTTGTTGCTTATTAGTTTTATACATAGTAGTTTGTATTTCTTGATCCCCTATACCTATCCTGCCCCTTCTCCCTTCCTGCTCCCCACTGGTAGCTACTAGTCTGTTTTCTGTATCTGTACGTCTGTTTCTCTTTTTTGTCTACATTTGTTTCTTTCATTTTTTAGGTTCCACATATAAATGAAAATATAGAATATTTGTATTTGTTTTATTTCATTAAGCATAATACACTCAAAGTCCATTCCTGTTGCAAATAGCTAAATTTCACTCAATTTTGTGGCCTAGTAGCATTCCACTGTATCTATACACTACGTCTTTACCCATTCATCTGTTGATCGATGATTGGGATTCTTCCATATCTTGGCAACTATAAATATTGTTATGAACACTGAGATGCATGAATCTTTTTGAATTTTATTTTCATCATATATATACACAAGAATGGAATTGCTGGATCATATGGTAGCTGTATTTTTAATATTTTGAGAAGCCTCTATACTTTCTTCCATTGTAGCTGCACCACTTTACAAACTTACCTTCAGTACTAGGGTTCTCTTTCTCACATGCTTGACAACATTTGTTACTTACAGACTTTTAGTGATACCCAATCTGACCAGTGATAACTTATTGTGAGTTTGATTTAGTTCTCTAACATTTGATCATGTTGAACATTTTTTCATGTGCTTGTTGGCCTCTGTATATCTTCCTTGGAAAGATGTCTAGTCATGTCATCTGCCCATTTTTTATGTGATTGGGTTGTTTTTCTGATGTTGAGTTGTATGAGCTGTCATATATTTTTTGTATTAACCCCATGTCAGTCATATCATTTGCAAATATTTCTCCCATTCAGTAAGTTTTTTTCATCTTATTTATAGTTTCTTTTGCTGTGTAAAAGTTTTCATGTTTATTTAGGTCTCATTTGTTTATCTTAGGTCTCTTATTTAGGTCTCATTTGTTTATCTCATTTATCATTTTGTTTACTTTGCCTTATGAGACAGATTCAGAAAAAAATTGTTATGATTTATGTCAAAGAGTGTACTATCTATGTTCTTTTTTAGGAGTTATATCCTTTTGGGTAGTATATCTAGCTATTTAATCCATTTTGTGTTATGATAACATGTATGATATACATATTTTTGTATATGCTATGATGCAATATTTTAATCTCATTGTTTCACATGCAGCTGTCCGGTTACTAGCACCACTTATTGAGGAAACTATTTTTCTCCATTGTATATTTTTGAATTATTTGTTGTAAGTTAATTGAAAATAGGTGTGTAAGTTTTTTTGTGGGATCTCTATTTTGTTCCACTATTTTGATCTATTTATGCCTCTATTTTGATCTAAGTGTCTGTTTTTGTGTCAGTACTGTGCTGCTTTAACTATTGTAGCTTTGTAAACCTCTCTGAAGTCAGAGAGGATGATGCTTCCAGTTTTGTTCTTTATTCTTAAAGTGCTTTGGGAATTTGGAGTTCTTGGATTTCATATTGATTTTAGGATTGTTTGTTCTCGTTTTGTGAAAATGTCATGATATTGTGTTGGGATTAACAGTAAGTCTGTTCATCGGATTATCAAGGCAAGAATACTGAAGTGGTTTGCCATTCCCTTCTCCAGTGGACCACATTCTGTCAGATCTCTCCACCATGACCCACCTGTCTTGGGTTGCCCTGCAGGCATGGCTTAGTTTCATTGAATTAGACAAGGCTGTGGTCCTAGTGTGATTAGATTGACTAGTTTNTTGTTTTTGAAATGAATAAGGCCAGCAAACTCCAGGAGATGGCAAAGGACAGGGAAGCCTGGTGCGCTGTAGTCCATGGCATTGCAAAGAGTCATACATGACTGAACAACAATAAGGGCCAAATTAAATTTTAAATTTTAAGACTTTATATAGGCAATGAAGGAATCATTATTTTGGAACAAAGTATCTTGTAAAGATACTTTTCTTCAAAGTACCATATAAAATTTCATTTAAAATCAACCATATATTGGAAATTCCCTGGCAGTTCAGTGATAGTCCAGGGGTTAGGACTCTGCATTTTCACTGGCAAAAGCATGGATTCTGTCCCTAGTAAGGAAACTATGCAAGCCACATGGTAAACCAAAAATATAAAATAAATCATACATTATTTATCATTTAAAAAAATTTTGTTAATATGAGTATCTATAACACTATTCAAAAAATATATAAAAAATTTATTCTTAATGTTATTTCTTATAAAGAATTATACAATTTAAATATTCTATACAATCTTTTCTCTGCATAAAAGACATTAAAATAACTGTATACACAAGACTGTAAAAGCATTAATTATCAGACATTTCATATATTTAAGAATTAAAAGTTATCCCATTGTTTTTGAAGTAAGGCAGTAGAAGGATGGGCTTCTTTTGGAAAAGTGAGANTCTAGACAATCTTTTCCCTGCATAAAAGACATTAAAATAACTGTATACACAATTCAAGACTGTAAAAGCATTAATTATCAGACATTACATATATTTAAGAATTAAAAGTTATTCCATTGTTTTTGAAGTAAGGCAGTAGAAGGATGGGCTTCTTTTGGAAAAGTGAGAATAGTATCAAATGCTATTATAATTAGTTATTAGCTATATAAATTAGTTATATAGTTCAGTATATTTTCCTTTGTGTGTAATGAACCTGAGGGAAAATATGAAATCTAAATAGCAGCTCTAGTGAGGTACCAGAGGTCAAATATTAAAATCCTTTTCTCAGTAAGAGGCACTATAGCATCGCCTGCAATAGTCAACAGATATGCTTACAGACTGCAATCATTTTTNAGCTATATAAATTAGTTATATAGTTCAGTATATTTTCCTTTGTGTGTAATGAACCTGAGGGAAAGTATTGAATCTAAATAGCAGCTCTAGTGAGGTACCAGAGGTCAAATATTAAAATCCTTTTCTCAGTAAGAGGCACTATAGCATCACCTGCAATAGTCAACAGATATGCTTACAGACTACAATCATTTTTGTGGCAATATTCTCTTAGAGTATATTAGCGAACAAAACAGACATTTGTCCTCTTGGGGCTTCTAGTCTAGCAAGGAGAGACAGAATAAAAGAATAAAACAATCATAATAAGTAAGCAAATGATATGGCCTGTTATAAAGTGGTAACTACTATGACAGAAGGAAAAATGGAGCAAGTCAGGTGGGGGGAGGAGAAGTAGACTCTAAAATGTAGCGTATACATTGTGGTGACAAACCGGATGCTCAGTGCAGGCCACCCATGCAGCAGGTGACAACTGAAAAAGACAAACTAAATTATCCAAGTAGAGATCTAGAGGATGGATATTCCAGGAAGAAGAGACAGCTAGTACAAAGGCCCCAAGGTGGGAACAGGAGTGCCAGTGCCACTAAAGTGCAGTGAGTAGAGGAGGGTAGTGTGTGAGGTCATGGAAATAACCGGGGCCAGATGTTTTTTAGGTCAGCAGACATTTCTTTAAAAAGCCCAATAGTAAAAATCTGGGGCTTTGCAACACATCGTCTTTATTGCCAACAATTCATTTCTACCTGTGTAGTGTCAAAGCCACTTGCGGCAGCCAGGAGCTTGTGGCAACCAGGAGTTTGCGGCAGCCAGGAGCGGCGCAGTTACTTAAGCACAGGTGGCAGCCGCAAGCGGCGCACTTAAGTGCAGGCGGCCGAGAGGAGTCACCCTGTGTCCAAGGTCAGAGGCGGTGGCAGGGGGGAGCCACCCTACACCTGAGACCAGAGGCGGCGCCCGAGGCCAGGGGCGGCGGCTGGGAAAAACAACCCAACATCCAAGGAGCTGTGTCTGCACAGGTGCAGGAAGGCCTAGAAGAGCCATCCCATGTTGAAGGTCAGGAAGGGCGGTGTGTGGAGATACCCCTCATCCAATGTAAGGAGCAGTGGCTGCACTTTGCTGGAGCAGCCGTGAAGAGATACCCCATGCCCAAGGTAAGAGAAACNTAAATAAGCAGAGTGACAATATACAGCCTTGATGTACTCCTTTTCTTATTTGGACCAGTCTGTTGTTCCATGTCCAGTTCTAACTGTTGCTTTGCGACCTGCATACAGATTTCTCAAGAGGCAGGTCAGGTGGTCTGGTATTCCCATCGAAGCCCTATGCTAATTAAGACCTTCAAAATACCCTGAACTCTCTGTGCTGTTTGTGGTTGAGAGGTAGTAAACAATCATGTGCTTGGCAGGAGTATGGATAATCCTGTCACATAAACTAGTTTGTCAGCAGAGAGGTTTGACCTGAGACATTCTTGTCACACCCAGAGCAGGGAATTAGCAGCAATTATTGGCACAACAAATGAAAAACCCTTCACCAATATAATTCCTAACCAACCCACTATACTAATAAATTCTAACTTCCCAAAAGAACCTGCCTTTAGTAAGTCTGAAACATCTCATGCCTCTCACGGTTGGGAGGCTGTAAACAATCACATGTGGCCGGACAAACCTGTGCAGGCAGGCTAGATAACCTTCAGAGGAGTTTGTAAGTTGAAACACTCTTGTCATGCCCGGGAATTTTTATTAACTGGAGCTGAAAGTTAAAGAAAGTTAACTCCTTTTCCAAGAGAAATGGTTATGGAGGAGAGCCCCCCGTAAATTCAGAGGTGTAGGTGAGAGCATAAAACAGATTCTGGTTTTGGGGGTAGATGCTCGGGAACAGGGAGTTTCCTGAGGCTCAATCCAGCCTTTGCATATGCCGAAGCCTTCTTCCTCATGACCTTTGCCATGGGTGGAGTTCCTCACGCTGGGCCCCAGCAACCATCCTCATGTATGTACTGAGGTCACATTCTTTGGAATGTTCCTGAGTTCCATGCCTTCACTTAGTTGTCCCTGATAAAGGACTAGATCCAACCATCAGCACAGTCAGCCAAACCTCAGGCAGTCACGCTAGCACTGGATGACTTGGCCAATAAATGGCTGTATCTTCATGTTTTTACAAACTTTTTAGCAATTGTTCAAGAGTCGCCCCTGGCAGTAGTATTTTTTGTTCTTCAGTCATCCAGTTGTGCCCAACTCTGAGACTCCCTGGATTGCAACACATCAGGCCTCCTGTCCCTTACTATCTTCCGGAGTTTGCCCAAGTTCGTGTTCATTGCATTGGTGAAGTACTTATTCCCAGCCTCCATAATCTAGATTTGTTTTATTTATTTATTTGATAGGATGACAGATTCTTCAGACTAGATGATGGTCCATAGATCCTGCTTCTGACCTGGGCCATTACACCAATCCAAAAGTTCACCAGCTTTGCAGTACCTGGGGAGTTTAGGTTGCATGCCCAAGCAATTCAATCAGTATATCCTTGTGTAGGATCCAAGCATTAGTATTTTTAAAGATCCCTATTTGTCTACAGTGCACTAAACAAAATTGTGATGAAGCCACTGCCCAAAGACTCTGGTAGATTCTTTGTTCTTAAAGTCTTTTCCACTTAAAGAAGATTTTCAGTATATCTTTTAGGATTGGTTTAGTATTAATAAACTCCTTTAGTTGTTGCTTGCATGAGAAGTTCTTCATCTCTCCTTCAACTTTAGATGATAATCTTGTGTAAAACATCCTACTTTGCACTTTTTTCCTTTTCAGCACTTTGAATATAACATGCTGCTCCTTTCTGGCCTGCAAAATTTCTATAGAAAAATCAGATGGTGGTCTTATGGGGATTCCCTCCTACACGGTTCTTTGTTTTTCTCCTGCTGCTTTTAGAATTCTTTCTGTAACTCTTGCCACTTTAATTATGATACATTTTGGTATGAGATCATTTGGATTTACCTTGTTTGGGACCCTTTGTGCTTCCTGTTTCTAAACATCTGTTTCCTCCTTCTTGTTTGGAAACTTTTCAATCATAATATCAGTAAGTACATGTTCAATCTCCTCTGTCTCTTCTTCTCCCAGGACCCCATAATAGTGTTGGCAAGTTTGATGTTGTATTAGAGATCTCTTAAACTGTTCTCCTTTTTTTCTCCTTTTGCTCTGATTAGATGATTTACATTATACCATCTTCCAGATCACTTATGAGTTCTTCTGTATCACTTTGGATGTTTCTTTTCATATTTGTTATTTTATTCTTCAGTTCTACCTGATTATTTTTATATTTTCTAGTTATTTGTTAAAATTTTCACTGTGTTCATTTATTCTTTTCCCTAACTCAGGATTTTTATTACTAATGCATTGAGTTCTTGATTTGGTAAATTATTTCTGCTTCACTAGTTGTTTTTGAACAAATTCTTTTGTGTTCTATTTTTTCTTTTGTCTTCTAATTTTGCTTAAGTTTCTCTGCTTGTATGAAATTAGGTGAAACAGTTACCTATTATTGTGATCTTGATAAATGTTCATTTGTTCTTATAAAGGAGCATTCCTATACAGACTGCATGTTCCAGTAGCTTTGGTGGAAGAGATGGATCTGACATGAACACAATTCACATCTTTTCCCAGGGTGCACTGGCAGTTATCACCTTGGTAGGAGGCAGGGCTGGAGATGGAGCAGCTACAGTCAGAGGCAGTGTGAGCCAGGGCTTCCCCTCTGCCCAGTGGCCAGCATCACCCTACTGGGGCTGGGACTGGGTCCCAAGATGCTGACGCAGAAGCCCTAAGGTTTAGGGCTGAATGAGCTCCATTCCTTTTAAGTGTGCGCTCTCTCCCTTCCCAGGAGAACATACCTGCCCTAGAGGGCAGAAGTGATGGGGGAAGAAAGGCTGGTGGGGGCACTTGGTCTGGTGGCAGGCTACCAGTGGGACTTCTGATATGCTGTTTGTGTGAGTGCTGAGGATGTCTGACCTCTGCTAAGATGCCACTTTGGGTCTGAGCTGCTTTTGTGTCTCACAGCTGAGATCTCTTTCAACTGAGTTTGCCCTCGCTCCTATGTGGAGCTTCATTGTGACGCAACAGCCACATGCAGCCATTCATCAGCAGCAGAGTCCAGGCTTCCCACAACCCTCTCACTAGTCCCACTGACCCTCTAACCAGCCCAGGGGGCTTGTTTTCCTTCTGTCAGACCCCAGCCTGGGGCACCCAGTGCGTGTTAAAACTGCTCACTCCCTGGGGAGGATGCTCACTCACACAAGCTCCCTTCTCTAATCAGTCCCCTCCCTGGGGCACAGGTCCTGACCTGATCGCTTCTCTTCTCTTTTTATCTGATTTTATGTGCATGTTTTTTTAATGTCCTTGGTTGTATAGGCGCCTTCTGCTAGTCTTCAGTTATTTTTCAGTGAGAATTATTCCACACATAGATGTATTTTTTATGTGTTCTTGGGGAGGTGACCTTCATGTCCTCCTACTCATCCGTCTTGATCTCCCCATTTTAACTGTGATTACAGAATGGTGCTAGTGACTGGCTAGTTTAAGGTTAGAGAGCAATGTCTGAAATTAGTGAGTGAAAGATAACTCATCTTTATCTACAAACCTTCTAAAATAAGAATTAAGAATTGGAAGACTAAATATTCTAGAGGAGCATTCACATTAATGACTTTATAACACTAAAGATATATATCTATATCTTATATATCTTTGTATATACATATATATATATATCTTCAAATAGCTCTCATCTTACCTACTGAGGGTACATATGAGTGAGCAATACTCAGGTAAGCTGCATAAATATAAAAATTCTGTTTAAAAGAATCTTCATTAATAAATTTCTTCAAAACTTTCCTAGCTTCAAGATTTATTATTTGTCCCCTGTTCTTCTTTTAGTAATTACCAGACATTAGCTTATTTTGCCTCAAAACTTGGTTCAATAAGCAAGAGGGCTTTATTTTGATTTACTTTTAAAATAAAAATTTTCCTTTATACTTTGCCAATCTTCTAACCAGCACTTTAGTCATAAATGAAACCAATTAAAAGAGAGAAAAATTTCAGGCTAATCTCTTGAAAAATTTTAAGCTTTTGAAAAAGGCTGGATATTTCATTAGCATGGTTACTTCAAGCCTAACAATCATAGTTAACTGTTGGAATCTAATTCATTTAAGAGTAATCATATTCTGAGCATAATGGCTTCTAAACAATTCTTTAGGATGAGATAAAAACTCAATTTGAGGGCAAAAACTATTCTGCTTCCATTTTAATTTTAATTAAAGAATATGGAAACCAAAGTAATAGGTTTTTATCAACTTAAACGAATAGCTGAACCAGACTGTCATTAAAATTTAAAAATTCAGACTAACAATGTCAATGAAAATGTGATTGAGCTCTGAATTGATTTTTAGTTATGCGTAATTAATAAGATTTTAAGACTCTGAAAAAATTCATGGCAGATTGTTCACTAAGAAATAAAACAGAATTTATCCTTTGTGACATTTAAAAATGAGCCCCAGATAGGATATAATTTATTTTACTTGTAACTATTTTTAATGATAAAAATTTATTAATATTATCTGAGCATACAGGAAAAAAGATAGCAGATTTCTTTATAGGAAAGAAAAAACAATCTGTTTGGCTGCAACTTCTCGTTAGCAACAGTAGAGAAAAATTTTCTAGAAATTCAAAGAAAGCAAGTACGAGCCAAGGATTTTAAATCTGGCCAAGCTCTTTTTGAAGTTTCAAGACTACAGAAAGACAATGCAGTCTGCAAACATATAAATAAAATTTAAGGATTGCTTCATACATGTGCGCTTTATGAGGGATCTACTAATTCTACTACTACTTCATTAGTTCCCAAAATGACTGGGGAAACTGGTCCCAGAGAACTGAATACATTTAATAAGAATTCTAAGATTAAAACAATGTTAGGGATATGGGTGGAAAATAATATGCAAACGTTTTGAGTTATGACACAGCAAGATAACAGAACTAAGAAGATGAAAAAAAGCCAGAAGAATGGGAGAGTAGAATGCTCTCATTGATGGCGTTGCACCTCGCAACTTATCTGCATAGTTGGGAGAAGCACAAAAAAGGAAAATAAATATTATGAACATCAAAGACAGTTATTTGTATATAAATGTTACCCCTGGAACAAAAACATAAGCCTTCTTACAATTGACTAGCGTGAATCACTGTTACCAGTTATCCAATCCAACTAATTTAGGTGTTGCTGTGAAAGGAATTTGCATCTCTGATTTAAGTCCCAACTCAGGTGATTTTAAGGTATAAAAAGGTTCTGTCAGAGGAGTCTGATCTAACCAGGGCAGTTTTCTGCAAACAAAATCAGGCCGTCCCTGCACTCAGAGGCTCCCCACAGCTCACTGCTGACAGTCTGGTGAGGATTTCTTCTTCCTGACTGCCTGTGCTGTGCAATGGATTTGTCTAGCCAACACCAATAATTGAACGAGTCAACTTCTTGTGATAAATATTTCTCTCTATCTATCTATATACTTATCTATCTTTTAATCCATCACTGTCTAGGCATACACATACATGTATGCATAGGTATATGCATGTATGTATAGGCAGATACATGTATGTATGTGTATGTACACACACACATGGATCTCTTTCTCTGGAAAATAGAATTAGCAAAGAGAATACATCAGCATATTTTCATATTGAGTAGGGTTTATTCCAGGAGGATACAAATAATTCAATATTGATTTACATTAATATAACTCATCTAGACACCTAAGAATAACGTCATATGACCTTTTTCACAATTTCTGAAAAACCCTTCAACAAAGTTCAATTTCTATTTCTAATAATAACACTTATTTATGGAAACTGATGGATAACTCCTTACTCTGATATGCTTCAATCTCAAAGCTAAACCACCACACTCTCAAAGACAAACCAATGTCAGAAAAAAGACACTTCTATTGTTAGGAAAAAGGAAAGAATATTTACTTTCTTCATTACTTTTTGCTGTTATGTTGGAGTATTGGTTGATACAAAATGACAAAAGACAACAGTTACGTATTTAGAAATGGAAACATGAAAGGATAGTTTGTAAATAACATGATAATGCACCTGAAAAACTCAAGAGGATCAGTATTAAAGCTTATACAGATAATAAGAGAATGCAGTAAAGGAGAAAGATAAAAAACTGACACAAAAATTGTAATAGCTTTCATATGTGTTAATAATAACCAGTTAAAAAAATATCAGGGAAGAGTAGATTGCATTTACAATAATTATAGAACTACAAAATACTTGAGAATAAACAAACAGTGGCAAAACCTGCCTAAGGAGTACTTAGCAACACACATGAGAAACATAAAAGTAGATTTAAAAAATGTAAAGATCCTTATGTAGATTAGCTTGTCACCAACAAGTTATTATTTTTTTTCACTTATAGACAAGTTTAATTTAAAGTTCGTGTGGGAAATCAAACATGCAAGAATAGCTAAGGCCATCTATTAAAACACATTAAAAACTTCTCTAATTAAAGCAATGTTGAATGGATGTAAAGAGACAAAATAATAGAATGAAATAGAAAAGCATGTCCAGATACTGATGGACATTTAGTTTATGGTAAAGGAAGTATCTCAAATCCCTCAGGAAAATAGATTTGAAAATAAATGTTGTTAATACACCAGTGGCCATCAGGAGAAAAGGTAAAAATTAAATTCCATAACTCACATCATACACTGAAATAAACTCTATAATAACTTTGATATTTGGAGAGCCATTCAAACTATGACTCAGTGTATAGAAGTAATAAAAGAAAAAGTTGGGGCTTCCCTGGCGGCACAGCAGTAAAGAATCCACCTGCGAGTGATGGAGACACAGGTTTGATCCCTGGCTCGGGAAGATCCCATGTGCCATGGAGCAGCTAAGCCTGTGCACAGTAACTGCTGAGCCTGTGTGCTCTAGACCCCGAGAACCACAATTCCTGAGCTCGAGTGCCACAACTACTGAAGCTTGTGTGCCCTCGAGCCTGAACTCCACAACAGGAAGTCACCACAATGAGAAGCCCTTTCATCACAAGTAGAGAGTAGCCCCCTCTCACCACAACTAGAGAAAAGCCTGCACAGCAACAAAGACCCAGCATGGCCAAAAGTAAATAAATACATAAAATTTTTTAAAAAAGAAAAAAATTTATAGATTCAACTGTATAAAATAAGAAAAACACTTGATTGTCGATAACAAAACAAAGCAAAATCATAGCCAAAATAAAATGGAAAGTATATTTGCAATTTTATAACATATCACAGATAGATGGCTAATCTTTACATATTGAAAATATTTACTAATATTTTCAATATATAAGAATTTGAAGAAGGAAAATAACAAAAATGAAATTAACAAATGGACAAAAACCATAAACAGAACATGGGAAAGTATAAACAAGTGTTTCTTAAATATACAAAAAGAACCTCAGCTTTGCTCAGAGTAAGAAACATATAAAGCTACACAGATATCATTTTTTCACATATAATACTAACAAACAAAAATGACTTATCAACTCACTGTGAACTCAAGATTATGAAGAAATAGACACTCTCACATTTTACTTCTCTGCATCTACCTTGAAGCTTTGGCTCCACAGGTACAAAATAACATGCACAAAATTACTTACTGCAGCATCAATTAAAATAACAAATGATTAATAACACAAATATCCATCCATCCAAAGGAGGTTGATTAAATGAACTGTGGCACAATCTCATAATGGAATTCTGTGGAGCTTAAAAAAAAGGAGAGAAAAATTTCTATGATCTTATAGATAGTGATGTTCATGACACATTGTTAAGTGAAAAATAATTCAAAGAGCAGAGGGTATAGTTCAGTTCAGTTCAGTCGCTCAGTCTTGTCCATAGTTGGCATGACTGATTTTGGTAAGAGAGAAGGGGAAATAAGAATATCTATTTATTCATCATATAATTATTGATTATTCATGTTTCAAAATGAAAAACAGGGAGGACAAGCCAGAATCTAGTGCAGTATCTAACGAAGAAAATGCTACCTATGAGAGGATGAAAGAAAGGAGCGGGGGACGGTGCGCAGAATGAGAGTCTGGGCTCTTATTAGTTTTGCTCTAACAAGACATATCATTCCTCTAAATCATTATGATATACAAAATTGCATAATAAAAGCCATGGGAAAACACAAGGTTAGAGGCACAAAGCTCAAAAATCATCAGTGACATATTAAAAAAAGTAGGAATCCAATAAAGGTGATAAACATGTAAAATGTTTAAGAAATACATAAATATTATAGTAAATATGGCACTCTATCATGAAACAGACCTAAAGTTGCCATGTGAAAGTGGCTGTCAGTGGGGTTGCAGCATGCTAGTTACTGTGAGATGGGGGAGGAGGTGGAGAAGAAAAGTTGTGACAGCAAATGTAAATGATGGGGCTTGCAACACACAGCCTCAGTTGTAAGCTGAGGCTGCAAGTGGATGTTTCAGGTCTGTGTATATCTGCTTATATGGATTCTTACTTCTCCAGGGTCAACTGGATGAGGTTTCCTGTTGATGCACTCTGTGTGTGTGTGTTTGTGCGCGTGCGCGTGCGCAAGCGCTCACGCACTCAGTCGTGTCTTACTCTTTGTGACCCCATGGACGGTAGCCTACCTGGCTCCCCTGTCCATGGAATTTTCCAGGCAAGAATTCTGGAGCATACTGCCATTTCCCTCTCCAGGACGTCTTCCCAACTGAGGAACTGAACCTCCATCTCTTAAGTCTCCTGCATTGGCCAGCAGGTTCTTTACCAGGTGAGCCATCTGGGAAGCCCTATATTGTGTATAAGCAAAATCAATTTTACATCATGCTAATTTATATAAATGGTGTTGGAACACATCAGTGTTTTCCCAAACACACATTACACTATTTTCACTCTTAAATAATGCACATGCAAAGATGAATTTGTATCCAAAAAGGATGGAAGACCTCCCTAAAATGAAATACAGGCACACCACTGTATGTGTATAGAACATTGATAGCACAACCATTTGAAGAAAAGGATTATTTCTGTTAATGTTTGAAAAAAAAAAATTAGCCCTGACTACACATCCTTAGTGAGATGTATTCTCAGGACTAAAGTACTGTGAAAAATATGTTAAATATTACTTATGTGGTACTTATGGATTTATTGTTAATATCAATGTTGGCAACATAATATATAGACTCTGTATATATTATAGAATGCAGTAAAATAAATGTATTGATATTTTAGGTATTAGAATTTTTCACTATAGGAAAAAGGATATATGAATTTAAAAGAAAGCAAAAAAGAAAACCCTCTTTGATTTTGATTTTGGATTAGAAATATTAATGAGATTTTGTGCTTGTTAAAGCATATTTTATAATCTTTCTCTTCACAAAAATAAAAGGTCTCAAAAGACACCTTGGAGGTAGTTAGCACACCCACTGCCTGGATCTTGGTTTCTAAGGAATTCCTTTTGCACCAACCTAACATAATTTCTTGTACAAAAGATTTAGGACTTAAAAAATTGGTTAATTCCAGGCCTGAGACAGAAAAGTGCACAGTGAGGCTGAGGTAGCCTGTGCCAGAAAGAGCCCAAATGCAAATGAGGCAATACAAAAAATGGCTCAAGGCCTGTCTAGAAGCAGTCTCCACTAGACAAATTTGGTAATTTGCACACCAAAAAGAGAATAATGACAGTAATTATTGTGCATTGAATAACAAAGAAAAATTCATTATTCTTAATGCACAAAAGCATAAAAGCTAAGGCTTATAAGTGAGTTCATTAAAACTGTCTATCAAAAGACACCATAAAAGGATTGAAATGACAAGCTTCAAAGTAGATGATATTTGCTTAATGTACAACTGACAAATGATTGTTGTCTCAAATATATAAAAACTTTTTCATATTAATGAGATAAAGAAAAACAACTTGATACTAAACTTATTAAGAGTTATGATAATAGTTCAGAAAGCACAAATGGTCCATGAATATATGAGTTTTTTTTAATACATCATTATTCAGTAGTGAGATGGATATTAAAGCCAACTAACTCTCTCATACTGACCAGCCTGCCAAGATGAAAGACCCTGATGGTACAAGTGTTTTCCAGGATGTGGAGAAATGATGCTCCTCACCTGCTTATGGTTGTTTAAACTTCTGCAGTTCCTTTAGAAAACTTACATTACCTGCTGAAGTTGGTGATACATTCTCTAGGGTTCAGCAAGAGTCCTGATGCACATAGCTGATGGCTGTGTTTTTCACTGAAACAACACATGGGAAAAGGGCAATAGTCTATGAACACTACAATAGATCAAAAATTTTTGTGATACTCCTATAATAAAATATATATATAATGTATATAATGGGGCTTCCCCGGTGCCTCAGACAGTAAGCATCTGCCTGCAGTGTGGGAGACCCGGGTTCAATCCCTGGGTGGGGAAGATCACCTGGTGAAGGAAATGTCAACCCACTCCAATACTCTTGCCTAGAAAATTCCATGGATGGAGGAGCCTGGTGGGCTACAGTCCATGGGGTCACAAAGAGTCGGACACGACTGAGTGACTTCACTTAACTATAATGAAGTATGGGCAGCCAGGAAAGTGAACTAAATAGATCTACAGATACAGGATATTTGAACACCCTTAATGCACTATTGGGAGAAGGCAGTGGCCCCCCACTCCAGTACTCTTGCGTGGAAAATCCCATGGATAGAGAAGCCTGCAAGGCTGCAGTCCATGGGGTCGCTGAGGGTCACACGACTGAGCGACTTCACTTTCACTTTTCACTTTCATGCGTTGGAGAAGGAAATGGCAATCCACTCCAGTGTTCTTGCCTGGAGAATCCCGGGGACGGGGGAGCCTGGTGGGCTGCTGTCTATGGGGTTGCACAGAGTCGGACACGACTGAAGTGACTTAGCAGTAGCAATGCACTATTGAGTGAAAGAGGTGAGAAAAATACACAGATGATTCCACTTAAGTAAAATGGAAGAACAGAACATTAAGCAATCAGTTATTTAAGGTTGCATACATAGGTAATAAAAAAAAAATGGGCTTAAAACTCAACATTCAAAAACTAAGATCATGGCATCCAGTCCACACTTCATGGCAACTACAAGGGAAAAAAAAATGGAAACAGTCACAGACTTTATTTTCTTGGGCTCAAAAATCACCACAGCTGGTTACTGCAGTTATGAAATTCAAAGAGGCTTACTCCTTGAAAAAAAAGCCATGACAAACCTAGATAGTATATTAAAAACTAGAGACATCAGTTTGCTGAAAAAGGTCCATATACTCAAAGCTATGGTTTTTCAAATAGTCATGTATGGATGTGAAAGCTGGACCATAAAGAAGTCTAAGTGGTGAAGAACTGATGCTTTCAAATTGTGGTGTTGGAGAGTACTCTTCAGAGTCCCTTGGACTGCAAGGAAATCAAATAAGTCAATTATAAAGAAATCAACTCTGAATACTCATTGGAAGGACTGGTGCTGAAGCGAAGCTCCTAGACTTTGGCTACCTGATGCAAAGAACTGGCTCACTGGAAAATACCCTGATGCTGGGAAAGATTGAAGGCAGGAGGAGAAGGAGACGACAGAGGATGAGATGGTTGGATAGCTTCACCAACACAATGGACATGAGTTTGAGAAAATTCCAGGAGATAGTGAAGGACAGGGAAGCCTGATGTGTTGCAGTCCATGGGGTCACAAAGAGCTGAACATGACTTAATGACTGGAAAACAACAACAACAAAATCATAGGTAGTATCAGATGATAAAACTACATTGAAAAAAATAAAAAAATAAATTATAAACACAAAGTCAAAAGAATTATTATTTCTGGAGAGAAACAAGAAAACTGAATTGAACAGAACTGTGTAGAAGACTTCAGAAGACAGGATGCTTTATGTATACATGTATTTATATAAATGCTTCTCAGTTCACTTCACTGGCTCAGTTGTGTCTAGCTCTTTGTGATCACATGGATTGCAGCACACCAGGCTTCCCTGTCCATTACCAACTCCCAGAGCTTGCTCAAACTCATGTCCATCGAGTCAGTGATAATATCCAACTATCTCATCCTCTGTCAGTCCCTTCTCTTCCTGCCTTCAGTCTTTCCCAGCATCAAGGTCTTTTCTAAGGAGTCAGTACTTTGTATCAGGTGCCCAAAGTATTGGAGCTTCAGCTTCAGTATTAGTCCTTCCAATGAATATTAAGGATTGATTTCCTTTAGAATTGCCTTATTTGATTTCCTTGAAGTCCAAGAGATTCTCAAGAGTCTTCTCCAACACCATAGTTCAAAAGCACCAATTCTTCAGTGCTCAGCTTTCTTTATAGTTCAACTCTCACACCCATACATTACTACTGAAAAAATAACTTTGACTATACAGACCTTTGTCAACAAAGTAATTTCTCAGCTTTTTCATGCCATCTAAGTTTGTCATAGCTATTCTTCCAAGGAACAAGTGTCTTTTAATTTCATGACTGCAGTAACCATCTGCAGTTATTTTGGAATGCAAAAATATAAAGTCTGTCACGGTTTCCATTTTTTTCCCATCTATTTGCCATGAAATGATGGGACTGGATGCCATGATCTTAGTTTTTTGAATGCTGAGTTAAGCCAGATTTTTCACTCTCCTCTTTCACTTTCATCAAAAGGCTCTTTAATTCCTCTTTGTTTTCTGCCGTAAGTGTAGTGTCATCTGCATATCTGAGGTTCTTAGTACTTTTCCTGGCAATTTGATTCCAGCTTGTGCTTCATCCAGCCCAACATCTCTCATGATGTACTCTGGACATAAGTTAAATAAGCCAGGTGACCATATACAGCCTTGAAATAATCCTTTTCCAGTGTTCCATGTCCAGTTCTAACAGTTGCCTCTTGTCCTGCATACAGATTTCTCAGGAGGCAGGTAAGGTGATCTGATGTTCCCATTTCTTTAAGAACTTTCCACAGTTTTTTTTTTTGTTGTTGTTGTTATCCACACAGTTAAAGGTTTTAGCATAATCAATGAAGCAAAAGTAGATGATTTTCTGGAATTCTCTTGCTTTTTCTATGGTGCAACGGATGTTGGCAATTTGATCTTTGATTCCTTTGCCTTTTCTCAATCCAGCTTGAACATCTGGAATTTCTCAGTTCATGTACTAGCCTAGCTTGAAGAATTCTCAGCACTACTTGTGTGAGACAAGTAAAATTGTGGAGTAGTTTGAACATTCTTTGGCATTGCCTTTCTTTCGATTGGAATGAAAACTGATCTTTTCCAGTCCGGTGGCCACTGGCAAGTTTTCCGAATTTGCTGGCGTGTTGAGTGCAGCACTTTCACAGCATCGTTTTTAAGGATTTGAAATAGCTCAACTGGAATTCCATCATCTCCACTAGCTTTGTTCGTAGTGATGCTTCCTAAGGCCCACCTGACCTCACAGTCTAGGATGTCTGACTCCATATGAGTGACCACACCATTGTGGCTATCTGGGTCATTAAGATCTTTATTGTATAGTTCTGTTTTTTGTCAACTCTTTTTAATATCTTCTGCTTTTATTATGTCCATACTGTTTCTATCCCTTACTGTGCCCACATTTGCATGAAATGTTCTTTTGGTATCTCTAATTTTCTTGAAGGGATCTTCTATTGTTTTCCTCTATTTCTTTGTATTGTTCGCTGAGGAAGGCTTTCTTATCTCTCCTTGCTATTCTTTGGAACTCTGCATTCTGATAGATATATCTTCCCGTTTATCCTTTGCCTTTTGCTTTTCTTGTTTTCTTAGCTACTTGTAAGGCCTCCTTAGACAACCATTTTGCTTTTTGCATTTCTTTCTCTTCGTGATGGTTTTGATCACCACCTTTTGTATAATGTCATGAGCCTCCATCCATAGTTCTTCAGGCACTCTGTCTATCAGATCTATCCCTTGAATCTATTTCTCACTTCCACTGTATAATCATAAGGGATTTATTTTAGGTCATACCTGAATGGTCTAGTGGCTTTCCCTACTTTCTTCAGTTTATGTCTGGATATTGTAATAAGGTGTTCATGATCTGAGCCACAGTCAGCTCCTAGTCTTGTTTTTGGTGACTGTATAGAGTTTCTCCATCTTTGACTGCAAAGAATACAATCAATATGATTTCGGTATTGACCATTTGNCAGTCTTTCCCAGCATCAAGGTCTTTTCTAAGGAGTCAGTACTTTGTATCAGGTGCCCAAAGTATTGGAGCTTCAGCTTCAGTATTAGTCCTTCCAATGAATATTAAGGATTGATTTCCTTTAGAATTGCCTTATTTGATTTCCTTGAAGTCCAAGAGATTCTCAAGAGTCTTCTCCAACACCATAGTTCAAAAGCACCAATTCTTCAGTGCTCAGCTTTCTTTATAGTTCAACTCTCACACCCATACATTACTACTGAAAAAATAACTTTGACTATACAGACCTTTGTCAACAAAGTAATTTCTCAGCTTTTTCATGCCATCTAAGTTTGTCATAGCTATTCTTCCAAGGAACAAGTGTCTTTTAATTTCATGACTGCAGTAACCATCTGCAGTTATTTTGGAATGCAAAAATATAAAGTCTGTCACGGTTTCCATTTTTTTCCCATCTATTTGCCATGAAATGATGGGACTGGATGCCATGATCTTAGTTTTTTGAATGCTGAGTTAAGCCAGATTTTTCACTCTCCTCTTTCACTTTCATCAAAAGGCTCTTTAATTCCTCTTTGTTTTCTGCCGTAAGTGTAGTGTCATCTGCATATCTGAGGTTCTTAGTACTTTTCCTGGCAATTTGATTCCAGCTTGTGCTTCATCCAGCCCAACATCTCTCATGATGTACTCTGGACATAAGTTAAATAAGCCAGGTGACCATATACAGCCTTGAAATAATCCTTTTCCAGTGTTCCATGTCCAGTTCTAACAGTTGCCTCTTGTCCTGCATACAGATTTCTCAGGAGGCAGGTAAGGTGATCTGATGTTCCCATTTCTTTAAGAACTTTCCACAGTTTTTTTTTTTGTTGTTGTTGTTATCCACACAGTTAAAGGTTTTAGCATAATCAATGAAGCAAAAGTAGATGATTTTCTGGAATTCTCTTGCTTTTTCTATGGTGCAACGGATGTTGGCAATTTGATCTTTGATTCCTTTGCCTTTTCTCAATCCAGCTTGAACATCTGGAATTTCTCAGTTCATGTACTAGCCTAGCTTGAAGAATTCTCAGCACTACTTGTGTGAGACAAGTAAAATTGTGGAGTAGTTTGAACATTCTTTGGCATTGCCTTTCTTTCGATTGGAATGAAAACTGATCTTTTCCAGTCCGGTGGCCACTGGCAAGTTTTCCGAATTTGCTGGCGTGTTGAGTGCAGCACTTTCACAGCATCGTTTTTAAGGATTTGAAATAGCTCAACTGGAATTCCATCATCTCCACTAGCTTTGTTCGTAGTGATGCTTCCTAAGGCCCACCTGACCTCACAGTCTAGGATGTCTGACTCCATATGAGTGACCACACCATTGTGGCTATCTGGGTCATTAAGATCTTTATTGTATAGTTCTGTTATTTGTCAACTCTTTTTAATATCTTCTGCTTTTATTATGTCCATACTGTTTCTATCCCTTACTGTGCCCACATTTGCATGAAATGTTCTTTTGGTATCTCTAATTTTCTTGAAGGGATCTTCTATTGTTTTCCTCTATTTCTTTGTATTGTTCGCTGAGGAAGGCTTTCTTATCTCTCCTTGCTATTCTTTGGAACTCTGCATTCTGATAGATATATCTTCCCGTTTATCCTTTGCCTTTTGCTTTTCTTGTTTTCTTAGCTACTTGTAAGGCCTCCTTAGACAACCATTTTGCTTTTTGCATTTCTTTCTCTTCGTGATGGTTTTGATCACCACCTTTTGTATAATGTCATGAGCCTCCATCCATAGTTCTTCAGGCACTCTGTCTATCAGATCTATCCCTTGAATCTATTTCTCACTTCCACTGTATAATCATAAGGGATTTATTTTAGGTCATATCTGAATGGTCTAGTGGCTTTCCCTACTTTCTTCAGTTTATGTCTGGATATTGTAATAAGGTGTTCATGATCTGAGCCACAGTCAGCTCCTAGTCTTGTTTTTGGTGACTGTATAGAGTTTCTCCATCTTTGACTGCAAAGAATACAATCAATATGATTTCGGTATTGACCATTTGGTGATGTCCATGTATAGGGTTGTCGCTTGTATTGTTGAAAGAGGGTGTTTGCTATGCCCAGTGCATTCTCTTGGCAAAACACTATTAGCCTTTGCCCTGCTTCAGTTTGTACGCCAAGGCCAAACTTGCTTGTTATTCTGGATATCTCTTGACTTTCTACTTTTGCATTCCAGTACCCTAGGATGAAAAGGACATCTTTTTAGCTGTTAGTTCTAGAAGAACTTGTAGGTCAGCATAGAATCATTCAACTTTGGTTTTTTCTTTGGCATTAGTGATTGGAGCATAGACTTGGATCACTGTGCTATTGAATGGTTGGCTTGGAAATGAACAGAGATCATTCTGTCACTTTTGAAATTGCACCCAAGCACTGCATTTTTGACTCTTTTGTTGACTATGTAGGCTACTCCATTTCTTCTAAGGGATTCTTGCCCACCATAGTAGATATAATAGTCATCTGAATTAAATTCACCCATTCCTGTCCATTTTAGTTCACTGATTCCTAAATGTCAATGTTGACTCTTGTCATCTCCTGTTTGACCAGTTCCAATTTAGCTTGATTCTTGGACCTAACATTCCAAGTTCCTACACAGTATTGTTCTTTATAGCATCAGACTTTACTTCTATCATCAGTCACATCCACAACTGGGCATTGTTTTGCATATATGAATATATAGATATAGTTCTTAGGCTGGATAGTAATTATATGTCTGCTTCTTGTATATCATGTGAAAGCATAAGTTCTAATTTCTGTTTTACTGAAGAAAAATCCACTCTAATTGCCTGTAATTAATTGAGCACACAAACACAAATTTGTGGTTGCTATGAAAATTCATATTGGCTTCTTTATAAATAAGCACATGTCAGGGTCAGTGAGCAAGAAGCAGAAGGTTCTCAGGGCATTTTCTGAGGATCTCTGAAGAGTTGGGCAAGTCCACCACTTTTAGCACCAGGAAAGAGGGCATGATAACTGGGATATCATAGAAGCAAAATGTCACATTTTGTCCACATACCATTGCCTTTCTTCTGTCCTCAATCCAAGATGAGTCAGAAGAATCAAAGCAAGTGGAGAAGGAATGATAGTGGAAGCTGGAGGGAGCACTGGGGAGAGGAGGAGCCACAGAAAGGACCCATCCCTTTCCTTTCTCTCTGCTGAGAGGGACAGGCCAGAGAAAAAGAATATTCAATTAAAATAATTTGCAGCCGATTTTATTTTTAATGCTAAAAGGAGGATGTTCTTAGAGGTAAAGTGACCTCATATCATTGCAGCTTACAAGAGTGAATTCCCGATCAGTTGGCCAAAAAGGAATATCTGACTGCATTAGTTTAGAGACTGCCATAACAAAATACCACACACTGGGTGGCTTAAACAACAGACATTCTTTTTTTTCACAGTTCTGGAAGCTGAAAATGCAATACTTTGGCCACCTCATGCAAAGAGCTGACTCATTTGAAAAGACCCTGATGCTGGGAAAGATTGAAGGCGGGAGGAGGAGAGGATAACAGAGGATGAGATGGCTGGATGGCATCACCGACTCAATGGATGTGAGTTTGAGTAAACTCCAGGAGTTGGTGATGGACGGGGAGGCATGACATGCTGCAGTCCATGGGGTCGCAGAGTTGGGCAGGACTGAGTGACTGAAGTGCACTGAACTAAATTGGAGGTTGGAGGTCCATCATCAAGATGTGGGCAAGTTTGGTGTCTCCTGAGACCTCTTCCCTGACTTGCAGACAGCCCTCTTCTGTGAGTACTCATTTGGCCTTTTTCTTTGTGTGCACATACCCCGGTACCTCTTCCTTTTCTCACAAAGACACCCATCCTACTGGATTAGGGCCCCAGATGTATGAACTCATTTAATCTTAACTCCCGCTTTAATGCTCTATGTTCAAATAATCACACTGAACATTAGGGTTTTGGCATATGAATTTTTGGAGACACACAGCTCAGTTCATCACAATAACAAACAATTTAAGACTTTTGTGGCAGAGCAAAAAAGCCCATTTAAAAAGCCATCCACTGTGTATTCTTAGGGAATGATTTCTAAAAAAAATGTTAATTAATAAAAAAAATAATAAAAAAATAAAAGAATTGAAAAACTTCTAACCCTGAAAAAAAATAAATAAAAGGAATAACCATATCTTACTCAATTTTGTGTCCCTAACACGTAGTCAAGGGTCTGACACCTGGTAGGCATTCAGTAAACTTGGTTGTAGCAGAATAAATGAATCATCATTAAATTTAGAACTTTGGATATTAATTTATATGTAAAGCATATATGTGATTTATCATTATTTCAAGAAGAAGAAAATAATAAATATATATAAAGATTTAACTGCAGCCATTTGTGAAATGCTAGTGTTGTTACTAGGGCTTCCTCAGTGGCTCAGGGGCAAAGAATCCACCTGCAATGCAGCAGCCACAGGAGAAACAGTTTTGATCCCTGGGTGGGGAAGATCCCCTGGAAGAGGGCATGGCAGTGCACTCCAGTATTCTTGCCTGGAGAATTCCATGGACAGAGGAGCCTGGTGGGCTACTGTCCATGGGATCACAAAGAGTCAGACACGACTGAACCGACTTAACACACATGCATGCACAGTGTTGTTACAAGATAAATTAAAAAGAAAATAACTCAGAATCAAAAGCAGAGCTGGAATGGCAATCTAATTAGCTTAAATTTGCTTTTCATCAAACCTCTAGGAGGCATACAGTAGTCCATGCACTATTGTCACACAGAAATACAATAGCTAGATCATAAATAGGAAATTGGGATTTCCCAAAAGAGTAATTATATGCTAGCTGCCTTTGAATAATTTCTTGAATTTACTACAAGTGAAACATATTCCCCTGTGGAATCAGAATCCATACCATAGGGATACTGTATTCATTCTTGATTTTTAAAATAAGAATTTGAGTTCCAGAGAAGAGTAATATTTTATCAGATTCACATATACAAAGAAGAACCTTGTGGTTACCAGTAGGGGGAGCAGAGTGGGGAGGAACAACATAGGGAAAAAAGATTAACAAGTACAAATTATTATGTATAAAATAAATAAGGTACAAGGATATATTGTACAACAGAAGGAATATCACTGGTATTTTATCAAACATTAAGCGGAGTGGAATCTGTAAAACATTGAATCACTATGTTGTACCCCAGAAACTAATATAATACAGCGAATCAACCATACTTCAAAACAAAATTTCTATCTATTAGCATGGCCAGATTCTTTTCTTTATAAGTTGTTTATTTTATTATTTATTTATTTTTTTCAGTTTATATCATATCACAAGTTCTGGGCTAAAACAAAGGGACTCAGCTTCTGACACATGGTTTTCACTAAGTGACAGTCTCAGGCTTTTGCATATAAAATGAATATAAAAGAGGAAATTATAAGAAATATTATTAGAAATGTGGAAAATAGACATTAGAAATAGAAACCTTATTTTAAAGTCCTCCATGGGTGCAGCTGACTCCACGGGCTCCTGAGTGTGCATTGTTGTGACGAGCTGACACCTCACAGTGAGTGAGGCGGCTAGGCCTTCATAGCAACCTCTTGCTTATCCTTGGGGGTGGCCCACCCAGGGAAGATTACGTTCTTGAATTTCATAGCCCTCTGCTGCTGAGGCAGACTCTGAAGATACTGACACATCATATGCTCAAGTGAGCCTGCTTGCAGTGGGATCTGAGCCATGTTCCCTGTTCATGTTCACAGCACTCTGCCCCTTGAGCTGATTGTCTTCACTTCCTCCAAGAAATTTGGGGAGGAGTGAGACTGAGATTCCAGAGGACCTCTCTTTTTTAAAGGAAGTACAGAAGGGGGGGAAGGTTAGCAGTATAGAGTCCAGCCCCTACTATCAAGTTGGTCTGGGGGCTCCATCTGATACTCAGCCTCTTCTTCAGCTATGCATTGTGGAGTCCTCTAACCTCAGACAGGCCACAGTTGCTTGTCTTGGTGGTTTGCTTAGTGTGTGACGCTCTGTGCCATCCTCAGGAACCATAAACTTCCCACGTTGTGCTTGCAGGCCTTTTTCACTTATCATTACTATTGGGCCAGGAAGTAGCAACATGTTTTCCCACAAGGATCACCCAGTGCCATACATATTTCTCCCCACTCCTGTGTGGCAGAAGCCCTACCACTTCATGGTGGTTACTGTTGATTATTCCTGCCAGGATTATAGCTTCTTTCCTGCTCTTCTCTGGGCACAAAGAGCCTGAGTGTCCAATTGTCAACTATAGCTTACAGCTCAATAGGGTTCCTATTGCTTTTCTGTGGCAACACTTTGCACCCTTCAGGGACTAAAACTCCCAACCACACAGTACAAGTTGCAAAGCTTAGAGTTGCAGGGATGTGAGGCACAAATTCCCCCTGAGGGTCATGAAGAAGACAATCAATAGAGTCCCTCCTGTATTTACTCCTTGGTTCTCAGATGTTTTCTACCTACATGATGCTTTCTTAAGTTTTTGCTTCAGTGTGTGCCAGGGTCCAGCCCCGGCAGGTCCAGGAAATTCGAAGCGTGGACGGCGTTGGCGTCTTAGAAGTATTTATTTATTAATAAAAGATTAGATTAGGAAGAAATAGTGTAGTAGGAAAATTAAGTGGAGAAAAGAGGCTGAATAACTTGGTTTACCTGGAAAGCCAATAAAACCTCGAGACANATAACAATAAAAAATTTGATTGAGAAAACAGAAGAAAAAAATCTCAAAAGCTTAATTGGATTTCATAGTACCAATAAAATAGACAACTAAAACAGAGAGGTTCAAAGAAAAAGTATTAAAAACAACAACAACAACAACCCAAAAGCATCTATAGAACAAGTCAAAAAATAAGAATAATAAGTGTTTTTCTTGAGTCACTGCTGTCAGAGACCTTTTCCTCACTGAGAGTCACAGTCCAGCCTACCTCCTAGGATGCCCTCCAACACTGTGCTGTTCTCTGGACCTGCTGTGAGGGCAGCTCAGTTTCTAACCTGGTCCTACTTCTATGTGTTTTTGCCTCCAGTGTCCACAGCTATCAGAATTAGTGTGTTTTCTTTTGTCGGAGCTCTCAATGATCTTTTAAATATTCCATAGGCACAGAGTCNTAGGATGCCCTCCAACACTGTGCTGTTCTCTGGACCTGCTGTGAGGGCAGCTCAGTTTCTAACCTGGTCCTACTTCTATGTGTTTTTGCCTCCAGTGTCCACAGCTATCAGAATTAGTGTGTTTTCTTTTGTCGGAGCTCTCAATGATCTTTTAAATATTCCATAGGCACAGAGTCTGCCTAAATGATCATGTGGATTTAACTTGCAGCTTGTACAGCTCGTGGGATGATTTTAGGTCTTATTCCTTATCCACACTGCCCCTGGGTTTCAATTGTGGTTTTATTTTCATCTCTGCATGTGGGTTGTCCACTGGGATTTACTCCTGAGGCTGTCCTGGAGGACTAGGGTTTGCCCCTGTGAGGAACAGGTGTGGAGGTGGTGCAGCTGCTTGGGTCACAGGGGTTCTAGCAGCACCAGGTACTCAGGGGCATTGGTGGCTAGGGCAGAAGGAAATATAGTGCTCTAGAAGGGTATGGCAACCAGTATTGGCCAATACATTCCAGTATTCTTGCCTGGAGAACGCTAGTCCCTAACAGAAGCCTGGTAGGCCAGTCTACAGGGCTGCAAAGAGTCGGACATGACTGAAGTGACCCGGCCCACATAGATGCAAGCCTTTTTTTGCCTGTGGCAACTCTGCCCCATTGAGGGTTGAGCATGAAGGTCAGCCTTCATGCATGCTTGGCTTGCAGGGACCCTTGTGTTGCCGAGAGTGCAGGGCCATGAACTGCCTCCACCACAGGAATTATGGCCCTATCAGAGTCTTTTGGGGGGCTTCTTGTAGCTGATGATCAGAAGGCCTCTTTGGCCAGTCTTTCTCCGTAGCTCCACACATTCAGGCACTTAGATGGCTCCTTTGCCTGGGGTTCTTCTTTGTTGTTGGACACATCAGGCACATAAAGGGCTTGCCACTTGCCTGGCTGGGGTCCTACTCTGTAGATTGGCATGCCAGGCACTTAAAGGGGCATCCTGGGTGGAGTCCTACTCTGTAGTTCAGTTCATTGAGCAATTGATGGGCCAGCTTTGCTATTGTTCAGCTGCCAATGCTGGAGTGTGGGGGGAGAGAGGCTATGGTGATGGCTCCATCCTCTATGCATGACTCAGCAGTTTCGCCTTGCTTCCATGGCGGCCTGGATTTCCTTCACTGGCATTTCCCACCACGATCTCCTCTCCCACATCTCTTCAATCCGTTTTTCCACAGTCAACAGCAGTCCTCGCCCTGGAATTGCCCCCAGATCCTTGAACTCCAGCTCTCACATGCTGTGCTTAGGGGACTATCATTCCTGTTCAGGATGTGTTTGGCTTCTGCAAAGACTGTCTTATTCTCATTCCATTTAGGCTGTCACAGATCAGCTGTTTGACTCTCAGCCTTAAATATTTCTCTTCTGAACCAGACAATTGCTCCAATGNGGGAGAGAGGCTATGGTGATGGCTCCATCCTCTATGCATGACTCAGCAGTTTCGCCTTGCTTCCATGGCTGCCTGGATTTCCTTCACTGGCATTTCCCACCACGATCTCCTCTCTCACATCCCTTCAATCCGTTTTTCCACAGTCAACAGCAGTCCTCGCCCTGGAATTGCCCCCAGATCCTTAAACTCTAGCTCTCACATGCTGTGCTTAGGGGACTATCATTCCTGTTCAGGATGTGTTTGGCTGCTGCAAAGACTGTCTTATTCTCATTCCATTTAGCCTGTCACAGATCAGCTGTTTGACTCTCAGCCTTAAATATTTCTCTTCTGAACCAGACAATTGCTCCAATGTGGGGATCAGACCCCTGCTTCAGTTCCTCTACCCATCAAGAGCAGGTGCAGTCCTACTAAAACTCCTGTTTTTCCCCTAGTTCCTTCATCCTACTGAGTTTTGCATGGTTAGATATATTGGGTTCTGCTGGTCAGGTATGCCTGAACATTCTCAGCTGGTGTTCTGCATTCACTTCTGTGTCTGAAGGTGTATTCCTGAGGTATTGTGGAGAGAGATGTAATCCACATACACTCTGCCATCTTGTTCTCTGTCTTTTTGTGTTGTCTTTGTCTGGTTTTGGTATCAGGGTGATGGTGGCCTTGTAGAATGAATTTGGAAGTGTTCCTTCCTCTGAAAATTTTTTGAAAGAGTTTTAGAAGGATAGGCATTAGCTCTTTTCTAAATGTTTGATAGAATTCTCCTGTAAAGCAGGAAGCCATCTGGTCCTGGGCTTTTGTTTCTTGGGAAATTTTTGATCACAGTTTCAATTTCACTGCACGTAATTAGGTTGTTCATAATTATATTTCTTCCTGGTTCAATCTTGGAAGATTGAGCCTTTCTAAGAATCTGTCCATACCTTCCAGGTTCTCTATTTTATTGCCACCTAATTGTTCATAATAGTTTCTTATAATCCTTTGTATTTCTGCATTGTCTGCTGTAACCTTTCATTTTGCATTTCTAATTTTGTTGATTTGACTTTTCTCTCCTGTTTTTCTTGGTGAGTCTGGCTAAAGCTTTGTCAGTTTTGTTTATCTTCTCAAAGAATCAGCTTTTATTTTTGTTAATCTTTACTGTTATTTCTTTCATTTGTCTTTCATTTATTTCTGCTTGGATCTTTATGATTTCTTTCCTTCTCTACCTTTAAGGCTTATTTGTTCTTCTTTTTCCAGTTGTTTAGGTGTAAAGCTAGGTTGTCTATTTGATGTTTTCCTTGTTTCTTGAGGTAGGGTTGTATTGCTATAAACTTCCCTCTTAGAACTGCTTTTGCTGCATCCCATAGGTTTTGAGTTGTTGTGTTTTCACTGTCATTATTTTTTCTAGAAATTTTTGATTTCCCTTTTTACTTCTCTAGTAACCTGTTGGTTATTTAATCTCCATCTATTTGTGTGTTTTTCTGCAGTGTTTTTCTAGTAATTGATATCTGGTCTCATAGTGTTGTGGTTGGAAAAGATAATTGATACTATTTCAATTTTCCTAAATTTATTGAGGTTTGATTAATGACCCAAGATGTAGTCTCTCCTGGAGAATGTTCGTGTGCACTTGAGAAGAAGATGTATTTTGCATTTGGATGGAATGTCCTGAAGATATTAATGAGATCCATCTTGTCTAATGTATCATTTAAGACATGTGTTTCTTTATTAAATTTCTGTCTTGATTATCTATCCATTTTTGTGAGTGGAGTGCTAAGTCTCCTACTATTATTTTGTTAGTGTCAATTTCTCTTTTCATGTCTGTTAGTGTTTGTCTTATGTACTGAGGTGCTCCTATGTTGGGTGCATAGATATTTATAGATGTTATGTCTTCCTTTTGGATTGATTCCTTTATCATTATGTAGTGTCTTCCCTTATTTCTTGTAATATTTTTTATTTTAAGGTCTACTTTGTGTGATGTAAGGATTGCTATTCCAGCTTTCTTTTGCATTCGATTTGTATGGCATATATTTTTCCATCCTCTCACTTTCAGTCTATTTAGGTCTTTAGGTCTGAAGTGAGTTTCTTGTAGACAGCATATATATAGATTTTATTTTTGTATCCATTCAGCTAGACTGAGTCTTTTGGTTGGAAAATTTAATCAGTTCACATTTAAAGTAATTATTGATATATATGTTCAAGGCTATGGTTTTTCCAGTGGTCATGTATAGATGTGAGAGTTGGACTGTGAAGAAAGCTGAGCACTGAAGAATTGATGCTTTTGAAGTGTGGTGTTGGAGAAGACTCTTGAGAGCCCCTTGGACTGCAAGGAGATACAACTAGTCCATTCTGAAGGAGATCAGCCCTGGGATTTCTTTGGAAGGAATGATGCTAACGCTGTAACTCCAGTACTTTGACCACCTCATGCGAAGAGTTGACTCATTGGAAAAGACTCTGATGCTGGGAGGGATTGGGGGCAGGAGGAGAAGGGGACGACAGAGGATGAGATGACTGGATGACATCACCAACTCGATGGACATGAGTTTGAGTGAACTCTGGGATTTGGTGATGGACAGGGAGGCCTGGTATGCTATGATTCATGGGGTCGCAAAGAGTCTGACACAACTGAGTGACTGGACTGAACCGAACTGATGTTCCTATTGCCGTTTTCTTAATTGTTTGGGGTTTGTTTTTGTATATATTTTTCTTCTTTTGTATTTCCTAACTATATAAGTCCCTTTAATATTTGTTGTAAAGTTGGTTTGGTGAACTGATCTCTTAACTTTTGCTTGTCTCAAAAGCTTTTTATTTCTCCTTGAATTTTCAATGAGATTCTTGCCAGATAAAATAATCTTAGTTGTAGATATCTCCTTTTCAGTTCTTTAAATATATCCTGCCATTTCCTTCTGGCCTGCAGAGTTTCTGCTGAAAGATCAGCTGTTAATTGTATGGGGGTTATTTGCATGTCACTTGTTGCTTTTCCTTTCCTGCTTTTCATATTCTTCGTGTTTAATCTTTGTTAGTTTGATTATTATATGTCTTGGCATTTTTCTCCTTGGGTTTATCCTGTATGGGGCTCTTTGCACCTCTTAGACTTGATTGACTATTTCCTTTTTTATGTTGGGGAAAATTTCAACTATAATCTCTTCAAAATTTTTCTCACATCCTTTCTTTTCCTCTTCTTATTCTCAGATCCCTACAGTTCAAATGTTGGTGCATTTAATATTGTCCCAGAGGTCTCTGAGACTATCCTCATTTCTTTTCATTCTTTTTACTTTATTCTGCTCTTCAGCAGTTATTTCCAACATTTTATCTTCCATCTCACTGCTCCATTCTTCTGCTTCCGATATTCTGCTATTGATTCTTTAGAGTATTTTTAATTTCAGTAATTGTATTGTTTGTCTCTGAATATTTATTTTTAATTCTTTTAGGTCTTTGTTAATTGATTCTTACATGTTTTCCATTTTGTTTTCAATCATCATTACTATCATTATTCTAAATTCTTTTTCAGGTAGTTTGCCTATTTCCTCTTCATTTATTTGAACATCTGTGCTTCTATTCTGTTCCTTCATTTATACAGTATTTCTCTGCCTTTTCTTTATTTTGTTTTAAGCTTATTGTGTTTGAGGTCTCCTTTTCCCAAGGAGAATTTTAAGGTTAAATTCTTTCTTCCTTTTGGTTTCTGCTCTCCTAAGGTTGGTCCAGTCGTCTGTGTAAGTTTCATATAGGGTGAAATTTGTGCTGAGTTTGTTTTTTTTTTTTCTCTGATGGGCAGGGCTGAGTGAGGTGGTAATCCTGTCTGCTGACGATTGTGCTTGTATTTTTGTCTTGCTTGTTGTTTGGATGAGACATACTACATCAGGTGCTACTGGTGGCTGCATGATGCCAGGTCTTGTATTCAAGTGGTTTCCTTTGCAGGAGTTTGATCCTCCCTAGGGTAAGGAGATCTCAGCTAGTCTAGGGTCTTAGAGTCAGTGCTCTCACTCCAAAGCCTCAAGGCTTGACCACTGGCCAGGAACGAAGATTCCACAGGTGGTTTGTTATGGCATTAAGTGAGATTAAACAGATACCCGAAAACTAGAAGCCAAAATATGAACCCCAGACAGATGGCAATTACAAAATCAGGCAAATAATAATTAAAATAAAGGAATATACACATATACATATACTCCAATAAACAAAATCAAACCAGTCCCCCAAAAATATAGTACAAAAGATTGACCCCACAAACAAAGAAAACCAAAAATGGTATGTACCAGTTAAGAATAAAACTAACTAAAGCACAAACTGGAAAACAAAACTAAAGCAAGGTGACAAGCAGAGAATAAAGCAATGAAAATAAAACTAACTAATATGGCAAGAGGAAAGGAAAGAAAGAATAGATATGCAAAGTTAAATAGAGGTAGATAAAGATGATTTATATACATTAAATATTAACTGCAAGGGGAAAAGAACAGTAGGAAAAGCAAATAAAGAATAAATGTAGAAAAAGTAATAATAGGTTTAAAAAAATTTTTTAATGAAAATTTAAAAAAGAGGAAAAAAAAAAAGAAAGGAAAACTCCACAGAACTTTGAAAAAGGCCAACATAGAGGTTTATAACAATAATAAAAAATATGTAACTGACAAAACAAAACTCGAAAGCTTAACTTGATTTCTTTGTGCTAATAAAATAGATAACTAGAACAGAGGTAAAAGAAAAAAAAAAAAGAAAAATCCAAAAGAAAGTGCAGAACAAATCAAAATAAAATAACAGCAAATATTTATCTTAAGTCACTGCTGTCAGTGTCCTTTCCATCTCTGGGAGTCACAGTCCACCTTGCCCCCCCTAGGGTGTCTTCCAACACTGCTCTGTTCTCTGGACATGTTGTGGGGGCAGCTCAGACTCTAATGTGGTCCAACTTCTGTGTATTCTTGCTTCCAATGTCCACAGCTCTAAAAACTAACATGTTTTCTTTTGTGCGAGCTCTCAGTGTCCTCTTATATATACCATAGATACAAAGTCTGCCTAGTTGATCATGTAGATTTAATCTGTAGCCTATACAGCTGGTGGGAAGATTTTGGGTCTTCTTAGCTACACTGCCCCTGGGTTTCACTTGTGGTTTTATTTCCACCTCTGCATGTGGGTTGTTCACTGGGGTTTGCTCCTGAGGCTGTCCTGGAGGACTTGGGTTTGCCCCTGTGAGGACCAGGTGTGGAGGTTGTGCAGCTGCTTGGGTCACAGTGGTTCTAGCAGCACCAGGTACTCAGGGGAGTTGTCGGCTAAGGCAGCAGAAAATATAGTGCTCTAGAAGGATATGACAACCAGTGTTGGCCAATACTTTCCAGTTTTCTTGTCTGGAGGACCCCAATCAGAGAAGCCTGGCAGGCCATAGTCCACAGAATTGCAAAGAGTTGGAAATGACCAAAACGACCCCTTATGCATAGACCCAAGACTTTATTTTTTTGCCTTTGCCAGCTCTGCCTCAGTGAGGATTGAGCCTGACGTTGGCACAGCTGCTTGTGTCACAGGGACCCTGATGACGCCAAGTATACAGGGAGATGGACTACCTTATCCGCAAGAGTTATGCCCCTATCAGAGTCTTTTATTCAAGTGTCTGGTAGCTAGCGATCAGAAGGCCTCTTTGGATAGTCTTTCTCCATAACTCCACTCTTTCTGGCACTTAGAGGGCTCTTTTGCCTAAGGTTCTTCTCTGTTGTTCGGTGAGTTAGGCATATAGAGTGCACCCCTCTCCCCCTCCTTGGCTTGGGTCCTATTCTGCAGATTGGCACATCAGGCATTTAAAGGGGCACCCTGGGTAGGGTCCTACTCTGTTGTTCAGGTGCATCAGTCACTTAAAGGACACCCTGGGGGGCAGTGTTCTACTCTGCAGTTTGTTGCACCAGGCAGTTGATGGGCCAGCCTCACTATTGTTCAGCTGTCAGTGCTGGTGTGTGGGGAGAGAGAGGCTATGGTGATGGCTTCACCCTCTAGGCATGACTCAGCAGTTTTGCCTTGCTTTCTTGGCTTCCTGGCTTTCCTCCTCAGGCATTTCCCACCACAGTCTCCTCCTCTCTGTTTCTCCACAGTCAACAGCAGCCCTCACCCTGTGATTGCTCCACAATCCCTAAACTCCAGATCCCAGTCACTGCCCCTTCTAGGGGACCTCCATCCCTGTCTGGGATACTATGGCTGTGGCAAGGACATTTAGGCTGCACAGATCAGCTGTTTCACTCTCAGCCTTAAATATTTCTCTTCTGAAGTAGACAATTACCCCGATGTGGGGATTGGACCCCTGCTTCAGTTCCCCCACCTGTCAAGGGCAGGTCCAGTCCTACTAACACTCCTGTTTTTCTTCCTAGCTCCTTCATCCTACCAAGTTTTGCATGGTTCTATATATTCTTTACCAGCAGTCAGGTACTCCTGTGTGGTCTCAACTGGTGTTCTGTAAGCATTTCTGTGTCTGAAGGTGTATTCCTGATGTGTCTGTGGAGAGAGATGGACTCCATGTCTATCTACTCTTCTGCCATCTTGTTTTCTGAGATTTATTTCTTGTATGTTCTAAAAACTGACCCTTGATTTGAATGAACAAATGTAAATATCCCTATAAATAAATCCCCTTTGTTGTTGTTTAGTCACCAAGTCATGGCAGACTCTTCTGTGACCACACAAATGGCAGACCACCAGGATTCTCTATCCATGAGATACAGGAGTTGGTTGTAATACAGTAGGTTACCATTTCCTTCTCCAGGGATCTTCCTGACTCAGGGATTGAATCTGTGTCTCCTGCATTGCAGGCAAATTTTTTACCAATGAGCCATTAGGAAGTCCAATAAATCCATTAACAATGTAATTTTTGCTAGACTGGTTTATACCCTGACAAGATTTATCTTTGTCTGTGGTTGTTATTATGCTCCTTGGGTCTATGGATATCTGGATAACTGGTGCATGACCAGGCAATGCCTCTTAGATTATCCAAATGTGGCTTTAACTGTCTACAACTAAACTGAGATATCACATTGATCAGCTCCCTAGATTTGCATTGTTGAACTAGAAGGAATCTACCAGGAGGCATTCAGGATTCAGGATTCACTTTCTTGGTAGACCTCTACTTCCCTGATTAATAAGTGTAAATGTGGCTATGATTAGGAATCTCTATTTTAACTCTGAAGATACTTAAGAATCTATTGCTAAAGCAATAGTTGTTCAAAAAAGTTCCTAGACTCTCTTATCAAAATTGCTCTTGATGATTAAAAAAAAGTCCTTGATTATCTTTTAGCTGAGCAAGGAGATATTTATGTGTTGCCAACACCACCTGCTACCCCTGAAATGACACATCTGGGGAGGCTGAGACTTACCTATATAAAGTCGCTGAACAAGAAAATGATTCTTTCAATGGGATCTTAATTTTTTTTTTAATTACTTGATTCTGATTGATTTGGCTCTTGGGAACTGTGGCTCTGAAGTGTACTCCAAACTTTGGGAATTATCCTGCTTATAACAATAATAGTCTCCCCAGTGAGCTGTTTTCTCTCAAGAGCTTTAAATGCAGTTTCAAAGTCATTAACCACCAAGCAATGGTTTCCTTAAGACTGAAACATCAGACAAACAGGAAGAGAAACTCTAACTAAAATAGGTGAACCCTAAGTAGTAACCTGTGAACACCTCAGAGATTCAGCAAAAAGTCTCATAAGTTGGGAATACTACACAGGGATCAGCAAAACCTGTGAGAACTTCAGAGCAGTAGCTCAGAGAGGCACTAATGCTTTAAATTTTGATCACATCTCTAAATAAATCTTTACAGCATCGGATCTTGCTTCTATCACCAGTCACATCCACAACTGGGTATTGTTTTTGCTTTGGCTCCATCCCTTCATTCTTTCTGGAGTTATTTTTCCACTGATCTCCAGTAGCATATTGGGCACCTAATGACCTGAGGAGTTCCTCTTTTAGTATCCATCATTTTGCCTTTTCATACTGTTCATGGGGTTCTCAAGGCAAGAATACTGAAGTAGCTTGCCACTCCCTTCCCCAGTGGACCACATTCTGTCCTGTGGTCATGTATGGATGTGAGTTGGACTGTGAAGAAGGCTGAGCACCAAACAATTGATGCTTTTGAAGTGTGGTGTTGTAGAAGACTCTTGAGAGTCCCTTGGACTGCAAGGAGCTCCAACTAGTCCATTCTGAAGGAGATCAACCCTGGGATTTCTTTGGAAGAAATGATGCTAAAGCTGAAGGTCCAGTACTTTGGCCACCTCATGCAAAGAGTTGACTCATTGGAAAAGACTCTGATGCTGGGAGGGATTGGGAGCAGGAGGAGAAGGGGACGACAGAGGATGAGATGGCTGGATGGCATCATGGACTTGATGGATGTGAGTCTGAGTGAACTCCGGGAGATGGTGATGGACAGGGAGGCCTGGCGTGCTGCGATTCATGGGGTCACAAAGAGTCGGACACGACTCAGTGACTGAACTGAACTGAACTAAGTAAATCTGGGCCCGATCAATAAAAGGTAATTGTCAAAAACAAGACAAATGTGACTCTCGAATGGAGTCTCTTATATTAAGCTCCACATCACCAAACTGTGACAAACTCTTAGAAACTGAATGTTAATTCAGTTAATTCACCTGACTTGAAATGGTGAGGTCATCCATTAGCCACTGAAGGAAAATGACCTTGCCACAACCAACCCACATTTTGCTAGTATGATTTCCTTGCTCCTAATTCCTTCTGCCTATAAAAGTCTCATTTTGTACAGTTTCTTAGAGCATCATTATTTTGCAAATGGGATACTGTCCAATTCATGAATCATTGAAAAGCCAACAAGATCTTTAAAATGTACTGTTATTATTATTATTTTTTAAACAGGTTCTACTTCATAAATAAACGAAATAGTTTAGTTTCTTCACTTTCATCTGTAGCAGAAAAAGTAAATTTTTCTCATTTATAACTTTCTTAGGTTTCAATTTTTCAACTTTCTTATTTGGTTAAAATATGATTTTTTAGCCTCATTAATTGATCATTTTAAGGTAAGTGTATGTAACATATTAAGAAGAAAAAGAAAAATGTATTTATTTTAATTTCTCAATGAATTTTTCCCTCTTTTCTGTGGTTCTAATTCCATCTTCCCACCCTGCTTTTTTAGTATTCTGCAGAATGCAGGATCTTTGCTGACTGACCTAGGATCAAACCTGTGGACCTAGTATTGGGAATATAGAGTCTCAGCCACTGGATCACCAGGGAAATCCCTCTAACCTCATCTTTATCATGGGCAAATGACTCGGCCTCTCCTTGCCTTGATATCCACAATCATGTTATTTGACTCTGGGAGATAAATGGCTAAGTTTTCTCTGACTCTAATGTGCTGTCAAGGTTGAAAAAATTGGACAGAGATGTATAAACACCATTTGTAAGTTGACATAGCTAAATATTTATAGTTACTTTCTTTAGCTTAAGAATGAAAAATTACATAGCTGAGATTTATTAAAAATATTATTTTTGGTTCTTTTCTTAGATCCAAAGATAATTCTTAGGTATTGGAAAGCTGCATAAAGAATTTCATGGCCCTGAGTTCAGATAAAATTAGTTACTGTACTTTAGTAACTTGACAAAGTAAATAATAACAGAACAAGCTCATGGAATATCAACACGGTCCTCAATTAAACTTAAGTCCTTAAATTAAAATATCAACACAGTCCTCAATTTAACTCTTGATTCTGCCTCTTACTAGCTATGTGACTTTAGAAAGTTACCAAACCTCTCTAATCCAAGTACTTATAAAGCTCAACATTCAGAAAACTAAGATCATGGCATCTGGTCCCATCACTTCATGGGAAATAGATGGGGAAACAGTGGAAACAGTGTCAGACTTTATTTTTTTGGGCTCCAAAATCACTGCAGATGGTGATTGCAGCCATGAAATTAAAAGACGCTTACTCCTTGGAAGAAAAGTTATGACCAACCTAGATAGCATATTCAAAAGCAGAGACATTACATTGCCAACAAAGGTCCATCTAATCAAGCCTATGGTTTTTCCTGTGGTCATGTATGGATGTGAGAGTTAGACTGTGAAGAAAGCTGAGCACAGAAGAATTGATGCTTTTGAAGTGTCATGTTGGAGAAGACTCTTGAGAGTCTCTTGGACTGCAAGGAGATCCAATCAGTCCATTCTAAAGAAGATAAGTCCTGGGTGTTCACTGGAAGGACTGATGCTAAAGCTGAAACTCCAATACTTTGGCCACCTCATGCAAAAAGTTGACTCACTAGAAGACTCTGATGCTGGGAGGGATTGGGGGCAGGAGGAGAAGGGGACAATAGAGGATGAGATGGCTGGATGGCATCATCGACTCGATGCATAGGTTTGCGTGAACTCTGGGAGATGTTGATGGACAGAGGAGCCTGGCGTGCTGCAATTCATGGGGTTGCAAAGAGTCAGACATGACTGAGTGACTGAACTGAACTGAATACAATGGAAATGCTATGTAAATAATGGTAAATGAAATATAAATATCATAAACAGTGTCAACATGGAACAAATTCAAATTTAGCTTTTGGGAATTTTTTGGAAGTTTTCAGAATACTTTCAACCCATGGTTGGTTGAATCCATGGATGCAAAATCTGTGGATATGAAGAGCTGATTGTATTTATTTAATCAACAAAATTTTCTCAAGTGCTTCTTAGAGTAGAATCTGTGCTAGGGAAAGAAAAGATGAATAATTTAAATTCATTCTCCTCTGAAGATTTTCCTGTAGTAGATGGTTTAGGAGGGTTTCCCTGATGACTCGGTGATAAAGAATCCACTTGCCAATGCACGAAATGCAAGAGATGAGTGTTTGATTCTTGGATTGGGAAGATTCTCTGGAGGAGGGCATGGCGACCCATTCCAGTATTCTTGCTTGGGAAATTTCATGGACAGAAGAGCCTGGAGGGCTACAGTCCATGGTGTCACAATGAGTTAGATAAGACTTCGTGATTAAACAATAACAGATGGTATGGAATGGTTAAAGCTTTCACAAAACATGAGACAAAAATCTTTCTGATCTTCCTGAGAGTCAGTGAATGTGGCTAAGATAAAAGAAAGCAAACAAACAAAACAAAACTGCTGTATAAGAAATATTGCACTCATGATCATGGATTATGACTTCTGAAGATTTCCAGTTCCTTTAAGTATTCAATAAAGGAGGAATATCCCTCATATGAGGATTATTGAAACAGTTGGAAGCAGTGCAAACATTGTCAGTTTAGGTACAAGAGCATGATGGTGGATATTTGCTCACTTAGTGACTGGGCCATTTGCTGCAAGTAGAATGCAGTCACTGAGCTATGGAACAAAGCCTTGACCCAATATCAGACCATGTGTACAGACATGGTCATCAGCAGACAGTGTTGGTACTCAGCTGGGGACGAACTGCTAGTTAAACAACTTGCCCCTGAGCCAAATTGATATCAACAGGAAGTAATGTTGTTGGAGGGTGCAATTTCAAACTCTGCAGGCAATGCTATGTTTCTTTTAAAGTGTTATTTATTTTCTGGAACATAATTCAGGGGAAATGATTGTGCCATTTTAGATACCACAACTTTAGTCTTTATTTATAAGCACTCCATTTTTTTATTGTATGAGAACCTTTCATTTTGAGTCTGTTCTTTGAGATATTCTGATGTATTACTTGTTGATAATACAATGTTGGTAATTTCTGCTATGCTTTCATAATTAGGATTATAAACATCAAGTGTGGTAGAGCTTTGTGAGCTGTCAAATTAGGTGTCTTGAGAAAATGACAGTTATTTCCTTGAATACAGGCAATTCGGCACTGTAATGTCACAGTTCTAATTGGTCTCTGTACTCTGGGTATGATTCACTTTATTCCCATTCCTGAAATATTTGTATTTAGGTGTGTTCAAAGCAAATTGTATGTGAACAAACTAATCGGTGTCCTAAGATTTCACTCTAAAAGTTAATAGAATGTTGTGTATGCTAACTCAGTTATTTTAACTTTTGAGGACAGTGTAGTAGACATCTAATGAGTCTCTTCTCATACTTCTCCCCCTTAGTTATACATGTACTGCTGTTATACATGTACTACTGTCATACATGTACTACTGCCATACATGTACTAATGTTATACGTGTACTAATGTTGTCCCTTTCATTGTATACCTCTGGTACAGACTTCTGTGTCTGCAAGGTTTGGTCTAGGAAGCAGTAGCTGACTGAAGTTGACTCCATTATGATACGCCACCTCCCTGACTATTATTTGTTCAAAGATAGAATTTTATCCAATCTATGTCAAGAATAACACTTCCTGAAGACTTTTGAGAATTAACATTAGACAAAAAGTTTCAGTTCTTTTTCAAAAGAAAGATGAACAGTGTCAATAAGATTTTTGGTACTCTCATTTCTAAGCCAGTGGGAAAATACCAGATTGACTGAATAAAGAGAATGCATGCAGATTAAAAAAAAGGGGCGGGGGCAAAAGATATAGGGAGTGAATTCTGGCAGTTTTCTGGTCCCCTGATCCTGTTACCCTATGGCCCAGGTATACTACTCTGCTTGAAAAAGATTGGTTACATGTGCCAATAAATCTTTTGTATAAAGCTGAAATTAGTTTAGATAGATTTCTATAATAGTAATTATAATAGGTCTGATAAATATGGCAAGAAGATTATATTTATATTTGAAGTCTTCCTCATTTTCCACTACCCCATGTGCTACACAGTAACACATTATAACAGCACTCATTCGATTCTCTAGCTATATGAAAAAAGAAAGGAATGACATAATTGTGGGATAATATTTTAGATTAAATTTCATTTACTGGAAATGCTTGATGTAAGCAACTGAGTGACATAATTTTATGTTCCTCATAGTTGCCTCCAACATACTTTCTATATATTATTTTTCTTGAAACTTGGCACATGTTTTTCCTATTTTAATTAGACTTTGAATAATAATCTCTTTATCTAGGATGACATGTGCCAAATTAAGCATAGAAACTTTTAATGTTGAAAGATACAGATTCTTTAGATAATTCAGGCACAAAACTTACTCATTGTCATTAGTACATTTAGGAAAATAGAGATGGACTTGTATCTAAATACTAAAAATTCTAGAGAACATTTTAACCATAAATTGGATATCAGTTAACAAAAAAAGAAAAAAAAATGAAGCTACTAGAAAAGAACAATTTTTTAGGTCATATATTTGTGAGATACTATCATTCAGTACTAGATATCTGATACTGTTTGTTTTGCTAATATACATATGGAACTAAGGAGAAAGTTTAGGTAAACCTGAACATAGCTTAAATGCTAATCAAGGTAAATGTATAGTCATGCTCTCCAGAGAAATAGAACCAGGGGATGGGGACATGAGGAAAGACAAATTTTTGTATATTTATCAGCAGATTTCTGAATATTAATCTTGCATCTTGCAACTTTGCTGAATTCATTTATTAGTTCTAGTAGTTGTTGGTTGGAGCATTTTCTATATGAAGCATCATTTGCAAATTAATTTCTTGTAGCATGTGTGTGTGTGTGTGTGTGTGCGTGCACGTGTGTGTGTGTGTGTGCTTGTTTCAGCTTTTGAATTCTTTATTTCCAATTGGGTCTTCTCGTATTTTCTAATTCCTTGATAAAATTTTCACTGTGTACATTTATTCTTTCCAATGATTTAGTTAACTGTTTTATTACCATTTTTTAAAATTCATCTTCTAAACTGTTTCATTATTTTTCTCGTTTTTTATTTTACTCTTCAAATTGAGAGCAGTTTCATTTTGCTTAACTTTCTCTGTTTCCATGAATTTAGGTCAAACATTTACCAACTGCAGTCTTGAAGGTGTGTTCTTACGTGAAGGCATGTCTTTGCAGACTGTGTGCCCAATGCCTTTGGTGGGAGGTTTGGATTTGATGTGCATGCCAGGCACAGCTTTCCCCAGGGTGTGTTGGCAACTACCACCTTAATAGGAGGTGAGGCTGGAGATGGAGGCTAGAGCTGGAACTGGGCATGAGGCAGGGCTTCCTCTATGCTCAGTGGCCACTGCTGCCCTACTAGGGGTGGTGACTGATCCTAAGTTGCTGGAGTCAGGCACAAGCTGCCTTTGTCTGCTTTAAATGTCCCCCTCCCACTCCCACCCCCCGAGCTGGGATTCTTACTCCAGAGGGATAGAATCCTGGAGCAATTGGGCCCCATGCAACCTCTCAGCTTGGGCTTGCTGCATACAGGTGTTGAAGCTGTCTCCAAATGCACTGCCTGTACAGGTGTCTGTATTTTTTCCTCTTGCTCTGCTCACATGCAGCCTCAGGTGTACATTCCCTTTGTCCCTCACAGCTGATCACTGTCCCCAGCTTCTGCCTCTTCTGCCCTGTTGTGGATCTGCAAGGCCTGTGTGGACTCTGCAAGTATTGTGGGTGAGCTTCAGTATAGCATCAGCTGTAAGAGACCAGGGCAGCTTCTGATACACTGAGTAAGGGTCAGCACTGGACACCATTGCCCCATGCAGGCTCTGCCTTGGAACCAGGTCACCGCTGTATTCTACAGTGGAGTCATTTCCCGGTCATGACCTGTCCACACGCAGGGACTGTGCAGGGACTAGGTGGGGCCAGGGTGTTTGCTCAGCTGGGGCTGGGGCATGTGCCAAGGTGGCTACATGAAACCTGGCAGCCACTAGAGCAGACCTCTCTGTGTCCTGCCTCAGGGGCAAGACCATACTCACTCCTCATGAGTATTCAGGATTCCCATTGTCCTCCTTTTAGTCTCAGCAGTCCAACATCCAACAAGGGAGCTTGTCTCCTCAGTATCAGACCCCAGGACTGAGGTTGGAACAGCTCCCTTTCCAGGGCAGTACTCCACCCACATTTCCTTTCTTTTCCTCTGAGTTCCACCCCCCTCCCCCCAACAAGGGGCACAGGTCCCAAACTAATCACTTACCTTCTTGTCTTATCTGTCACAAATATATCTTTTTTACAGCTTTAGTTGTACAGGAGGCTTTCTTCCAGTTAGTTTTAGTGAGAATATTTCCATATGTACATGCATTTTTTGATGTTTTATGAGGAGACTAAGCAATTAGTTCAGTTCAATTCAGTGTTCAGTCTTGTCCAACTCTTTGCGACCCCATGAATCGCAACAAACCAGGCCTCCCTGTCCATCACCAACTCCCGGCGTTCATCCAAACTCACATCCATTGAGTCAGTGAAGCCATCCAACCATCTGATTCTCTATTGCCCCCTTCTTCTCCTGCCCACGATCTTTCTCAGTGTAGGGTCTTTTCAAATGAGTCAGCTCTTCACATCATGTGGCCAAAGTATTGAAGTTTCAGCTTCAACATCAGTCCTTCCAATGAACACCCAGGACTGATCTCCTTTAGGATGAACTGGCTGGATCTTCTTGCAGTCCAAAGGACTCTCAAGAGTCTCTCCAGCACCACACTGCAAAAGCATCAGTTCTTCTGTGCTCAGCTTTCTTTGTAGTTCAACTCTCACATCCATACATGACCACTGTGAAACCATAGCTTTGACTAGACGAATCTTTGTTGGCAAAGTNTCTTGCAGTCCAAAGGACTCTCAAGAGTCTCTCCAGCACCACACTGCAAAAGCATCAGTTCTTCTGTGCTCAGCTTTCTTTGTAGTTCAACTCTCACATCCATACATGACCACTGTGAAACCATAGCTTTGACTAGACGAATCTTTGTTGGCAAAGTAATGTCTCTGCTTTTTGATGTGCTGTCTAGGTTGGTCATAACTTTCCTTCCCAGGAGCAAGCCTCTTTTAATTTCAGAGCTTCAATCACCATCTGTAGTGATTTTGAAGCCCAGGAAAATAAAGTCAGCCACTGTTTTCCCACCTATTTTTCATGAAGTGATGGGACCGGATGCCATGATCTTTATTTTCTGAATGTTGAGCTTTAAAGCCAACTTTTTCACTCTCCTTTTTCACATTCATCAAGGGGCTCTTTAGTTCTTCTTCGCTTTCTGCCATAAGGGTGATGTCATCTGCATATCTGAGGTTACTGATATTTCTCTAAGCAATCTTGATTCCAGCTTGTGCTTCCTCCAGCCCAGCATTTCTCATGATGTACTCTGCATATAAGTTAAATAAGCATGGTGACAATATACAGCCTTGACATACTCCTTTTCCTATTTGGAACGAGTCTGTTGTTCCAGTTCTAACTGTTGCTTCCTGACCTGCATGNTATCAACAAGGAAAGGGAGAGAATGAGTAGGAAGAATGTGTGTACCACATTGTGACTATTGTCGTTAATATTGCTAAGAAAGCGATCTTAAAATTGCTCATCACAGGGAAAAGTTGTAACTATGCAGGGTGATGGACACGGATGTTAACTGGTCTTACTGTGCTGATCATTTTACTATATATACAAATAGCAAATCATATTGCATACCTGAAACCAACACAGTGCTGTATGNCCCACCAAGGTGTGTATATATACATGTGTGTTTGGTGTGTTCTTTGAAATCTCTTTTGAACTAGTTACAGTATCTTACTAATGTCTCCATTAGTTAATTAACAAAATCTTGGATAGGTAATTATTTAAAAAATCTATAACAAGAAATTTAGAGGCCGTTTATCCAAATAAGAATAGGAAGCAGAAGAAAATGAGGTATATTCCAGAAGATAAAATAACATGTGTAAAATTCCTATAGTAGGAAGGTGTATGAGACAGACAGTAAAAGATAAGGCTGGATGGAGTAGGTAAGATCCTAGCCTGTTGGAAACAGAAGCCCATATTTAAGACCCATGTTTATTTTTATCTCAAAAGAAACAAGATTATTCCATTTAAATCCATTAAAGTGATATGAGATCAACAAGGAAAGGGAGAGAATGAGTAGGAAGAATGTGTGAAGGTGTACCACATTGTGACTATTGTCGTTAATACTGCTAAGAAAGCGATCTTAAAATTGCTCATCACAGGGAAAAGTTGTAACTATGCAGGGTGATGGACTCGGATGTTAACTGGTCTTACTGCGCTGATCATTTTACTATATATACAAATAGCAAATCATATTGCATACCTGAAACCAACACAGTGCTGTATGTCAATTATATTTCAATAAAAAACTTTGAAAACTATTACATTAATTTCTACAGTTTTGATATTCACATATTTAAATTAGCTTTATAATATAATACACTAAGTGAGGGATATTCTATAATTTAAAATATATATGGATATACATTTAATTTACTTTTAGATGTGCATTTGAGTCATTGATAGAGTAGGAAGGAAAAGGAAAAAAAGAGAGATGGAAACATTTGGTAAGTTACCAATGACAGGCAGCATTTAGTGTTTTTTTTTTTTAAGAAAAAAGATTGAGGTAGAGTTACAGGCTATTGCCATCAGCCAGCAGGAAAAAAAGAAAAATCTGAGGTTCAGCAGAAAGATGTGGATTGTCTTATTATTTTCTAAGGATCATGTGTGTGGGTTGGGGGTATGGTGTTGACATTAGTGGGACTTTCAGTCAGTCAAAGAGATATAAAGCAGGCTCCAGTTTCATGTAATTGAAGGAAGTGGGGCTGGGAAAGTTGTGTTTCTGAGTCATGACCACAGCATTACCCATCCCAAAGGACCTTGAAATAGAGCTGCAGCTGCCAGCTTCACTCACCTCCAGCACCAACACTTTGAATCATTTCTGAAAATAAATATTCAAGAACTCACAAATGTATTTGTTTAGAAAGGTAAATCTTAAACAAGATTTCACCTCCTATATACAGAAAATACTGTCATTCCAATTTCTAGTATCTTTATGCAAGAGACTACCTTGGCATTTATAGTATTCCCTAGTATATCAAGAGATTAGGGCTAAAAAGATTACATTTATTCAGCTGGGAGGATGGCAGTGAGAGTAAGAGATAATATTTAAACTGACTTGCTTCATGTTTTGAGTATTTTTAAAAATTGTCTTTTAAAGAGTTTTGCAATACCCTTTTTATGAAAAACATATTATCATAGCTTATTGCTTATCATATCATATTGCTTAATACTTAGAAAAAGCAAAGATGTAACCTAGAAGGACCTTAAGGGGGTCTTCCCAGGACAGGCCTTCCCCCACATTCTCTGCTTTAGCTCCTCTCTGAAGTACCCAGATTATAGTATGTGATGCAAATTTCTTGAGTTGTTTTGCAGCCTTGAACTCCTGCCCCCACTGGAAGATGTTAATGACTTGATGACCCTGAACACATAGCCCCAGGCCTCCTGGAGCCTAAGGACTGAGAATGCTAACCCCTGTGACACCTCACTGCGACCTCACCACCAGCCAATCAGAGAATTGTGCACACAAGCCCATCACAGACCCTGTGACTCACCTCCCCTCACCTGGCTTTTAAAAGTGCCAGGCAGGGGAAATCTGTTCAGTCTCTGGTTGAGGAAGATTCTACATGCTGCAGAACAACAAAGCCCGTCAGCCACAACTACTAATTCTGTGCTCCAGAGTTCACCTAGAGAAAGCTCCTGCACAGCAACAAAGACCTGGTGCAGCCAAAAAATAAATAAATAAATACTTTGCCGAAACCCTTTGGGGAGTTCATGACTTTTTAGGGCAAGATCACCCATCTCCTTTCATGGCCTGCAATTAACTGTCTCCACTCCAAACTTCAGCATTTCAGTTTGTTTAGTCTCTCTGTGCATCTGGCACATGAACTTGCCTTAACAAAAATCACTTAATAATTGAGAAATTTAGCATCACCTGAAGTCATTCAGTCTCCCTGATAATGGGACAAACATATTTTTCTCCATGGTTGAAGGACTGAGAAGTACACATTACTAAGAAAGCATTACCCAACCAAAATCCAAAATTCCTATTTGTAACTAGAATCTAATCATGAGGAAACAATCAGATAATACAAATTGAAAGAAAGTGGGCTTAGAGACAAAAAATCAGTTATTAATTTGGAAATGAAATTATTATTTATGCACTCTGTGCTCAGTCGTGTCTCTTTGTGACCCTAGGGACTGTAGCCTGCCAAGGTCCTCTGTCTGTGGAATTTTCTAGGCAGGCTTCTTGGAGTGGGCTGCCATTTCCTCCTCCAGGGGATCTACCCAAACTAGGGATCAAACCCCTGTCTACTGCATTGGCAGGTGGATTCTTTACCACTAGTGCCATACAGCAATTCCATTGGGAAATGCTGGGAACCAATAAATGCTGGGTATGATCCTTGATTGCTTTTTGGAATAAAAACAAAGTAAAAAGCTGAAAATACAAAGAAACAATTAAAAAAGTTACAAAGGATATTATTATTGTAATGGGGGAAAATTAAATATGTGATCCATTTTAGATAATAAGATCAATGTTAAATTTCTAGAGTATTTTAACATGTGGCTATGTAGAAGAATATTCTTATTCTAGGAGATGAATGCATCCTAAGGTATTTTAGTTATGACACAGTAGAGTTAAAGGGATATGGATATGAGCAAATGTTAAGAATTGAAGAATTTTGGTGAACAGTTTGCACAGTTTACTGTACTATTCTTTCAACTTTCCTGTAGGTTTGAAACTTCTCAAATACTAACTTGGGAAAATAATTTAAAAGTAAAAACCCATTGTATTTTTAGTGCATGGTGGTAGTGGTTTAGTCACTAAGTTGCGTCATGTCCAACTCTTATGACCCCATGGACTGTAGCCTGCCAGGCTCCTCTGTCCATGGTATACTCCAGGCAAGAATACTCGAGTGGGTAGCCATTTCCTTCTCCAAGCGATCTTCACAACCCAGGGATTGAACCCAGGTCTCCTGCACTGCAAGTGATTTTTTTTTTTTTTTTTAAAAAAAACCCACCTGAGCTAGCAGGGAAGTCATTTTAGTGCATGGATGTTCTCAAATAGAAATCAGTGTTAGGTGATTTTATTTGGTTTTGTGTGCTAAGTCGCTTCAGTCAACCTCTTTGTGACCCAATGGGCTGTAGCAACACCAGTCTCCTCTGCCCATGAGATACTTTAGGCAAGAATACTGGAGTGGGTTGACGTGCTCTCCTTCAGGGAATCTTCCCAACCCAGGAACTGAACCCGTACCTTTTAAGTCTCCTGCATTGTCAGGTGGGTTCTTTACCACTAGCACCACCTGGAAAGCTCTACGTGGTTTTAGGTACATTGTTTAATCTAAAATCATATCCGAAAGTTAGGTGTTCATTTCTTTACAGATGAAGGAAAAAAAATTCAAAGGAAGCAAGAGTTTTTCAGTAAAAAGGCTACTCTTTTGACAATTATTCTTACAACCACTTCTTCTACCTCTCCCAAGATCCACCTTAGAGAAATTTTTCTTCAAGAATTGCAGTTCTGAAAACTACTGATACTCTCAGAGGAAAACGCTCAGTTCTAAATCTTCTAATTCCTGATCCATCATTTTTATTATTTTAAAAAAGTATTCCTTAAGCCATTTTTACATAAGCGATATCTTTCTCTTAGCATCTGCATCAACTCCTCCTAAAATTTCTAGCAATCTGTTTCCTAGTATATAAGTATATGCATATACTCACTCATATGAGTGAGTATACTCATACTAAAATAATATTTTTCCTCAATATCATTTTTCTTAAACTCTACTTCATATATCCTAGTGAGTTTCTCTACTAAAATATCAAATAACTCTCTTTTCAGTTTAAACTTCTCAGTGGCCTACCTAATTGATTTCTCAAATGCAGCTAACAGCCATGTAACCTCTGGTGCCCACCCTGCAGTTATTATTGTGTTATCTATGTAGGCCTTCCCTAGGGGGCTGCTCTACCGCTGCTAACATTAGACCCCACCATTCTCTTTCCCAAACATTTGCTGCACAGACTCACTGGCACTGCAGAAATCAGCGCTGTGCAGCCTGCTGGCAGCATGCCTTCTAGCTGCTTTATCTTACCATTTTGTAAATACTATTATAAAGTTAATGTATGTATGATCATCAGGTTTTTTTTGTTTGTTTGTTTTTCTGATTTTGTTTTGTTTTTACTATTTTCAGCATATCACTAGCATTTCTGTCTGTTTCTTCCTTTTTTTATTCTTTTTGAACTTAATTTTGAGAGCAGTTTCTGAAATACAAAGCAGATAGAACAGAAATGATTTTCTAAATGTCCTTTTCCCCTCTTTTTCTTTTTACGGTAGAGATTCAGCTTGAACATAATTTTAGATTTCAAGGAGATCTGCACTCATCTGAGGGATGGATCAAATGGGCTCTTTATAAGTCAGTGTGGATGGACTGTTTGAATCCTGGGTATAGGGACATGGAGGGAATGAGAGTGGAACTGGTGCAAAAAAAGATGACTGTGTTCACCAAGAGTGCTTCATAGAGAAATAATATGGCTTCACCCCTGTCTCCTGTGGCTTATCTCCTGTGCACTCAGGCCTGACTCTTCAGGAAAGAGTAGAATAAATGAATAAATCTAATTACTCTATCACTCCCATGGACTCTGAGAGCACTGTTTCACCACTGTGGAAGTCTTACAGCTAAAGCAAGCATGGCAATTGCAGATGGCTGAGCTACAGATGCCTGCAGTAGCTAGGCTGGCGCTGGCAGTGATCTCTTTAGGACCAACACTAGAGAAAATGTGAGTTATTGGCAAAGGTATCCAAGATTCTGGCCTTAGGCAACAGCAGCCTTCACTTGGTTTCTGTGAGTTTAAGCAATACACTGGAAACCTGTGCAGGCGCTGGCGTGATCCCTTTAGTTAATAGGAAGCACCATCCTAATGAGCCACCAGAGAAAAACAGAAGATTTATATTCCGCAACTAGGAGCTAGTTCCCAATATGATGTCCCTGTGGAAGTCCCAATAATCAATTTAGAGACAGTTAGAACTTCTAGAGTTCCTAGATATGAGTGGAACTTGGGGAAGGTCCGACAGAGAAATACAATGGTTGGCTCTCTCGTTCTACAGTTACCTCAAGTTAGGGTACTGGTAGGTACAAATGTTAAGGTTTCCTTTACCAGAAAAGAAAAATATATGTATTTTCATGGGTGCCTGACACCACACTGTCTTAGGTTGTAGTGTCTTTTGACCAGTAATTGGAATCACATCTTTCCTGTGGAGAAATTCTTAGAAATACTACAAAATAGAAAGCAATCAGCAGTCATCTGCTATCTTAAAGATCTGAGAATAAGTCAGAAGAAAATACTGAACTCAGTAGGAGTGATGAAATTTATTATGAAATGATGATTTTAGTTTTAGGTACATCAATTGTAGTATTACCATGGTATTTATCAACATAGCACAGTGATTAGGCAATTGAGGTTGAGGCCAAGGAAGTGCTACTGGAAAGGAAGGAAAGAGCCCTTCCCAGCTGGGAGAAGAGATATTGCTACTGAAATAATAATTGTATAATTCTGTATGCTTCCCTGGTGGCTCAGATGGTAAAGAATCTGTCTGCGATTAAGGAGAACTAGGTTCAGTGCCTGGGTCAGGAAGATCCCCTGGAGAAGGGAATGGCACCCCCCTCAAGTATTTTTGCCTGGAGAATTCCATGAACAAAGGAGCCTAGCAGGCTACAGTCCATGGAGTAGCCAAGAGTTGGACATGACTGAATGACTAACACTTTCACTTTTATGACAAAAATTATTCTTAGCTATGTATTTACTCTTTGCTAGTTTTCTCTCAACTTTCTTTCTTAAGTTCCATATCTTCCTTTTAATTTTTCTTTAAATTAGTTTCTGGAACACCAGTTTTAGAATTTGTTTCAGGCACAGCTTTACACAGGGAAATTTTTTCAATCTTCACTTTTCTAGAAAAGACTTTGCTTTGACATGTCATTTTAATGCCAGTTTGACTATATATGAGATCCTAAGTGTGAGAGAAAATAATTTTCTCTCAAGACTTTGAAGATATTGACATTAAAAGTGATTTTCTGACTCTCCTTTATTTATTCAGATTTAATCTCACTTATGTATATTTTCCCACATAAGAAAATAGGAGATACAGTGGCCTCTTTCTTTGATATATATATATATGTATATATGTATAGAAAACTTTCTGTAACTTCCTCAGCCCTCCTCCACCATCCCTTTACTTTGAATGGTAGATATTAACAGAAGAACCTTATCAAAATTCTCAGAAATGTTAAAGAAACTGGGAGCTATGTCAAAACAGAAGTTAAAAGTTCTGGAAATGAAAGTGAAAATCGCTCAGTTCAGTCCAGTTCAGTCTCTCAGTCGTGTCCAACTCTTTACAACCCCATGAATCGCAGCACACCAGCCCTCCCTGTCCATCACCAACTCCCAGAGTTCACTCAGACTCACGTCCATTGAGTCAGTGATGCCATCCAGCCATCTCATCCTATGTTGTCCCCTTCTCCTTCTGCCCCCAGTTCCTCCCAGCATCAGAGTCGTTTCCAATGAGTCAACTCTTCCCATGAGGTGGCCAAAGTACTGGAGCTTCAGCTTTAGCATTATTCCTTCCAAAGAAATCCCAGGACCAATCTCGTTCAGAATGGACTGGTTGGATCTCCTTGCAGTCCAAGGGACACTCAAGAGTCTTCTCCAACACCACAGTTCAAAAGCAATTCTTCAGTGCTCAGCCTTCTTCACAATCCAACTCTCACATCCATACATGACCACTGGAAAAACCATAGCCTTGACTAGACAGACCTTTGTTGGCAAAGTAATATCTCTGCATTTGAATATGCTATCTAGGTTGGTCATAACTTTTCTTCCAAGGAGTAAGCGTCTTTTAATTTCATGGCTGCAGTCACCATCCTCAGTGATTTTGGAGCACAAAAGAAATAAAGTCTGACACTGTTTCCCCATCTATTTCCCATGAAATGATGGGACTGGATGCCATGATCTTCGTTTTCTGACTGTTGAGCTTTAAGCCAACTTTTTCACTTTCCTCTTTCACTTTCGTCAAGAGGCTTTTCAGTTTCTCTTCATTTTCTGCCATAAGGTTGGTGTCGTCTGCATATCTGAGGTTATTGATATTTCTCCCGGCAATCTTGATTCCAGCTTGTGTTTCTTCCAATCCAGTGTTTCTCATGATGTACTCTGCATATAAGTTAAATAAGCAGGGTGACAATATACAGCCTTGACGTACTCCTTTTCCTATTTGGAACCAGTCTGTTGTTCCATGTCCAGTTCTACCTGTTTCTTCCTGACCTGCATACAGGTTTCTGAAGAGGCAGGTCAGGTGGTCTGGTATTCTTATCTCTTTCACAATGACTCAGAGCTCAGTGTAGTACAAAAATCCTTTTCCCTTGGGCATAACAATCTGAAAATAATAGCAGTCTGCTGGCAGCATCAATGTTGCCAAAGGCTGTGATTTCAGCTGGAGAAACAAGAGTCTGATCAAAAATTTGAAGGAAAATTCAGGAAAATTAGACGACAATCANTTTTCCTATTTGGAACCAGTCTGTTGTTCCATGTCCAGTTCTACCTGTTTCTTCCTGACCTGCATACAGGTTTCTGAAGAGGCAGGTCAGGTGGTCTGGTATTCTTATCTCTTTCACAATGACTCAGAGCTCAGTGTAGTACAAAAATCCTTTTCCCTTGGGCATAACAATCTGAAAATAATAGCAGTCTGCTGGCAGCATCAATGTTGCCAAAGGCTGTGATTTCAGCTGGAGAAACAAGAGTCTGATCAAAAATTTGAAGGAAAATTCAGGAAAATTAGACGACAATCCGTCCTGGGTGTTCATTGGAAGGACTGATTCTAAAGCTGAAACTCCAATACTTTTGCCACCTCATGAGAAGAGTTGACTCATTGGAAAAGACCCTGATGCTGGGAGGGATTAGGGGCAGAAGGAGAAGGGGACGACAGAGGATGAAATGGCTGGATGGCATCACCGACTCAATAGACATGAGTTTGAGTAAACTTTGGGAGTTGGTGATGGACAGGGAGGCCTAGCTTGCTGCGATTCATGGGGTTGTAAAGAGTTGGATGTGACTGAACTGAAGTGAACTGAAGGGAGCTTTTCGAATTTCCAACATGTTCCTGGGATTGAGAAAGTTACATTCATATGCATGGTCTTGCCCAGGAAAGACATGAGAAATGAGCATTCCAGTCACTCACTGCTCTCTGAACTTGAGACTCTGTGCAAATAGAAAGTAGATAATAAGCTGCCTGAAAATTTGAAGGCATGTCTTCTCACATAGATTCCCTTGGCAAAGGGACATGGCTGGCAAGCATTTAAGGAATTCTTCTATCTTACCATTGGGCTGACTACCAAATTATGCTGACTTTAGGCTTTATCCTACTAAGTGAGACTTAAAAATAAAAGCAAGAACTTAGTAAATGTTGGCTAAGAACTCAGTGGCCACATAGTACAGGAAATAGAGAATCTACATAATTAGCCTGGGAAAGTCATTTAAAAAGCAGTAACAAGAAAATAGCAGTAACAGCAATGAAAATAAGCCTGAGGGCTGAGGAAAGGAAATGACACGAGTTGTTACAATATAATCATTGCAATGTCCAGTTTTAGAAAAACTAGAGATAGAAAAATATGTTACATACACAGGAAAAAAGTCAGCATTATATATAGTATCCCTATGGAGGCCCAGATATCGTACTTAGTAGACAAGAACATTGAAGCAGTTATTGTACACATGTTCAAGGAACTAAAGGAGACTATGACTGAAAAATTGAAGGAAACTATAACAAATATACATACAAACATACATAATCAATAAATACAAAGAAATAATGTAGTAGAATCAAATATAAACCCAGAAGTTGAAACAACAATAATGAAAATGAAAAAAACTCACTAGGGGAGTGTAACATCAGATTTGTTTTGGTAGAAAACGATCATTTAATTTTAAGATACATCAATAGAGAGTTTCCAGAGTGAGGAACAGAAAGAAAAATATGAAGAAAAACAAAAAGAACTTTGGAGAACTTTTTATTTTGTACGGGGGTAAGCAAGAGAGTTCCAGAAAAACATCTATTTCTGCTTTATTGACTATGCTAAAGACTTTGATTGCGTGTATCACAACAAACTGTGGAAAATTCTGAAAGAGATGGGAATACCAGACCACCTGACCTGCCTCCTGAGAATTTTGTGTGCAAGTCAAGAAGCAAGAGTTAGAACCAAACATGAAACAAGAGACTTATTCCAAATTGGTAAAGGAATATGTCAAGGCTGTATATTGTCACCTGGATTATTTAACTTATATGCAGAGTACATCATGTGAAATGCCAGACTGGATGAATTGCAAGCTGGAATTGAGATTACTGGGAGAAATATCAATAACCTCAGATATGCAGATAGCACCACCCTTATGGCAGGAAGAGAAGAGTAACTAAAGAGTCTCTTGATGAAAGTGAAAGAAGAGAGTGAAAAAGCTGGCTTAAAACTCAGTATTCAAAAAACAAAGATCAAACCATCCAGTCTCATCACTTCATGGCAAATAGATGGGGACACAGTGGAAACAGTGACAGACTTTATTTTGGGGGGCTCCAAAATCACTGTATATGGTGACTACAGCTATGAAATTAAAAGACAATTGCTCCTTGCGAGAAAATCTATGACAAATCTAGACAGCATTTTAAAAAATAGAGGCATCACTTTCAGGCAAAGATCTGTCTAGTAAAATCTACGGCTTTTCCAGTAGTCATATATGGATGTGAGAGTTGGACTATAAAGGAAGCTGAGCACTGAAGAACTGATGTTTTTGAACTGTGGTGTTGGAGAAGACTCTTGAGAGTCCCTTGGATATCAAGGAAATCAAACCAATGAATTCAAAGGAAAGCAATGCTGAATATTCACTGGAAGGACTCCAATACTTGGGCCACCTCATCCAAAGAACTGACTGATTGGAAATGACCCTGATGCTGGGAAAGATTGAACGTAGGAAGAGAAGGGGACAACAGAGGATGACATGGTTGGATAGCATTACCAACTCAATGGACACGAGTCTGAGCAGGCTCTGGGAGTTGAGGAGTTGGGGGCCAGGGAAGCCTGGTGTGCTGCAGTACATAGAGTCACCAAGAGTCGGACACGACTGAACAACTGAAATGAATGAATGAATTATAATCTCTAAGCATAACGTTTTTCTTATCTGAAAAAATAAGATAGGAAGTTGTGTATGTGATGTCATCACATAAAAGAGAACTTGCAATCTGAATCAGAGAAAAAGGGCTACATGTTTCAAGTTACAGAAAAACAGTTTTACTCCATTTCAAAAAGTACTTTTAATTAATAAAATTGTTTGCTAATAAAATGTCAGTATTAGTTTAGTGTGAAGAAAGGCTAAATAATTTAGTATTCTTTAGATTAGAAAATGAATGCCCTAATGCCATTTTTTAAAATTCTTAAGACTTAATTAAGATTAAAGAGAACATATGTTAGTAGAATCTCAGTAAGACAGTTTGACATTTAAAATAAAGTAGAAAAAAACACATGAATATTAGATCCATGTTTACTTAACTTTTTTAATGTTTGGAATATAATTTCTTCTAGTCATCTTGTCTTTTTACATGGAATTTAATTTCATTAAACAGAATTAAATTGAACTGAATGTTTTATTATCTCTGATTATGCTAGTCTGAAACACCTGATTTAAGACATCTACACAGACATTGTTTTAGCCATCCCTTCAACCTCATACTAGGGAGTCTCTGTAGAATTACATTTCTTAGTTCGTTTCCTAGTATTCAAGTTTCCTCTTCCTTAAATTCTCTCTTTTAATGGAAAATTTCTGCTGGGAGCATTCTGAGAAAGGGTTCATAATAGGTATTTTTGCTGTTGCTGCTGAGATTTTCCACATCTGAAAATATCTTCTTTCTTCTCTTTTAGTTAATAAATTGACTTAATAAAGAATTCTGATTTGTAAATAAATTTCCCCTGGATTTTGAACATGGTATCCCATTATCTCCTAGCTTTTATTGTTGTTTTTAAATCTAATTATATTATCAAGTTCAATCTTGTTCTAAAAGCCAAATTTTCCTTTCTGGATACTTTTAAGATTTTCTCTTTGCTCTAGTGTTCTGAAGATTTATAATGATGGTTTGGTTTGGTTCTAATTTAGTCCATTTTCAGGACCATTAGTAGCCCCTTTCTATCTGAAAATTGAAGTAGTTCTGAAAATGTTTCTTGTTTTATTTTATTATCAATTTTTTCATTTTGCTGTTGTCCTATTTTGAAACTCTTGAAATGCATTTTTGGCACCTTCTGGAATGTTATTCTATTTTTAAAAATCACTCTCTGTAATTTCCTTGTATTTCTTTATCTTCTTATTACTTTCTGAGAAAGTTTCCCAGAAATCTTTATATTTTTTCTAAATCTTTTGTTGAGTTTTATTTTATTTTTTTCTTTTTGGCTATCAAAATTTAATATATATCACTATTTTCTTACTAAATTCTTCTTCTTATTATTAATTTTTACTTTAAATAACATCTTTTTCTTGTTCACTTGTTAAATAACTCACCTTTTTGAGGTTATTGTAAAAGTCACTCAGTCATGTATGACTCTTTGCAACCCAATGGACTATACAGTCCATGGAATTCTCCAGGCCAGAATATGAAAGTGGGTAGCCTTTCCCTTCTCCAGGTGATCTCCAGCTGAGTCACAAGGGAAGCCCAAGAATACTGGAGTGGGTAGCCTATCCCTTCTGCAGTGGGTCTTCCCAACCCAGGAGTCAAACCGGGGTCTCCTGCATTGAAAGCAGATTCCTGAAGTTAATATATATGTAATTCCCATGTGGCACTAGTGGTAAAAGGACCCACCTGCCAATGCAGGAGACATAAGAGATGTGTATTCAATGTCTGGGTCAGGAAGACCTCTGGGAAGGAAAGGGCAACCTTTCTTGCCTGAAAAATCTCATGGACAAGAGCCTGGTGAGTTACAGTCCACGGGGTCAGAAAGAGTTGAATACAACTGAAGTGACAGCACTATATACATGAAGTTTCCCTCTTCCTCTTTAGTTTCTGCTTCTCCAGTAGTTTTTATTTTGTTCTGCATATGTTGTATAATAGTTTTGTTTTTCTGAAAATACCTGATATCATTTAATTTTCTGCTTATATTTATGTGTGTGAGAATAAAAAGCTGATTGAGTCCTGTGTGAATACTGATTGGATTTTCATCAAAAGGTAATCAGACTGGATGATTTATTGACTATCTTCCCATTTCATTATCTTTAGATGCTGTTCTCATGGTGTAACTGAGCAGGACCCTATGAAACCTTTCCAGAATAGATGCCCCAGCCCCACCTCAACCCTTGTTCTCCACCTGCCTTTTGCCTGTAGAAAAACTTTAAGCAAAGTATAAATTTAATCAGAGAAGTGAGAAATGCATAAAGGAAACAAAATCAAGCAAGACAAAACAATACTTCAGCCACTAAACAAGGTCAAAGACTTCTTCCTCAAAGACTATAGATAATATTCTGACCCATGTCCTTTGAGCTGTTTTTCAGATACTGAAGGTGGAAGAAGTTAGCTGTATGCTGCCCACAAACTTGTAGACCTCAGACCAGTTGGAACCAGAAGGTTGATGATGTTGACTTCCAATTACCTCATCACCAACCAATCAGAAGAATGTCCACGAGCTGACCACACAACAGCTCCTTGAACTCTGTAGGGGAGACATAGAGTCCTTTGGGCATTAGCCATCTGTGGCCCCCTTTGCCTGGCAAAACAATAAAGCTATCTACTTCTACTTCACCCAAAACTCTATCTCTGAGATTTAATCCAACAATGGTATATTGGATGAAAGAAGCCAGATTTTGGCAATAATAGTCTGGTCATATTATTATCTGTGGCCTTCCACTGGAGCTAGTACAAGCCTGGTGGCCAGAGTTCTGGATATCAGTTCTGCACCTCTAGTTCATGGAGGTCTGTGTGCTTACTTGATAATCTTTTTGTGTTTTTCTGTAATTATGACTAGAAAGTAACTCTTCAGGCTTCTGCTTCCATGTGGGGTGGAGGGCTTATTCAAACACACAGAGTAGAAAGAGCATTTAAGAATCTGAATGTTCCTAGAGTCTTTAATCAGTTCTGCTGTTTTCTGTTCTATTCCAGAGGTAGCTGGTATTAGCTCCTCAAAATTCCACAGTGTTAATGGGCTCAGTCTCAGCTTTCCACACTGCTGGCTTACGTTATTTACCATTCATCCATTTGCTTTCCAGACATCAAATTTGTTTTGTTGTCTTCTTTTCTATTCAATTTTTATTTTTGTGGCTTCAATAGGGAAAGGCTAAAGAGACAAAGTAGATGATTAGATGCTTAATCCCACAGGGAATAATGAGGAAAGAAAAAATTATATAGGAAACGCCTTGTAAGCTAGTGAACATTCAAGAAAGCAGATTTACTTAACTAAGGAGCCAAGCAGACTTGCTTATCAACAAAATGATACAACATAAGAATGAGACATACCTTTAAACAACAAAATAGTGGTGGTGTGAGACCCACCCTGCTCAGTAAGCTCAGTAAGTTAATGACTCCTAGGGCATGCTCAGAGAAGGCAATGGCACCCCACTCCAGTACTCTTGCCTGGAAAATCCCATGGATGGAGGAGCCTGGTAGGCTGCAGTCCATGGGGTTGCTAAGAGTAGGACACAACTGAGCAACTTCACTTTCACTTTTCAATTTCATGCATTGGAGAAGGAAATGGCAACCCACTCCAGTATTCTTGCCTAGAAAATCCTAGGGATGGGGGAGCCTGGTGGGCTGTTGTCTATAGGGTCACACAGGGTCGGACATGACTGAAGCAACTTAGCAGCAGCAGCAGCAGCAGGGCATGCTCTCTGCACACATAAAAAACAATTATTTATGGAAAGGTGACATTTCAAAGTGAAAGACCCTCATTGTACTGAGACCTGAGATAATTTTTCCATAGTGTTATGACAGTCCCAACTTGACCATGTAGGGACAAGAAAACGCCTCTGCTCAACCTGGAGGGGTAGCTAATGATGGAAACTTGACTTCTACTCAAGCAGGAGGAAGAAGATTTTCTTTCAACTGTTCCCTCTTTTCCTTTGATTATAAAATTCTAGCCCACTAGGATCTACACTCTCTCTCCAGCCTGCTTGTAAGCCTCACAAGAGTTCTATTCTAATAAATTACTTCTTATCTATCATTTTGCCTATCTCTGAATTCCTCGGTGCTGAAACATAAAGAACCATAGCTCCTCAGTGCTCCCTGGAACCCCTAAAAAGCCACTTAAGAGTTTCAGCATTATGTTTTTTTTTTTAATTTAAAGTCCTTTTAGTCATTTTTTGCAGATGGTGGGACAAAGTGAGAGTGAGACTTACTGTGAACAATAATTGACAGTTTTTAATCAAAAGCCCAGAGGTTAATTTATTTAGTTTTACTTTAGAAATGTAATTAATATAGATAAGATTTATATGATTGAATTAGAGGGCACTGTGAAATGAATAAATAGCTTATTTGAGATGAGGTTTTAAAGAAATTTATTATAAGTAGTTTCACAATCATTTGAAATACAAGAGCATTTTATTACTTTTTTTTTGCTAATTATAAGGCAGCATTTATAGATAAGGAATTTATAATATTAACTTAATTTTCATGAAAAATTTCAGAATATATGCTATAATAATTTCTCTATCTCTCTCTCTCTCTCTCTTTTTTTTTTTTTTGACAAATAAAGAAATTTAAGCTCAAAGAATTTATATGAATTGCCCAAGATCACATGGCAGGTATGCTGGAGCTAGGATTGAAAGCTCATGAATTTTTTTTATTGTTTATGTTTAATAGGACTATAAAAAAGAACCTTATAAGTGAGGTATTAGCTGCTGTAGGAAATAGACAATAAGTATACTGGCTTAAACACAATAAGCATTTGTTTCTTGCCCATATAAATTGATGCTGAATTGTAACTGATGCCATAAGGCATCTTTACAGGACAGACATCCTCCTTCATATCTTTTGCTTTAGCTCCTCTCTGAGGCACCTAGATAACAGTATCTGTGGCACATTTCCTGAGTTGTTTTACAGATGCTAAATCCACCAACAAATGTAAGAATTAACTATATGATGATCTTGAGCTCATAGGGGCCTAAGGATTGGCAGTGTTAACCACTGTGACCCTGTTCAGTTCAGTTCAGTCGCTTAGTCATCTCCGACTCTTTGCAACTCCATGAATCGCAGCATGCCAGGTCTCCCTGTCCATCACCACCTCCCGGAGTTCACTTAGACTCACATCCATCAAGTCAGTGATGCCATCCGGCCATCTCATCCTCTGTCGTCCCCTTCTCCATCTGCCCCCAATCCCTCCCAGCATTGGAGTCCTTACCAATGATTCAACTCCTCACATGAGGTGGTCAAAGTACTGGAGTTTCAGCTTTAGCATCATTTCTTCCAAAGAAATCCCAGGGCTGATCTCCTTCAGAATGGACTGATTGGATCTCCTTGCAGTCCAAGGGACTCTCAAGAGTCTTCTCCAACACTACAGTTCGAAAGCATCAATTCTTCCGGCACTCAGCCTTCTTCACAGTCTAACTCTCACATCCATACATGACCACAGGAAAAACCATAGCCTTGACTAGACGGACCTTAGTCGGCAAAGTAATGTCTCTGCTTTTGAATATGCTATCTAGGTTGGTCATACTTTTCTTCCAAGGAGTAAGCATGTTTTAATTTCATGGCTGTAATCACCATCTGCAGTGATTTTGGAGCCCAGAAAAATAAAGTCTGACACTGTTTC
>SJYA01000886.1:80156-126353 GCA_006410615.1 Neotragus moschatus
CGGACCTTAGTCGGCAAAGTAATGTCTCTGCTTTTGAATATGCTATCTAGGTTGGTCATAACTTTTCTTCCAAGGAGTAAGCGTCTTTTAATTTCATGGCTGCAGTCACCATCTGCAGTGACTTTGGAGCCCAAAAATATAAAGTCTGACACTGTTTCCACTGTTTCCCCATCTTTTTCCCATGAAGTGATGAGACCAGATGCCATGATCTTCGTTTTCTGAATGTTGAGCTTTAAGCCCACTTTTTCACTCTCCTCTTTCACTTTCATCAAGAGGCTCTTTAGTTCCTCTCCACTTTCTGCCATAAGGGTGATATCATCTGCATATCTGAGGTTACTGATATTTCTCCTGGCAATCTTGATTTCAGCTTGTGCTTCTTCCAGCCCAGTGTTTCTCATGATGTACTCTGCATAGAAGTTAACACCATTACTGTTAGCATTAAGGCATTCTTGCTGTTTTCACCCAATAGCTATGAATCATCAATCCTAACGATTCTGTTTTTGCCTTGCTTTGAAACATAATCTAATTTTTCGTACCTCAGAGCTTTTCTTCAAACATTTTCTTAACTTCACATTCACAATATATGTTAATTATGTAAAGTGAAGTCATTCAGTCGTGTCTGACGCTTTGTAACCCCATGGACTGTAGCCTACCAGGTTACTCTAGTCCATGGGATTTCCCAGGCAATAGTACTGGAGTGGATTGCCATTTCCTTCTCCAGCTGATCTTCCTGACCCAGGGATTGAACCCAGGTCTCCTGCACTGTAGACAGACGCTTTACCATCTGAGCCACAAGAGAAGTCCTGGAATTATGTAAAATACAGTTCAATTCAGTCACTCAGTCATGTCTGACTCTTTGTGACCCTATGGACTGTAGCACACCAAGCCTCTCTGTCCATCGCCAACTCCTGGAGTTTACTCAAACTCATGCCCATTAAGTCAGTGATGCCACCCAACCATCTCATCTTCTGTCATCCCCTTCTTCTTCCACCTTCTATCTTTTCCAGCACCAGGGTCTGGTCTCTCAAGAGTCTTCTCCAACACTACAGTTCAAAAGCATCAATTCTTTGGCACTCAACTGTCTTTATAGGCCAATTCTCACATCAATACATGACTACTGGTAAAACCATGGCCTTATCTAGACAGATCTTTGTTGGGAGAGTAATGTTTCTGTTTTTTAATATGCTAAGTTGGTCATAACTTTCCTTCCAAGGAGTAAACGTCTTTTAATTTCATGGCTGCAATCACCATCTGCAGTGATTTTGGAGCCCTCAAAAATAAAATCTGACCTGTTTCCATTGTTTCCCCATCTATTTCCCATGAAGTGATGGGACCAGATGCCTTGATCTTTGTTTTCTGAATATTGAGTTTAAGCCAACTTTTTTACTCTCCTTTCACTTTCATCAAGAGGCTCTTTAGTTCCTCCTCACTTTCTGCCATAAGGGTGGTGTCATCTGCATGTCTGAGGTTATTGATATTTCTCCCGGCAATCTTGATTCCAGCTTGTGCTTCTTCCAGCCCAGTGTTTCTCATGATGTACTCTACATATAAGTTAAATAAGCTGGGTGATAATACATAGCCTTGACATACTCCTCTTCCTATTTAGAACCACTCTAAGTAGTTCCATGTCAAGTTCTAAGTGTTGCTTCCTGACCTGCATACAGATTTCTCAGGAGGCAAGTCAGGTGGCCTGGTATTCCCATCTCTTTCAGAATTTCCCACAGTTTACTGTGATCCACACTGTCAAAGGCTTTGGCATAGTCAATAAAGCAGAAATAGATGTTTTTCTGGNTTGATGTACTCCTTTTCCTATTTGGAACCAGTCTGTTGTTCCATGTCCAGTTCTAACTGTTGCTTCCTGACCTGCATATAGGTTTCTCAAGAGGCAGGTCAGGTGGTCTGGTATTCCCATCTCTCTCAGAATTTTCCAGAGTTTATTGTGATCCACACAGTCAGAGGCTTTGGCATAGTCAATAAAGCAGAAATAGATGTTTTTTTTCTGGAACTCTCTTGCTTTTTTGATGATCTAGCAGATTTTTAAAAATCACAGCCCACATCTTTATCTCAAATAATATTTCTGTATTGTGTTATGGTATATGCTAGGTTATTATTTTCTATATCTGATCATTAGAATGTAAACACTATGAAATCTAACAGAAAGTGTCCGTTTTCCATATACTCCTGACATAAATTGATATTCTATAGCTCTCTGATAAAACGACTGAAAGGTTATTGCTGAACCATGAAAGATCCTGAGATTCTTGGCCTCCGGAGAAGAATTCAATGCACAGCCAGTGACGAGGCTTGATCGCTCAGAGCTTTTGTGTCATAGAGTTTTATTAAAGTATAAAAGAGATAGAGAAAGCTTCTGACACAGACATCAGAAGGGGACAGAGAGAGTGCCCCCTGTAATCTTTAGCTGGATGTTAACAGAGCTACTAGCAAGCTGTTAATTATGGAAAGGAGATGTCTCAAAACTCAGAGTGGCACCAGGCCCCTCACCCACAACGTGCATTTTGAGATAACATTGGCACCAGGTGAGTCATCCCGGGCAATAAAACAATTGGCATGAATCTTGAAGAGAGGCAGGTTNCTGGATGTTAACAGAGCTACTAGCAAGCTGTTAATTATGGAAAGGAGATGTCTCAAAACTCAGAGTGGCACCAGGCCCCTCACCCACAACGTGCATTTTGAGATAACATTGGCACCAGGTGAGTCATCCCGGGCAATAAAACAATTGGCATGAATCTTGAAGAGAGGCAGGTTTCCAAGTAAATATATAGTTTCATTAACATAGATTAGGAGAACAATGTATGAGTAAAACATACTGGTTTGTTGAGCCCTTATCAGTTCTGAGTCTTTAGTGGAAACAACTTGAAGAAAGACAGAGTCTAGGGTAAATACCTAGTTCATTAACATGGCTTAAGAAAAAAAATATTTCCAGAAGAAAACTGCATTGGTTAGTTCAAGGTTTTGAGAAAAGAAAAGTTCAGGTGGAGTCAGGTGTTATTCTGGCAACACAGAATTTTAAGCAAAACCTCTTTTTAAATTTTTATAGAGAAGGGGAAAAATCTAACACTTGTTTGTTTCCTCCTGCCACTTAAGAGAGAGAAAAAATGTCTGACACTTGAGTGTATTTCCTCTGTTTGGAGACCCCTGGCCTTCCTGTCTGTTACTCTCTCAAGACTACCTGAATAAATGAGTTCGGCAGTTAGAATAGGAAAAAGGAGTCCAAAATGGTTCTGGCTAAAAGACAAAGAAGGAAAAAGCCCACAAAAATAGAACAAAGGAAGGTCCGAGGACCAGAGTGAGGACCTCAGGTAAAACAAACAGCCCTCCTGGGTAGCCCAATTTACATAGGGCAGGCCCAGAGGAGAGGAGACAAATGTATAAAAGGAGGAAGCCTAGAAGGATTGGGGGCTTCTTTTTTGTTCACGTCTTTTGGGTTGACCTGCCATCACGCCTCTAGGATGTATTTTCCTTTACTTTCTAAATAAAACTGAGCTGTAATATGGGGCTGTAACACTTGTTCGTCCGTCGCTTCAAATTTTTGCTGTGATGAGAGAACCAAGGAAATTACAAACTCCTCTGACATCCATGGTGCCATGACTCGGATTTAACCTGGCTGAAACAACCTGTGGGGCAGAGGCCAAGCACACAGGAACCCCAACACAGTGAAAGCTCCCACAGTGAAAGCAGAATGCAGAGAAAACCCAGCTTGGGGTAGTGTCAAGAAGCCTAGCGTGCTGGAAACCAGACAGCAAAAACAAACTTGGCAGAAAGCTCACGTGGCTCAGTCTCAGATTCCAGAAGGCCCCTGGTTAAGGTAGGAGGTCCTTGCTCCGATGGCTGGAAGGACATATGGCTAAAAAAAAAGTCTTAATTCCTTTACAACCTCATGTCTCTTGTTTCCTCAACCCCTCCCCCACCCCATGAACAGACGAGCAGCAGTGGGTGCAACTGAGGAATTCTGGCAGGGGCTACTCCTCAGTGAGTCCCAAAGGCTCCACTATCTGCTGGGCCCCAGTAGCTGTTGCCCAAGAGGGTAGGGGCCCTTCTGTCCTTACTTTTCTTTATGCCAAGGATCAAGCCAATGAAAACTGTGAGCACAGGTCAGGTATATAGCAGATTTTCAGGCAAGTTATGAAAGGGATTCCTCGGCACATTTTTCCCACTGCTTTTTTCCTGCTATCCTTCAGCTCTTCTCTCCCGGGACTTGAGCCCAAGCAAAACCCACAGTACCTGGCCTCAGGACCTAATCAAGCTCAGGCTCTGATGTCTCATTGCAAAACTTCAGTGAGAGACACAGCATAGGTTCAGTTCAGTTCCTCAGTCGTGTCCGACTCTTTGCGACCCCATGAATCGCAGCACGCCAGGCCTCCCTGTCCATCACCATCTCCCGGAGTTCACTCAGACTCACGCCTATCGAGTCAGTGATGCCATCCAGCCATCTCATCCTATGTTGTCCCCTTCTCCTCCTGCCCCCAATCCCTCCTAGCATCAGAGTCTTTTCCAATGAGCCAACTCTTCACATGAGGTGGCCAAAGTACTGGAGCTTCAGCTTTAGCATCAGTCCTTCCAAAAAAATCCCAGGGCCGATCTCCTTCAGAATGGACTGGTTGGATCTCCTTGCAGTCCAAGGGACTCTCAAGAGTCTCCTCCAACACCACAGTTCAAAAGCATCAATTCTTCGGCGCTCAGCCTTCTTCAAAGTCCAACTCTCACATCCATACATGACTACTGGAAAAACCATAGCCTTGACTAGACAGACCTTTGTCGGCAAAGTAGTGTCTCTGCTTTTGAATATGCTATCTAGGTTGCTCATAACTTTTCTTCCAAGGAGTGTCTTTTAATTTCATGGCTGCAGTCACCATCTGCAGTGATTTTGGAGCCCCCCAAAATAAAGTCTGACACTGTTTCCACTGTTTCCCCGTCTATTTCCCATGAAGTGATGGGACTGGATACCATGATCTTCCTTTTCTGAATGTTGAGCTTTAAGCCAATCTTCATCTTCCATGTTTCCTACAACATGTGTAACAACAGCATCTCTCAGTGAACCCGCTAGGATGGGTGACAGGCACGCCTGCTAGAAGTCCATCTGTTGGCATCCCTTCGAGGGCAATTGGGCTTCCAGGGATAATGTTTGCCACCTTGGGAGTTAACCCTGTGGGCCATTTGGGCCCATTTACCACTCTTCTTCTAAAAGTTACAAACATACCCCTGGATCAAATCTCCACTCCACTTTTATGGAACATCTGGTCTGTTGCCTCTTATCAATTTGTTCTTAAGCCACTTACTAACTCCTACAACTAGGACCCTGCCCACTTGTAGGCAACATCGCTCTACCCTGCTCATTATTATTGAAATACTCTTAATGCCCTTAACAGGACCAGATAGCCCACTCCTTTATCATTACTTCTGTTATTACCTATAGTGGGTCTATGACTATGTTTACCATTGGAGACACCCTAACCTGCTCTTATGGAGGATTAGGGGAGGATATTGGTGACTTACATTCCCTCAGAGTGATAAAAGGATAAGGCTTATGGCTATTCCTCCAGGTTCCCAGTCTCAGGGACAGGCTTGGGTTGCTTTACATCATGGTATCTATTCCTATCCGTGGTAGACAAGCCAGCAATGTTAAGATTACAACCCCTTAATCCTACCCAATATTAGTCACACTGGAGACTTTGGGGATGCCCAGCTCCAGCCTGGGGATCCCAGGAGGTCAACCTGTCTCGACCTGCCTAGGGATCCAGTCCTCAAAAGGTTGTCATGCCTCAATCTGCTCAGGGATCTGCCAGTCCAGGGGTCCCAGGAGGTCAACATACCTCGACCTGCCCAGGGATTTAATCTCCAGGAGGCTGTCATGCCTCAGTTTGCCTAGAGATCTGCACCCTGACCCGGGGATGCCTGGTTCTCATGTTGCAACAGTACTGGGTAGGATGAGCTTCAAAAAGACTCACCCCTAAGGAAGTCCACCCGTGGAAATTGAAGAAGGCCTATTAGTTTTTTCTTTTCCTCCCTGTCATCACTGTCTTTCAGAGGGGAAATAACCAATCTACATCCTGACAGATGCCCTTGAGATGCATCCTTAACAACTGGAAACTGTTTGACCCTCTGTCTCTAAGGGTGGTGGTGGTGGTTTAGTCGCTAAGTTGTGTCCAACTCTTTTGACCGCATGGATGGTAGCCCATCAGGCTCCTCTGTCCACGGGATTTTCCAGGCAAGAATACTGTGAAGTGGGTTGCCATTTCCTTCTTCAGGGAATCTTCCTGACCCAGGAATAGAACCTGGGTCTCCTGCATTGCAGGCAGATTCTAAGGAGATTCTCTCTAAAGAGAAGTTCCTTAAAATTCTTTTATGCCACTGCATGGCCACGGTATCCTCTAGGGGACAAGGAACCCTGGCCTGAGGATGGGAGCTTAAATTCAAAACCATCCTGTAGCTAGACTTATTCTGTAAAAGACAAGGGAAATGCACAGAGATCCCCTATGTCCAAATTTTCTTTCAGCTAAGAGACATGACTCATCTAGAGCCAGACATCCTGGAATGTGAAGTCAAGTGGTCCTTAGAAAGCATCACTAGGAACAAAGATAGTGGAGGTGATGGAGTTCCAGTTGAGCTATTCCAAATCCCGAAAGATGATGCTGTGAAAGTGCTGCACTCAACATGCCAGCAAATTTGGAAAACTCAGTAGTGGCCAAAGGATTGGAAAAGGTCAGTTTTTATTCCAATTCCAAAGAAAGGCAATGCCAAAGAATGCTCAAACTACCGCACAATTGCACTCATCTCACATGCTAGTAAACTAATGCTCAAAATTCTCCAAGCCAGGCTTCAGCAATACATGAACTGTGAACTTCCAGATGTTCAAGCTGGTTTTAGAAAAGATAGAGGAACCAGAGATCAAATTGCAAACATCCACTGGATCGTGGAAAAAGCAAGAGAGTTCCAGAAAAACATCTATTTCTGCTTTATTGACTATGCCAAAGCCTTTGACTGTGTGGATCACAATAAACTGTGGAAAATTCTGAGAGAGATGGGAATACCAGACCACTTGACCTGCCTCTTGAGAAATCTGTATGCAGTTCAGGAAGCAACATTTAGAACTGGACATGGAACAACAGACTGGTTCCAAATAGCAAAAGGAGTATGTCAAGGCTGTATATTGTCACCCTGCTTATTTAACCTCTATGCAGAGTACATCATGAGAAAGGCTGAGCTAGAAGAAGCACAAGCTGAAATCAAGATTGCAGGGAGAAATATCAATAACCTGAGAAGATGTGTATAAGAGACAGGATTACAACCCCTTAATCCTACCCAATATTAGTCACACTGGAGACTTTGGGGATGCCCAGCTCCAGCCTGGGGATCCCAGGAGGTCAACCTGTCTCGACCTGCCTAGGGATCCAGTCCTCAAAAGGTTGTCATGCCTCAATCTGCTCAGGGATCTGCCAGTCCAGGGGTCCCAGGAGGTCAACATACCTCGACCTGCCCAGGGATTTAATCTCCAGGAGGCTGTCATGCCTCAGTTTGCCTAGAGATCTGCACCCTGACCCGGGGATGCCTGGTTCTCATGTTGCAACAGTACTGGGTAGGATGAGCTTCAAAAAGACTCACCCCTAAGGAAGTCCACCCGTGGAAATTGAAGAAGGCCTATTAGTTTTTTCTTTTCCTCCCTGTCATCACTGTCTTTCAGAGGGGAAATAACCAATCTACATCCTGACAGATGCCCTTGAGATGCATCCTTAACAACTGGAAACTGTTTGACCCTCTGTCTCTAAGGGTGGTGGTGGTGGTTTAGTCGCTAAGTTGTGTCCAACTCTTTTGACCGCATGGATGGTAGCCCATCAGGCTCCTCTGTCCACGGGATTTTCCAGGCAAGAATACTGTGAAGTGGGTTGCCATTTCCTTCTTCAGGGAATCTTCCTGACCCAGGAATAGAACCTGGGTCTCCTGCATTGCAGGCAGATTCTAAGGAGATTCTCTCTAAAGAGAAGTTCCTTAAAATTCTTTTATGCCACTGCATGGCCACGGTATCCTCTAGGGGACAAGGAACCCTGGCCTGAGGATGGGAGCTTAAATTCAAAACCATCCTGTAGCTAGACTTATTCTGTAAAAGACAAGGGAAATGCACAGAGATCCCCTATGTCCAAATTTTCTTTCAGCTAAGAGACATGACTCATCTAGAGCCAGACATCCTGGAATGTGAAGTCAAGTGGTCCTTAGAAAGCATCACTAGGAACAAAGATAGTGGAGGTGATGGAGTTCCAGTTGAGCTATTCCAAATCCCGAAAGATGATGCTGTGAAAGTGCTGCACTCAACATGCCAGCAAATTTGGAAAACTCAGTAGTGGCCAAAGGATTGGAAAAGGTCAGTTTTTATTCCAATTCCAAAGAAAGGCAATGCCAAAGAATGCTCAAACTACCGCACAATTGCACTCATCTCACATGCTAGTAAACTAATGCTCAAAATTCTCCAAGCCAGGCTTCAGCAATACATGAACTGTGAACTTCCAGATGTTCAAGCTGGTTTTAGAAAAGATAGAGGAACCAGAGATCAAATTGCAAACATCCACTGGATCGTGGAAAAAGCAAGAGAGTTCCAGAAAAACATCTATTTCTGCTTTATNGTCGATTTGTAAATATCTTAATCTTCAGAAAGGGCTGTTCTGCAAATGCCCTAGTGAACCAGTGGTTAGGACTCTGAACTTTCACTGCCAAGGGCCTGGGTTCACCCCTGGTTGGGGAACTGAGATTCTGCAAGCCATGTGGCATGGCCAAAAACAAAAACACAACAACAACAACAAAAAAAAAAACAGACCAAAACATATTGTCAGACCAAGGCCCTGTCCTGAATGAAAAATCCACTACCTATGAAGCGAAGTCAAAACTATTTGCCCAGAATTGGACTAGCTTTCTTGTCTGTGTATCAGTGCCATTCCAGCCTTATTTCCAAATTTTACCTGATGTTTTGTAAAATTAAATATTTCTCTCCTTCCTTTGCTTTTATTGGTCTCTCCTCCCACATGCTTTTCCATCAGGTCCATTGGAAGATATACTATGTATCCTCAAGATACAGCTCAAATTCTAGCTGTTCCAAAAATATTTTCTTTTCCAACTAAATGCATACTCTTCTTTGTACCTTGTAAGATTTGCATTTTCCTTGTATTTGGATATTTGTTTTTATGTTCTATTTTTACTATGAAGTCAATTTTGATTTTTTCATGTGTGGTATTATATACTTCACAAAGAAATGATTTTAAATTTGGTAATTATATGGATAACTATATTTTGTTAAATGAATAAATAAATTTAAAAATAAATATATCAAGATAATTGTCTTTATTGATCTATATTTATTTGCCCCATAATCTTAATTACTGAATGAGGAACATATTTGATTTACCTAAAATTTTGGCACTCTTGATTTAAACCCTGCACATCAAGAATCAGGGGCTGAGAGAATCACAGTCTCAGAGTGGACACATGACTCTCTTTTGAAGTATCATCACCAAGAAGTCATTCAGCTTATTTATTTATTTTTTTAATGGCTGCATTAGGTCTTCATTGCAGCCTGTGTGATCTTTCCTTGTGGCAAGCAGACTCTCGAGTTGTGCTGTGCAGGGTCCAGACCGTGCAGACTTTGGTAGTTGCAGCGCACATGCTCAGTTCCTCCACAATGTATGAGATCTTAGCTCCTCTACCAGGGTTTGAACCCACATCCCCTACATTGCAAGGCAGATTCTTAACCACCAGAGCATCAGGGAAGTCCCATCATTCAGTTTTCATGTGACCATTTTCACTTTGGAGGAAATCCTGAGTGAAAGCAGGAAGTTCCTCTATAAGCTAATATATCATTATTAGAGAATTTGTTTTATTTTGTTGAAATCTATTTTAATTTTCCTCACTGGTTTTTATTCATTTGTTATCTATCTTATGCTGGGTACTCCACACTCTGTTTCACACACACACACACACAATTCACTTAGAGTAGTTAAGTGATCATTTGTAATATCAACCCGAGACTTCAATTTTCAGCTTCTACTGTTAATGTGCCATTTGAAGCCTTCCAAGGGTATTATTGACAAAGAATGTTAGCATAATGACATTTAGGTAATTACGTTTTGGTTCAAGTTAGTATAGAATGGGTGGGACAGAATCATTCTATTGGTTGGTATTGGTTGTTCTTTTTTTAATATAAATTAAAAAAATTTAGTGTTTTCTTTCCATGCCATATTCTGGTTTCAACTAATGCATCTTTGGGCTTCTCTGGTGGCTCAGGGATAAAGCATCTACCTGCAATGCAGGAGACTTGAGTTTGATCCCTGGGTCAGGAAGATTCCCTAGAGAAGGAAATGGCAACCCACTCTAGTATTCTTGCCTGGGAAATCCTATGGAAAGAGGAGCCTCACAGACTACAGCCCACAGGGTCACAAAAGAGTCAGATTTGACTTAGTGACTTAACAGCAACAACAAATTCTTTATGTATATGCCCCTTACTTCTGAATGTTTCCTGATAGGAGCATCTCCATACTTCCCTTCTTCATCTGAGTCATGGTATTTGATGATCTTATTTTTAACATCCTGCCTTGAACCTGGCTTCAAGGACCAGGTGTTGAAAGATCAAACTGGACTACTGCTGAAGTACTATGTCTTTATGATTTTCAATTTAGGGCTTATATTTGAAGCAAATTTTCAAATCATCCTGATAGATATGCCATATCTCCTCCTATTAGACTACAATGATGCTCATGTTATAACTAAATTTTAAGCCATTCTAATTGGGAAGCCCTCCAAAGTGGCTTTCATCCCATAATTTTAAAGATGGGTTAAAATCTACATTTTCATAAGCCATCCTCACTGTACTCGCCCCCCTCCAAACATAATGAAGATATATTGACAATTTCCCATAGTGTAGTAATAGCCAAATAGACAATGGGCCTTACTTATATAACCTTCACTTTCATGTTCATTGACTTCCTGTTTTCTATCAGAAGTATCATCTGTTGCACAGCACACCAGTCCATTCATCATCTGAATCTCTCCAATCTCTTATTCCTAACAAATGCCATTTCTTCCAAGTCACCCTTTTATCTCGCCATGCTGGATCCCTTCATGGTTCAAAGGGAGTCTGTCAGAAAAATAGAATCAATAGGATATTTTATATGTATAATGTATAGCTACAACATAACTGACTTGCATCATTGAGGACACTAGTTAAATAGTTCCTGCAGGACTGTCTCAGCATGACTGAGCTGAAATTTGAAGTTCACTGCATAAGAAGTCAGGAGGGAAAGATCAAGAACAGGCTAAAATCCCACGAGCTTGAGTTTAAACTCACAAGGATAGGCTGAAACTTGCCTACCTTTCCATTTCCCTGTCTTTGACAACAAGGGTATCCTGCAGAAGCTGAGGCCATTTGTCACAAGTTAAATCCACACATCTGGTCTAGCTGCAACAAAGCTAATATATTCGACAAAAAGGAAGCCAACCATCCTACCAAATATCAGGAGGATCTACTCAGGGTTCACACTAACTAGAAACTTAATAAAGGAATTTTATTAAAGACCTTTATGTCTATGTTCATGAGTGACATTGGTCTGTAGTTTTCTTTTTGTGGAATGCCTTTATATGATTTTAACATTAGGCAATGCTGGCCTCTTACAAGCAGTTATAAGGTGTTTTTTGATTCTGTCTTCTGGAATGTGTATCATGTCTTAAGTCTCTGGTAGAATTCACCAGTGAAAAACATCTGGAGCTGTTGTTTTCTTTTTTGGAGGACTTAAAAACTATTTCTTCAATATTTTTAATAGCTATAGAGCTCATTCTCCTTGTGTGGGCTTTGGTATTTTGTGCCCTCTAAAGAAAGAAATTCAAGTCATCTAAGTTAGCAAATTTGTGTTAATAGAGGTGTTCATAGTGTTTTATTTTCCTGTGTGGATCACAATAAACTGTGGAAAATTCTGAAAGAGATGGGAATATCAGACCACTTGACCTGCCTCTTGAGAAATCTGTACGCAGGTCAGGAAGCGACAGTTAGAACTGGACATGGAACAACAGACTGGTTCCAAATAGGAAAAGGAGTACATCAAGGCTGCATATTGTCACCCTGCTTATTTAACTTATACACAGAGTACATCATGAGAAACGCTGGACTGGAAGAAACACAAGCTGAAATCAAGATTGCTGGGAGAAATATCAATAACCTCAGATATGCAGATGACATCACCCTTATGGCAGAAAGTGAAGAGGAACTAAAAAGCTTCTTGATGAAAGTAAAAAAGGAGAGTGAAAAAGTTGGCTTAAAGCTCAACATTCAGAAAACGAAGATCATGGCATCCGGTCCCATCACTTCATGGGAAATAAATGGGGAAATAGTGGAAACAGTGTCAGACTTTATTTTAGGGGGCTCCAAAATCACTGCAGATGGTGACTGCAGCCATGAAATTAAGACGCTTACTCCTTGGAAGAAAAGTTATGACCAACCTAGACAGTATATTCAAAAGTAGAGACATTACTTTGCCGATTAAGGTCTGTCTACTCAAGGCTATGGTTTTTCCTGTGGTCATGTATGGATGTGAGAGTTGGACTGTGAAAAAGTCTGAGCACCGAAGAATTGATGCTTTTGAACTGTGGTGTTGGAGAAGACTCTTGGGAGTCCCTTGGACTGCAAGGAGATCCAACCAGTCNATATTCAAAAGCAGAGACATTACTTTGCCGACTAAGGTCCGTCTAGTCAAGGCTATGGTTTTTCCTGTGGTCATGTATGGATGTGAGAGTTGGACTGTGAAAAAGTCTGAGCACCGAAGAATTGATGCTTTTGAACTGTGGTGTTGGAGAAGACTCTTGGGAGTCCCTTGGACTGCAAGGAGATCCAACCAGTCCATTCTGAAGGAGATCAACCCTGGGATTTCTTTGGAAGAAATGATGCTAAAGCTGAAGCTCCAGTACTTTGGCCACCTCATGTGAAGAGTTGACTCATTGGAAAAGACTCTGATGATGGGAAGGGTTGGGGGCGGGAGGAGAAGGGCACGGACAAGAATGAGACAGCTGGATGGCATCACGGACGCGATGGACGTGAGTCTGAGTGAACTCCGGGAGTTGCTGATGGACAGGGAGGCCTGGCGTGCTGGGATACCTGGGGTCGCAAGAGTCGGACAAGACTGAGCAACTGAACTGAACTGAATGTTCATAGAGTCAGTGGTGATACTTTTTTATTTCTGATTCTGGTAATTTGTATCTTTTTTTCCTTTTAATCTTAATCTGGCTAGATTGTCATCAAATTTATCGATCTTTTCAGATAATTAGGTTTTGATTTTTAAAAATCTTTACTATTGCCTTTTGGGGAAGGGATGGCTGATGGCTCAGATGATAAAGAATCCACTTGCAATACAGGAGACTGGGGTTTGATCCCTGGGTCAGGAAGATCCTCTGGAGAAGGGAATGGCTATCCCCTCCAGTATTCTTGCTTGGAGAATTCCATAGACAGAGGAGCCTAGCGGGCTATAGTCTATGAGGTCACAAAGAGTAGGACGTGACTCAGTGATTGACACGTTCCTGTCTTTAATTTCATTGATTTCTGTTCTATTTTAAAATTCTCTTCTGCTCATTCAGGGGTAAATTTTCCTTATTACTGTAGCTTCCTAAAGTGAAAGCTCAGTATTTTTTTAAATAATAACTTTCTTATTTTCTGACATATGCATTTATTGTTATGAAATTCCAAGTAAAATTTTTGCTGCACCCAGCAAATTTTGATAAGTAGTGCTTTAATTTTCACTTAGTTCAAAATATTTTAAAATTATCTTGAGAGAAATTACTTCTTTTCTTTCTTTCCATTATCTCTTATTTTTCCTCTTCCTATTTAACTTTAGCTTATACACCATGACATATAGATAAAAAGATATTTGATCTATTGATTGAACTGATCTCAAATATCAAGTTAATGTAAAACCTTTGAGCTTACATTTATGCAAAATTTATTTGCAGGAAGAGAAAATTTATAGGATATCACTTGATGTTTTCTTTATTAAGAAGTTTAAGTGCTGTATTTCTGATTTGTTTATTTTTTCTTGAAACTTTTTGAAAGCTTCATTTTACTAGGTAAAAGATAAAATATAAAAGCTATATAATGAACCATAATTCTTTAAAGCAATCATTTTTCTCAGTGTGGAAGTCATTTAGTACTCAAAAAGATTGAGTATTAGTAAACAAATCAGGACAATCCTGTAATATTTGGGGCAGTCAGGGAGGAAGTAATAGCTTTGGGCTAAATAAATACACATAGTGAAGCAGAAGGAATCATGTAGCAAATGCTTTAGAGATGTGGATTCTTCTTTCAGATTTTTTCATTATCTAGCTTTGTGAGCTTTGTTGATTAACTTCACTACTTTCAGTTTCATATTTTCCAGATTCCAAGTCTTCTAATATGCACTGATTTATTGTATGTGTCAGAGATTGTGCTTAGTGCTTTATCATATTTTATTTCATATCAGCACTGTAAAATAAAGTTGGGAAACATAATATATGAGGATTTTGAAATTTTCATAGTGTCAGTATTGATTTATACAGTAATTATGGTGCCTTTGGAGCTGTTTATTCCATTGACTCCAGAAGTGAGACCATTATTATTAACATGCCCATACAACTCATAAGGTAATAATGCTATCAACTTAAGTGATATTATTTGATTAGAATAGTCTTCCATCCATTAATATGTTTCCTAACTCCATCACAGTGTTTAATGGTCCTATTGTTGGGGTTAAGTCATTGAATTCTTCAAAAATACAAACATGGGAATATTAACCCATTAACCCATGATTATCCATTAATACTGTACTATATTTTGACTTTTTGATTTAGTTGGTAAAAGTTTGACTGTCTTAGCAATAGGATCTAAGAGGCATAACTTTTAAAAGTGAGAACATAAAACTGCAAATATTGAAGGACACAGCTTCTTATGGAAAGCAGGTCTGCATAAGATTTCACAAGGGCAGGCTGCAATCCATGGGGTCACAAAGAGTTGGGCATGACTGGGCAACTGAACAGTGAACAACAACAAGGCCCCAGAAAGCTGTAAGATTAGTCCATTTTATTTTCTACTATTGTTTTCCTTTTCCATTTAAGTAGATTCTATTTGGCTGCTCATTCTGAGAATACAGAACATCTTCAAATATGCTTCTTCAACTTCTGTGATGTTGTATTTTTCTATCGACAGACTTTGAAGCCTAAAGATAATTTGTAGATTTTTTGACCCATTTTGACTAAAGCAGCCCAGGGGATTTCTGACATATTAAGTTGCAGTGTTCTTTTTGGAGCAAGGCTGAGTGGCCTTAACCTCAGAACCTGTTTAAAATTGATCATTTACAAGGTGACCACAGAAGGCATCGATGGTCTACCAGGTGACCTGTCATGCTTCTGCACTAAAGTGGCACTCCATATTAGTGACTAAGGGACTCACTCAGATCCATTTCTTAGAGCATTTGTATGAGGGAGAGAGATTGATTGTGTGCCCTTGACAATGGAAGAAACAAAGCATGAGGAAAATTAGTATGGCTTTGTCTCTGCCCATAGATAAGAACCAATGAATGTCCTCACATTCCACGATGACAAAATGATAGTAGACAAGATGTCTTTATCTACCAAAAGCATTAAACTTAGTACTAGCACTTTTTACTATTTTTCAGTGATTTTATTGACCATATATTTTAGTGCATTGTTTATAAGAATGTATTTTTTTCTTTTTTTACATAACTTGAGGTAAACTGAGTGTGCCTCTGACTATGGCATAGTAAAACAAATGAACAGGGTCAGTTATCAAATGAAAAATTAGGGTTGAGGAATGCTAATAATACAGTGTTTGAGTTTTGTACCTCTCTAGCTTTTGCTTCAAATTTCAAAAATTAAGCCAGGCCATTTGCTCCATCCTGTGGAGTTCAGTGGGCAGAGATGGCATTCAGAATTGAGACTGAATTGTCTGCTAAAGTGGGACAGATTGGTTCATAGACTTATTTCATTCACAAGAATTAAAGTCCTGTGACATTTCTTGCATACAAGAGTTTGTAATTATAGGATTAAGTCTTGTAAACCAATTTGTTGGTTGAGTGGGATATGTATCCATTTGAAGTAGGATGATTAAGAAACAATGGATGGTACAGGGAGGGAAGAGGGAGGAGGGTTCAGGATGGGGAACACGTGTATACCTGTGGTGGATTCATGTTGATGTATGGCAAAACCAGCATAATATTGTAAAGTAATTAACCTCCAATTAAAATAAATAAAATTCTATTAAAAAATTAAATTGTAAAAGGAAAAGATACTGAGTAAATACTAGGGTACTATCAAGAATGGTCAAATTAAAACAAATAAACTTAAGGAAAGTACACTTTAAGAAAAATTTAAGAATGGCAAATTATTATTTTGGAGTAGATTTTAAATAATGATCTAAAGAAAGCTTTTCTAAAGAAAAGTTAAAAGAGGTTCACTGCTATCTTTACAGAAGCAATCCCAAGATTTGAATTTTTTTCTGATTCTGAAACTTTTGCAGCAAAAACAGAAATGAGTCAACAGCCTTAGGGGCAAACCAAACAGGCCAGTGAGACTTAAGAAGTCCTGGTTATTCTTTAACTGTTACTACTAACAGACGTATAGCTAGACTTGTCCTCACAAGGCTATTTACTCTCTGACTCCATATGGATTCTATCCTACATCTGACATAATCTCCATTCCCCACAGTCCGTCGTAACATTCACTTGCAATATTATTCATTTAATAAAGAAAGTCACAGCACAATAAGTTTCAGTTCAGTTCAGTTCAGTCGCTCAGTCGTGTCCGACTCTGCAACCCCATGAATCGCAGCACACCAGGCCTCCGTGTCCACCACCAACTCCTGGAGTTCACTCAGACTCACGTCCATCGAGTCAGTGATGTCATCCATCCATCTCACCCTCTGTCGTCCCCTTCTCCTCCTGCCCCCAATCCCTCCCAGCATCAGACTCTTTTCCAATGAGTCAACTCTTCGCATGAGGTGGCCAAAGTACTGGAGCTTCAGCTTTAGCATCATTCCTTCCAAAGAAATCCCAGGGCTGATCTTCAGAATGGACTGGTTGGATCTCCTTGCAGTGCAAGGGACTCTCAAGAGTCTTCTCCAACACCACAGTTCAAAAGCATCCATTCTTCAGCATGCAGCCTTCTTCACAGTCCAACTCTGACATCCATACATCACTACTGTAAAAACCATAGCCCTGACTAGACGGACCTTAGTTGTCAAAGTAATGTCTCTGCTTTTCAATATGCTGTCTAGGTTGCTCATAACTTTTCTTCCAAGGAGTAAGTGTCTTTTAATTTCATGGCTGCAATCACCATCTGCAGTGATTTTGGAGCCCAAAAAAATAAAGTCTGACACTGTTTCCACTGTTTCCCCATCTATTTCCCAGGAAGTGATGGGACCAGATGCCATGATCTTCGTTTTCTGAATGTTGAGCTTTAAGCCAACTTTTTCACTCTCTTCTTTTACTTTTATCAAGAGGCTTTTTAGTTCCTCTTCGCTTTCTGCCATAAGGGTGGTGTCATCTGCATATCTGAGGTTATTATTGATATTTCTCCTGGCAATCTTGATTCCAGCTTGTGTTTCTTCCCGTTCAGCATTTCTCATGATGTACTCTGCATAGAAGTTGAATGCGCAGGGTGACAACATGCAGCCTTGACGTACTCCTTTTCCTATTTGGAACCAGTCTGTCGTTCCATGTCCAGTTGTAACTGTTGCTTCCTGACCTGCGTACAGATTTCTCAAGAGGCAGGTCAGGTAGTCTGGTATTCCCATCTCTTTCAGAATTTTCCACAGTTTATTGTGATCCACACAGTCAAAGGCTTTGGCATAGTCAATAAAGCAGAAATAGAGGTTTTTCTGGAACTCTCGTTTTTTCCATGATCCAGTGGATGTTGGCAATTTGACAATAAGTTTGGAAAAGACCAATCCCAGTTTCCAAGTTGCCTGATGCCAGCTGTGGCCCTTTTGAAATTTTTCAAAAAAAAAAAAAAAAAGACTACAAACCGTTCACTACTTTGAGACTTATTGCCTACCCCAGAGTATAAGCCCTGATTATAAATCTCTTTACTTTCCCTCCAGGGGGACATAGTTCTTGAGGTGGTAGTCTGCTATGTTCCCTCTTTGCTTGGCAAGGAAATAAACTACTTTTTTTCTTTTCTTCAAAACTCTGTCTCTGTATTTTTATTTGGCATTGGTACACAGAGAGCCAAGATTTTGGCAACATAATTTATTTTTTCTCCTGAAACATCCATAGCCTTAAAGGTAACTAAATTATACTATGAATTAAAATATCTGTATTTAATTCATATCTAAAGATATATTCTCTCTATTATAAAGCAGATTTGTAACTACAGCAGAGTCTACTACAGAGTCTATTACTAAGAAAAAGATTCTAGGAAGAAGGAAAGGGGCTAATATTTTGTAAAATGTTATTTGGAAATGTGGCTATATAATTTGGCCATACTCTTCTGAGAAGTTTTGAAAGGTATGAGTGTTGAATATCAGGTATTTTATTTTCTGTTTTTATTTTTAAAATATCTTTTTTCTATCATATTTTGGGCCTCTTTTTTCAATTGCTAGAGTGGAGAAGATACCCAGGACACAGAAGAGAAACCATTTAGAAGCAATGATTTTGTTCTAAAATGTCTCTGAAAATCCACTTCTGATTTCTTGAAGTAATGTAAAGTTTTGCACGATAACCTAAAGTTTCCTAAAGAAAGCTTTATGATAGGAACTTCTTCAAAATTATTCTTTTTAAATTTCACTTGTGAAAAGAAAATCATCAATGACATAACTTCATGATGCCCTAAAATAGAATTCAGTGTCATAATAAATAATGCTGAAAAAAAAAACAAAAAAGACTAACTCCAGGAATCTTATTTATTCTTAGGCAGGTTGCTTAGCCTCAGAGGATCTCAATTTTTTCTCATCTGTAATAAAATTCTACCAGTTTTTCCTACCTCACAGTCTTTTTTATAAGACTACAATTAGAGAAAAATGGGGAAATTCTTTAGTCACAAAGCACTCTTCCAATGCAACTTTGTAAGCATTACACATCTGTGTTTGCAAAATCTCTTGCTCCATTTCATGGTTGTCCATTCTCTGATTTCACTAGCACAGGTGTTTTCTGAATGTTCCATTCAACATTTTTTTCTTTTCTAAGTGATTTTTCTGAAGTTTAATATTAATTCTTTGAATAAAATTTCTTGTTTAGTTCTTTATATATAAAGCTTATATATATATGTTATATATATAAATGTTATGTGTATGTATGTGTTTTATATATATATATAAAATGCTTGTGTATGCCATGTTTTCCCCTGAATAATCCTTCAGGAAAAGCTCTAATTTACTACAAGAAGCATCTTTTCCCGCTAGAGAGCAGTTAGTTCTCTAGGCTGCCCTGCTGAGGCTCTTATCCTTTCAGAGTCTCCTTTAGTAAATCACAAGCATACACAATCCCCCTTGTTTTTCAAGAGCAACATTGAGGGGTCTTTGTTATTTTCTATGGTGATGATCTTTCAAAGGTTTAATTGGAGCATCTATAGGCACAAGAAGCTGAAACAAAGTTAAAGAAATCTCTCTTTTTACTCAAGCAAAATCTGAAAAAAGTGACAAAGACTCTCCAGACTCTCAGAGATGTGATTAAAAACAGCAGTGATTTCCTCCTGTCTCTTCTTAGATTCAAAATTGATTCTCTCCTCTAATATTGGTTAGCTGTGTTAAAGCCTGGTGGTGTGTTAGAACACGCATTGTTTCCTGCATTTCTTTCTGTCTTGTATCAGAGTATGGATTATCGCTCCATGAATTGTTCTTACTAAAGTAGTTAGTTTACTTAACCTGGGTTTATTCAGTCAAGGATACTCCAAGCACTTTAAAAAAATAGGGAATCATATTCAGTCACGGGATCAATGAATATAGCAAACAATATAAACTTATTTTGAGGAAGAATGGGCAGAATAGGTGAAGGGGTCAAAGACACATAATTCTACTATAAAATAAGTCTGCAGGATGTAATATATAATATAATGACTATACTCAATAATACTATACAGTCTATTTAAAAGTTGCTAAAGCAGTACATCTTAAAAGTTCTCATCATAAGAAAAAAATGTAATTATGTATGGTGATGGATGTTAGATTTGTTGTGGTGATCATTTTCATTATATTGTATTATCATTAGGTTGTAAACCTGAAACTAATACAATTGTCAATTACATCTCAATAAAAATGTAGAAAAGAAACACTTTGCCTAATTATATAATTTATATCTTCCTCCATGAGGGCAAGGTTTTTCCTTTTTTTTTTTCCTGCTGCCAGTCACTGTTACAATAGACATGCTGGTCTACGTTGGGTCATAGGAAAGGTAAGGGGGGGACAATTTTGTTACTGAGTCCAAGCTCGTACTGTTCACCATGTGACACGTCAGTTGCTGAGGCAAGGAATAGTGCTTCTATTTGGAAAGCCAGCAGACAAAGAAGTTGGCGGACTAGTGTTCCAAGAAGCCATCTTGCTTGGGTTTAGGTGCTAGTTTCTTTTATAGAACAAACAGGACAGGGGGAGTTAAGGTGGTAAAAGAAAGGAAAAAAAAATATTGATAAATTGGAACTATTTCCTGGTTCCAGCCAGACTCTGGAGAGGACATGTTAATTTCTTCTTTCCTGAAGTCGTTCACAGGTGGGCTTGGTCAGGATGTTTCCTGCAAGCTGAGTAAAAGTATTTTGGCTTAACACTCAGGTGTGGGAGGCAGGTTTCCTAGCCATGGGCCATTATGTGTACTTTGAGCTGTAAGCAACATCTCTCGAGTGTTTAACTTGTAGCAGAAGCAATAGAATACAAGGATTAAAGTAAAAGAAACAGGTCCGATATGGAGTCAGATTTATTCTTCTGTATTACAATATTAATAAAGGAAATCTCTTTACTCCTGGTATCAATTATCTATTGCTACATAAAAAGTTACCCCCAAACTTGTTGAATTAAAGAACAAACACTTATTATGTCACAAATGAGCTCTATTTGAAGTCAAAGACAAGGGCATCTGGGGGAGCAGGCCTGTGGCTGGACCTTCAAAAGTGGGTGGAATTGTGAGTCTCATATCAATGCCCATCAGAGAGTATCTGTTTCTGAAGAAGTCACCAAACAGCTTGTCATCAGCCTGCCTCATTGGCCCCCTGGTGCCTGATGAGATCATGAACCTGGTGTCCATGAAGCTACAATGGAGACTGTGGGCATGGTAGTATGGTCTTCCTCCCCAAGGCTGATGTAGCTCTTGCCTCTGCTGACACCCTGCCCTGCCAATAGCAGAGACCAACTCAGAACCTTCAAAGTGGTGTCATCTCTCAGGGACTCCAGTTTACCTTTGACAATGAATTTATTATATTACACACTTTGTCAATGAAAAAAATCACTGTCTGCTATATCAGTAAACAAAGGATGTTGCAGCCTTCAAGCCACTACAGCTGCCCTCGTGGTGAACCTCAAGGGAGCTCAGGGTGGAGACTAATAGGTTGCCTACCACCAAGCCCTCAGCCTCTGCAGTCGTTCCTAGCTGTGCTCCCTGAGAGGTTTTCGGATGGAAAAGAACAGGCTGCTAACACTAGACAGCCTAGGTGCCTATCAAAGGGATGATAGTGAGCCCAGACTTTGCATCTTCTCATACATAAAAAAGTGCTAAATTCCTTAACTTGGCATATCTGGTTTTCTTTAATTAACAGTAATCTTTTGAAGTTCTGACCACTTGGCCTTTGCTGCAAAATCTTCTGTATATCCTGGGTCCTCCTTTCCCTCTTCAGAGCAGTCTCTCAGAGCTGTCTGAGAAGCCACATTCCAGACTAAGTCCTCAGTTTTGTCCTCCGAATAAAACATAATTTTCAACTTTTAAATTTAAATTGTGCATCTTTTTTTTTGAGTTGACACCTTCTACATCTGGAGAGGCCATCAATTCATTCTTATCAGAGCTGATACAAAGGCTGGCCTCCTCAAGGGCTTGTGACCTGTGCACAGGACTATGTGCTTGGCTTACTGTTTTGGTGTCATTGTTGTGAAGTTGTAACACTTTTTGAGCAATGGAGCCTGCACTTTAAGTTTGCACTGTGTCCCACAAATTATGTAGCCAGTTCTGTTGATACATAGTTCAGTAATAGGCTCATCTACTCTTTGTCATCTGCTGGATGTACAGAACAACATCCTAGAACTTAAGAATACCTGATATATTGACGTAAGATCTCAGAAATTATGCAGCAAAAATGGTGCAGCAATGTGTGATGACTACAGCATCCAATGGGGCCACCCTTTGCTCCATCACTTGGAAGCAGCTGACTCAGAACTACAGAAGATCAGTATTGGTGAAAGCTATCTACTAGAGCAGAGTAATAAAATTGGTGAGTATGGCTTGTTTTGAAAACCAATGACTTCTAAAATTTTTCTTTCTTGTGTTTCTCAAATATAGTTAATGTCATAAAAATGAATCTTCTAAAACTATATTTTCTGTAAGATTTTATTCTTTCCGTTGGCAATTTTTCTTGCCTTTTTTTTTTTTTTTTTTTAACACAGTCTCCGAGACTAGTTCTGGCTTTCTTTCTCAAATGTTTATCTTCTTCATGACATTATTCCAGCCAGCTGTCAGGGATAAATTAGAATGCTACTTATGAAAGTGGTAAGAATAGCAAAGGTTTGAGGCATTTTGAAGAATAAGTCAGTAGACCTGAAACTGTTGAGATATGGAGAACTAAAGTGTATAAATTAAAGATGACTTTAAGTTTGCAACCCATGAAATCAAACTGACCAGAAACCAAGAATTGTTAAAATTACATCAAGAGTTTTAGAAACTAAAAGAATGTGTTTTGGATTTCTTCATGGTTACTTTAGGAATTCCATTTGCAACATTCCTCTAGGTGTATCTGAAGCTAAATTCTTGATTAACAAAAATGTTTGATTTCACTCATCTTTGAAGGCACATTATTCAGTGATGTCATGGAAACTAATTCATCCGTGCATGTGTACATTCCAGGCCAATGAGAGTGTTTGGAAGTCTCTGAAGTCCATTCCCAATCTCCCAGGCAAGGGGAGTGGGGCTCTGTGTAACTGTTATATAGATAATATTTTTGTTTTTTATTGAAATGTAGTGGATTTACAATGGTGTGTTATTTTCAGGTATATAGCAAAATGATCTAGTTATCTATATTCATATATATATATATACTCATATGAATACATATAACATTATATATATACAGATGTATAGTTTCATCATATATACAAAGTTTCATCATGAAAGTGAAATATATCAAGGAAAAAAAGGGAACAAAAATCTTCTGTGAGAACTTGCAGAAGATTCTAATTACAAACACACTGATGTATGTGAAGCTCATTACAGACACTCCAGGCATCTGTTGTACCTCCAGGACAGCATTGTTCACAAAATAGCATATTTCTGCTTCATGTTCCTTTCCTTCAGGAAGAAGGTGACTGATGAATTTTATTCTTGTTATGTTTTCTTGGAGGAAGAAGTGAGTTTGGATTGTGTTCTCCATTATAGCATCAGATGGCACCAGCTGAAGGGTCATCTGTTTTGAATGTGGAAATAGCATTTGATCAGGAAGTCAGAAGATGTGAGTTCACAGCCTGGCTTCAATATTTACTACCACCCTGATGACTGTGGCCATATGCAATTCTATTGTCTGAATTTCAGTGTCTTTATTTGTAAAATAGAGATGTCGTTGCCTGTACTATCTTCTTCCACTTTTGATGTTGAGGGAGTCAAATAAGATTACATATGTAAAAGAGTTTTACAAGTTGCAATTATTACATATGTGTTATATATTTAATTTTGTCTGGCAAAATCTTGAGGCTTTGGGTTTTAAAGAACAGATTTGACTGGGGCTTAAGAAGGGACACAAAAGGTTAGATATTCAAACTAAACACAGCTATTTTAACCACATTTTAAAAGTGATATTGTTACAGGGAACAGCCAATTTTGATTCCATATTGGAACTGTTTCTTTGGCTTGCTTTTTAATGTTTTTGTTACTATAATCATACACAATGGCCAGCCTTGGAGAATCCTGCCTCTCTGTCTAACTCTTAAGCGAAAAGGCCTTTGTTTAGGACCCTCTCCACCTGTGGATGTCTACAGAAATTAGCATATCCCCTCCGCAAGGTTTGCCATTCCAGGAGACATTTGCAAGTTTAATGAGCTTTCTACTTTGCCTCCTCACTCCCCTGATAAGTGTTCTATAAAAGAACCTGGCATCCAGACCTCATAAAAAGGTTATTTTGAGACATTAGTCTGCCATCGTTTTGGCCAGCAGGGTTTTCAAATAGAGTTGTATTCCTTTCCTTAACACCTCATCTCTCAGTTAATTCTCCCATCATGCCCCAATCACAGCGAACTTGATAACACTTTCAAAATTGTGGATACAAGTTGAGAGAAGAGAAAATAAAATAAACTTCAAAGAAACAAAAGTGAAGAATATATTTCAGTCTTGTTCTTATTTTTCTGTTGAACAAAATAGGCTATGGTATTCCTCCAGCAGGAATATCATTAAGCAAGCAGAGCTAGCCTGGTACTCACCATGTGATCTGAGTCAGCGTTGGGGGTAGGGGGAGATGGTGCTGCTCTTGTATGGTATGTAGGAAGCCAGCTGGTCTGATGGCTCATTCACATGGTTAGCTGAAGACCCAATATCAGGAAAGGGAGTCAGGGTCTTTAATGGAGAATCTTAAATGGCAGAGAAAGGGACTTAAGTTATTGTTATTATTATTATTAACAGAAGGGGCTAAGATAAAGAATACAGTAACAAATCTAAGCAGAAACCTTGATGGGCTGTAAACCAGACCTGAAAAGTGGACACTCTAGAACATTTACTGAAGTGATTCAAGGAGCTGGTGAAGAAAGTTTGACCAGGCAGCCTGCAAGTAGTCATGTAAGATCCCCACCAAAGTCAAGCTGTTGAGTTCTACCTTTTCTAAAAGTAGAGCTTAATCAAAGCTGTGATAGGAGTTCATTTAGGAATGTGCTCCCAGCAAGTAGTTTTGAGAGACTGAAAGTAACCAGTGAAGGAGAAAAAGTCACATAAAAATGCAAAAGTTGCCTGAATGAAGAATATTGATTCTGTGATTATAGTAGTTTTCTCAGATGTGTATATCTTGGTGTCCAATGAACTGTACTTTAGAGTTATTAAAGTTGACTAATATTCAGTTCTATGCAGCATTATGTGTCATTGGCCTTTTGTGAATGTGCATGTTTTAAACTGCAAATTTTAAATAGTTTGTCTTCTGTTATTAAAAATGAAATAAACTTTGTCATTACACAAAGAAAAACAAAACCAGACCAAACAAACAAACAAACAAACAAAATTCACAATCAATTTGTTCACCTTCAAGATGACTTTACTATTTTCCTTCTAAGGATCTTTGTGAAATGTATCTGAATTTTCTTCCTGAAGGAAAGAAGGAGGAAACATTTACCCACGTCCCCTGTTATCCATCAGCCAAAGGTGTACCATAAGGAGAGCTCCCCTGACCAGTTGTGTCCCTGCTGAGAGAAGAGAGGGTCCCTGTATGACCACAGTGGTCTTGAGGGCATGAAACAGCTGTGACTGAAACAGGGACCAAGCCCAGACATGACAGGTTGCCTTGGCTTGAAGTGAATATGAGCTTGTGTGGATCTGGTTTTTACTAGTAGGACTCAGCACAGAGGGAAAACTGTTGGAGTAAAAGCACAATACATTTTTAAAGGGCATTCAAATGTATGCATCTATTTTAAGAATAAACCAAGATGATTACCATTCATGATTGCCATGATTTCTTATTAAAACTTGCAATGCTACATATGTCTTCTTGGATTTTCATTAGATGAGTAGGGATGTTTTATTTTCTTTTAAATGAAGAATTCAGAAATTGTAAGTTGTAACTGGCCCACTGAAATGGATAAAAGACTGAAATATAAACAAGTGGGAGTTGAATTCCCTTCAATAGTCTGATTCTTTTTTAGCAGAAGAGAAGAAAGCTCTCTCAATCTCAGAAAGAACTAAATGTATAATTTTATATACTGTGTTGCTGCGGTTCATGGGGTGGCAAAGAGTCGGACATGACTGAGCGACTGAATTGAACTGAACTGAACTGTATTTCTCCCACTTGTTTTATTATATATATATATATATATATATTCAGTTTTCTGAGAAAAAAAAGAAGCTCTTTACTTTTGTCAAGTATTATTTCTCTTTTTATTTATTTATTTACTTTATTTTACTTTACAATACTGTATTGGTTTTGCCATACATCAACATGAATCCACCACGGGTGTACCTGTGTTCCCAATCCTCAAACCCCTTCCTACCTGCCTCCCCATACCATCTCTCTGGGTTATCCCAGTGCACCATCCCAAGTATCCTGTATCCTGCATTGAACCTAGACTGGTGATTCGTTTCTTATATGATATTACACATGTTTCAATGCCATTCTCCCAAATCATCCCACCCTCTCCCTCTGCCACAGAGTCCAAAAGACTGTTTTATACATCTGTGCCTCTTTTGCTGTCTCACATACAGGATTATCGTTACCATCTTTCTAAATTTCATATATATATGTTAGGCTTAAAGCTCAACATTCAGAAAACGAAGATCATGGCATACAACTCATCACTTCAAGGGAAATAGATGGGGAAACAGTGGAAACAGTGACAGACTTTATTTTGGGGAGCTCCGAAATCACTGTAGATGGTGACTGCAGCCATGAAATTAGAAGACGCTTACTCCTTGGAAGAAAAGTTATGACCAACCTAGATAGCATATTCAAAAACAGAGACATTACTTTGCCGACTAAGGTCCGTCTAGTCAAGGTTATGATTTATCCAGTAGTCATGTATGGATGTGAGAGTTGGACTGTGAAGAAGGCTGAGCGCCAAACAATTGACGCTTTTGAACTGTGGTGTTGGAGAAGACTCTTGAGAGTCCTTTGGACTGCCAGGAGATCCAACCAGTCCATTCTGAAGGAGATCAGCCCTGGGATTTCTTTGAAAGGAATGATGCTAAAGCTGAAATTCCAGTACTTTGGCCACCTCATGCGAAGAGTTGACTCATTGGAAAAGACTTTGTGCTGGGAGGGATTGGGGGCAGGAAGAAAAGGGGCTGACAGAGGATGAGATGGCTGGATGGCATCACTGACTCTATGGACACGAGTCTGGTTGAATTCCGGAAGTTGGTGATGGACTGGAAGGCCTGGCGTGCTGCAGTTCATGGGGCCACAAAGGGTCGGACACGACTGAGCGACTGAACTGAACTGAACTGATACTGTACTGGTGCTTTTCTTTCTGGCTTACTTCACTCTGTATAATCGGCTCCAGTTTCATCCACCTCATTAGAACTGATTTAAATGTATTCTTTCTACTGGCTGAGTAATACTCCATTGTGTATATGTACCATAGCTTTCTTATCCATTCATCTGCCTATGAACATCTAAGTTGCTTCCATGACCTGGCTATTATAAACAGTGCTGCAATGAACATTGGGGTACATGTATCTCTTTCAATTCTGGTTTTCTCCGTGTATATTCCCAGCAGTGGGATTNCTACTGGCTGAGTAATACTCCATTGTGTATATGTACCATAGCTTTCTTATCCATTCATCTGCCTATGAACATCTAAGTTGCTTCCATGACCTGGCTATTATAAACAGTGCTGCAATGAACATTGGGGTACATGTATCTCTTTCAATTCTGGTTTTCTCCGTGTATATTCCCAGCAGTGGGATTGCTGGGTCATAAGGAAGTTCTATTTGCAATTTTTTAAGGAATCTCCACACTGTTCTCCATAGTGACTGTACTAGCTTGCACTCCCACTAACAGTGTAAGAGGGTTCCCTTTTCTCCACACCCTCTCCAGCATTATTGCTTGTAGATTTTTGGATNGGTTTGTCATATATAGCTTTTATTATGTTGAAGTATGTTCCTTCTATTCCTGTTTTCTGGAGAGTTTTTATCATAAATACATGTTGAACTTTGTCAAAGGCTTTCTCTGCATCTATTGAGATAATCATATGACTTTTATTTTTTCAATTTGCTAATGTTGTGAATTACATTGATTGATTTGTGGATATTGAAGAATCCTTGCATCCCGGGGATAAAGCCCACTTGATCATGGTGTATGATTTTTTTGAATGTGTTGTTGGATTCTGATTGCTAGAATTTTGTTAAGGATTTTTGCATCTATGTTCATCAGTGATATTGGCCTGTAGCTTTCTTTTTTGTGGCATCTTTGTCATGTTTTGGTATTAGGGTGATGGTGGCCTCATAGAATCAGTTTGGAAGTTTACCTTTCTCTGCAGTTTTCTGGCAGAATTTGAGTAGGATAGATGTTAGCTCTTCTCTAAATTTTTGGTAGAATTCAGCTGTGAAGCCATCTGGACATGGACTTTTGTTTGCTGGAAGATTTCTGACTACACTTTCAATTTCTGTGTTCGTGATGGGTCTGTTAGGATTTTCTATTTCTTCCTGGTTCAGTTTTGGAAAGTTGTACTTCTCTATGAATTTGTCCATTTCTTCCACGTTGTCCATTTTATTAGCATATAATTGCTGATAGTAGTCTCTTATGATCCTTTGTATTTCTGTGTTGTCTGTTGTGATCTCTCCGTTTTCATTTCTAGTTTTATTGATTTGATTTTTCTCCCTTTGTTTCTTGATGAGTCTGGCTAATGGTTTGTCAATTTTATTTATCCTTCCAAAGAACCGGCTTTTGGCTTTGTTGATTTTTGCTATGGTCTCTTTTGTTTCTTTTGCATTTATTTCTGCCCTAATTTTTAAGATTTCTTTCCTTTACTAACTCTGGGGTTCTCCATTTCTTCCTTTTCTAGTTGCTTTAGGTGTAAAGTTAGGTTATTTATTTAACTTTTTCTTGAGGTATGCCTGTATTCCTATGAACTTTGCCCTTAGCACTGCTTTTACAGTGTCCCACAGGTTTTGAGTTGTTGTGTTTTCATTTTCATTCATTTCTTTATATTTTTTGATTTCTTTTTTGATTTCTTCTGTGATTGGTTGGTTATTCAGAAGTACGTTGTTCAGCCTCCATATATTGGAATTTTTAATAGTTTTTCTCCTATAATTGAGATCTAATCTTACTGCATTGTGGTCAGAAAAGATGCTTGGGATAATTTCAGTTTTTTTGAATTTACCAAGGCTAGATTTATGGCCCAGGATGTGATCTATTCTGGAGAAGGTTCCATGAGCACTTAAGAAAAAGGTGAAATTCATTGTTTTTGGGTAAATTGTCCTATAGATATCAATTAGGTCTAACTGGTCTGTTGCATCATTTAAAGTCTGTGTTTCTTTGTTAATTTTCTGTTTAGTTGATCTATCCATAGATGTGAATGGAGTATTAAAGTCTCCCACTATTATTGTGTTATTGTTGATTTCCTCTTTCATACTTGTTAGCATTTGTCTTACATATTGCAGTTCTCCTGTGTTGGGTGCATATATATTTATAATTGTTATAACTTCTTGGATTGATCCTTTGATCATTATGTAGTGTCCTTCTTTGTGTCTTTTCACAGCTTTTGTTTTAAAGTCTATTTTATCTGATATGAGTATTGCTACTCCTGCTTTCTTTTGGTCTCTATTTGCATGGAATATCTTTTTTCCAGCCCTATTTCTCTTTTTAAAAAGGAAATAGTTTTACTTTTGCTTATTTAAATAATTTAATTATTAATTTTGGCTCTACTGGGTCTTCACTGCTGCATCGGCTCTTCTCTAGTTGGAATGAGCAGGGGATACTCCCTAGATGTGGTGTGTGGGCTTCTCATTGCAGTGGCATCTCTTGGTGTGGAGCACCAGCTCTAGGGTGCAAGGTTCTTGTTGAGAAGGAGAAATACCCTCAATCAAGATACACTGTTGTCATATAATCATTAGTATAGAGCTTAAGAAAAAAACATATCCCTGAGCAAGATGAGTTGTTTTGTTGTATAATCACTAACTCTGGGCTTAAAGAAAAAAAAATATCTTATGTGACTAAGACAAAGGAATGTAAATAATAAACGTTTGTCCTTTTCTCCTCTTCAAGAACCCCAGACCCTTTTTTCTCTCAAGGGTCCTGGACCCATTTCTCCTTGAGGGCCCCAGACTCTTTATCAATCTACCTAAGAATTAACTCTCTCAGCAAGAGACAACTTGCTTCTAATTTCTGCATTCACATCATTTATTCTACTCTCTTTCTCCAAATGTGTGTGTGTGTGTGTGTGTGTTTTGTAAATGTACTTATGTTCTCACAAGTACTATAAGAAATATAACTACCTAATTCTGTACATGCTATCTTCTCTTTTATAGGGTTCTGGTTCTCCTGGAATTAATTTTGATCATGAAATTATAAAACAAACATTTCTCTGCTTTAAATATGTCATGGATGTTTTAGAAATTGCCAACGTACTTATTATGAAAATACTTCTTCTTAGAAATTCTAAAGTCTCTGTTCAAGCTCTATCTTTCTCCATTTAAGGAACTGTCAGGAAATATTTAACAGGAGGCTTCCTGGGTACTGCTTTGGATCTGTCAGGAATCCTCTGTTCCTTTTTAATTCTTGAATATCCAGGAATTAAGAGGAGACACAAGCCCCTCCTGGGGCTGAGGGATCCAAGCATTTCCTTCATTAGTTTTTCTATACGGTGATAGAAAAAACTTTCTATATGGTGAAGAAAAACTTTCTTCTTGTGAACCATAGGGTAAAAGTGATTATTTACAACTCTCTCTCTTTCTTTAATATGGATCACCTATGTTTCATAAGTCTGGAATTTAAATCTTTAGCTTTGCTGAAAATAACTATAGCATATATGCCCACACCATGTTGATTAAAACACCTTTGCTCCATCAGAGCTCTGGTTTCCGTGTTGTTCTTTCTCCCCCTCTCTCTTTTTCAGGCTCATTCCCCTGGACTGCAGAGGCTCTTTGAGTTCACTTTCCTTCCTGGGATTCTAAAACACTTTCGAGAAAGTGCTCTGTGTCTTCACCCCAATGAGAGGGTGCCTTGCTCCATGAGCAGAGCAAGCCCCATGCCAGGGGCTTTATTGGCTTTTTGCATAAACCAAGAAATATCAGCCTCTTTCTCTTCTTTACTTTCTTATCATCGACTCTGGGCCACCAGGTTCCGGTCCACTAAAGGACCTCAATAAGGAAATTCTCCTTCAAGAGCCTGCCGCCATGAAAGCCTCAGTTTATCTTGCTTATGGGAAAGGTAAAAGGAGTAACTAATGTAGAAGATCAAGATGAAATATCATTGCTAAAAATATTGACTCTAAAATTATTTAAAATATTAGCTATTCTGTAACTTCATTATTTTCATTTTAGCTAAAGATGATAACCATCAGGTGTCATTTGTGCCTATGACAGAGAACATTCATAGTAATAATAATAGCTACTCTGTAGTAGGTGCCATAATCACTACACACATAATCTCTAACACAACAGGGCCCTGAAAGTCAAGTAACCACCTCCAAGGTAAAATGAGAATATCCAAGAAATCACTGGATTTATCCAAGCCAATGCCTTAACAGAAATATGCTATTCCATTTAGAGTCAAACTCAAACTTCTTACATGTCCTTAATGATTTTTACCCTCATGTGCCTAGAAAATGTGTGCTTTTATCTATGTATGTTATACATTAAGAAACATATTGTAGTATAAAAGTAATACATAAACCAAATCCACCACTAAAAATATTTCCATGGAAAAAATTCCAGGACCAGATGGCTTCATTCATGAACGACTTCTTTAAAATATTAACATTACCCAACTATGTTCAGAAAATAGATTTGGGTAGAAAAAGCCTAATTTTTTAACTCATTTTATGAAACCCAGTGATTTCACTTCTAGTTACATATTACTGCATAGTAATATGCTCATATAGACACCAAAAGGCATGTTAAAAGAGATTCTATGAATGGACGGGAAACTAAAAGTCTCACTAAAAAATAGAATCTATGATAGAATTTGCAAATTATTATGCAAAAGTTATAAATAACAAGGTCCTACTGTAAAGCAGAGGGAATTATTTCAATATATTGTGATATCATACTGGAAAAGAATATACAAAATAATATAGGTATGTATAATTGAATCATTTTGCCATTCAAGAGAAAGTAACACAACATTGTAAATAAAAATAAACTACCAAAAATATAATCTATAAAAGAATAAATTGTAGAACATTCCTACAAAAAGATACAGAGTAATGAGAATGAACAAACCACAAATGCAATAATTATCATCTATTAATGCTACAAATAATCCTCAGCCATAAATGCCAGCCAAACACCTGTTTGACTCTCTTTATCAGTTCAGTCACCCCGTCGTGTCTGATCTTTGCAAACTATAGGCTGCAGCACTCCAGGCCTCCCTGTCCATTACCAATTCCTAGAGTTTACTCAAACTCATGTCCATCAACCATCTCATCCTCTGTCATAACCTTCTCCTCTTGTCTTCAATCTTTCCCAGTATCAGGGTCTTTTCTAAAAAGTCAGTTCTTTGCATCAAGTAGCCAAAGTATTGGAATTTCAGCTTCAACATCAGTCCTTCCAACGAATATTCAGGACTGGTTGGATCTCCTTTCAGTCCAAGGGACTCTGAAAAGTCTTCTGCAACACCACAATTCAAAAGCATCAATTTTTTGATGCTCAGCTTTATTAATAGTCCAACTCGCACATCCATACATGACTATTGGGAAAACCGTAGCTTTGACTACATGAACATTTCTTGGCAAAGTTATGTCTCTGCTTTTTAATATGCTGTCTAGGTTGATCATAACTTTTCTTCAAGGAGTACACGTCTTTTAATTTCATGGCTGCAGACAACATCTGCAGTGATTTTGGAGCAGAAAAAAAATTTGCTGTGAAGTGATGGGACCAGATGCCATAATCATGGTTTTCTGAATGTTGAGTTTTAAACTAATTTTTCACTCACCATTTTCACGTTTGTCAAGAGGCTCTTTACTTCTTTTTCACTTGCTGCCATAAGAGTGGTGTCATCTGCATATCTGAGGTTATTGATATATCTCCCGGCAATCCTGATTCCAGCTTGTGCTTCATCCAGCCCAGTGTTTCTCATGATGTACTCTTCATATAAGTTAAATAAGCAGGGTGACAATATACAGCCTTGATGTACTCCTTTTCCTATTTAGAACCAATCTTTTGTTCCATGTCCAGTTCTAACTGTTGCTTTCTGACCTGCATACAGATTTCTCAAGAGGCAGGTCAGGTGGTCTGGTATTCCCATCTCTCAGAATTGTCCAGTGTTTATTGTGGTATACACAATCAAAGGCTTTGACATAGTCAATAAAGCAGAAGCAGATGTTTTTCTCGAACTCTCTTGCTTTTTCAAAGATCCAACGGATGTTGGCAATTGGACCTCTGGTTCTTATGCCTTTTGTAAATCCAGCTTGAACACCTGGAAGTTCATGGTTCACCTACTGTTGAAACCTGGTTTGGAGAATTTTGATCATTACTTTACCAGCATGTGAGATGAGAGCCATTGTGCAGTAGTTTGAGCATTCTTTGGCATTGTCTTTTTTTGGGACTGGAATAAAAACTGACCTTTCCCAGTCCTGTGGCCACTGCTGAGCTTTCCATATTTGTTGGCATATTGAGTGCATCACTTTGACAGCATCATTTTTTTTTTTTTTTTTTTTAGGATTTGAAATAGCTCAACTCGAATTCCATCACCTCCACTAGCTTTGTTCATAGTGATGTTTCCTAAGGCCCACTTGACTTCATGCTCCAGGACATCTGGCTCTAGGTGAGTGATCACACCATCGTGATTATCTGGGTCATTAAGATCATTTTTGTATAGTTCTTCTGTTTATTCTTGCCATCTCTTCTTAATATCTCTGCTTCTGCTAGGTCCATACCATTTCTGTCCTTTTGTGCCCATTATTGCATGAAATATTCCCTTAGTTGCTGGGGTCCAGCCCCGGTGGATCCAGGGTAATTTGAAGCAGTTACAGAGTTGGCGTCTAGAGGAAAATTGTTTAATTAAAGATATGGAGAAAGATTAGAAAAGAATAGTGTGGTAGGAAAATTAGTGGAGAAAAGAGGCTGAATAACTTGGTTTACATGGAAAACCAATAAAACCCCGAGACAAGGGGTTTGCACCGCCTACATAGGCCACAGGCATCTTCCCAATCTCCCGGAGGAGTGGAGACACAAAGTGCCTCCCTGTTCAGATCTTAGAAGCCCAGGCAAAATTAGTAGGCCCAGTGAGCCTCCATGCTCCAGATAGGAATTCAGCCAGAAAAGAAGAGCAAGAAAGAATGACATGGGGAAACCAGTCTTTCCAGTAACTGGTCCATTTCTTTATTTTCTAGGGCTGCTTTTATACTTTAAGTCATAGAGATAAATGGAAAATACAAAGTCACGCAGGGTCAGCAGTCCTGACTCATTGAAACCACACTTTCTTTCTACATTCCTTCTGGTATACAAAGTTCTCAGGTGATTTACAACATCTTCTGGCCAAGAGGCCTGCTAACATTTTATGACCCTTTGTGATGATGATTCAGTCAGTTCAGTTCAGTCACTCAGTCATGTCTGACTCTTTGTGACCCCATGAATCACAGCACGCCAGGCCTCCCTGTCCATCACCAACTCCCGGAGTTCACTCAGACTCATGCCCATCGAGTCAGTGATGCCATCCAGCCATCTCATCCTTGGTCATCCCCTTCTCCTCCTGCCCCCAACCCCTCCCAGCATCAGAGTCTTTTCCAATGAATCAACTCTTATTAGTCAACCAGAAAACTTATTTTCTCCAAAGGTGATTTTCCTTAGGTCAGGAACCAGTTAAAGTTTCATTCCTATAGGGTAAAGGTGCAGTGGGCTATAATCAAGGAAAGAATTTACTTAGCCTAAGGTCTAACATAATTAATATCAAGGTTAATACTTATTTCTCCTATATGCTAGTTATATCAATTAGTGTATATAAGAGCCAAGGGATATGGAGGCTTAGCAGCAAATATTGGCTCAACAATGAAACCCTCCACCAGTATAATTTCTAACTAACTCACTAATACTATACTAATAAATTTCTAACTTCTCAAAAGAATCTGTATTTAGAAAGATTATGGCACCTTGTGCCTCTCACGATTGGGAGGCTGTAAAGAATCACATGTAGCTGGACAAACCTGTCAGGCAGGCTAGAGAGCCATCAGAGGAGCTTGTGGACTGAAACACTCTTGTTATGCCCAGGAGATTTATTAACTGGAGCTCTAAGTTAACTCCTTTTCAGAGAGAGGTGGTGGGGGTTAGTCCCCGATAATGTCAGAAGTGTAGGTGAAAGCATAATGCAGTAAGGTAGGCAGACTCTGGTTTTGGGGGTAGATGCTCAAGAATGTCCAGGGGGACCCCTGAGGCCTGATCCCACCTTTGCATATGTCAGGCCTCCTTTCTCATGACCTTTGCCACGGGCGGGATTCCTAACATTGGCTCCCAGCACTTAGTATCTCTAATTTTCTTGAAGAGATCTGTAGTCTTTCTCATTCTATTGTTTTCCTTTATTTCTTTGCATTGATGACTGGAGAAGGATTTCTCTCTGTGTGCTATTCTTTGGAACACTGCATTCAAATGGGTATATCTTTCCTTTTCTCCTTTGCCTTTCAATTGTCTTCTTTTCACAGCTATTTGTAAGGCTTCCTCAGACATCCATTTTGCCTTTTTGTATTTCTTTCTTTTGGGGATGGTTTTGATCACCACCCCATGTACAATGTTATGAATCTCTATCCATACTCCTTTGGGCACTCTATCTGATATAATCCCTTTAATCTATTTGTCACTTTCACTTTCTTTAATTTCCAAACATTTTGGAACTTCTGGATACCTGTTATGGATTTCAGTTTAATATCTTGTGGTTAGCAAACACATTTTGTATTAATTTCAAACCTCTTAAATTCACTATGATTCATTTCATAATTCAGTTCAGTTCAGTTCAGTCACTCAGTCATGTCTGACTCTGTGACCCCCTGAATTGCAGCATGCCAGGCCTCCCAATCCATCACCAACTCCCAGAGTTCACTCAAACTCACATCCATTGAATCGGTGATGCGATCCAGCCACCTGTCATCCCCTTCTCCTCCTGCCCCCAATCCCTCCCAGCATCAGAATCTTTTCCAATAAGTCAGCTCTTCGCATGAGGTGGCCAAAGTATTGGAGTTTCAGCTTCAGCATCATTCCTTCCAAAGAACACCCAGGATTGATCTCCTTAGAATGGACTGGTTGGAAATCCTTGCAGTCCAAGCGACTCTCAAAAGTCTTCTCCAACACCACAGTTCAAAAGCATCAATTCTTCAGTGCTCAGCTTTCTTCACAGTCCAACTCTCACATCCATACATGACCACTGGAAAAACCATAGCCTTGACTAGATGGACTTTTGTTGGCAAGGTAATGTTTCTGCTTTTGAATATGCTATCTAGGTTGGTCATAACTTTCCTTCCAAGGAGTAAACGTCTTTTAATTTCATGGCTGCAGTCACCATCTGCAGTGATTTTGGAGCCCCCAAAAATAAAGTCAGCCACTGTTTCCACTGTTTCCCCATCTATTTGCCATGAAGTGATGGGACCAGATGCCATGACCTTAGTTTTCTGAATGTTGAGCTTTAAGCCAACTTTTTCACTCTCCTCCTCTTATAATATAGCAAAACTCAGTGACTGCTGTTAATATATGTGCACTTGAAACTAGTGTGTTGTGTGGATTTTTCTTAAAATGTAAATTACGTCAAGGAAGTTGATGAGTGTTCATTAGTTATTCAGATGTTGTGTTACCACTGATGAGCCAGTATTGTCATTTTCTTTTTTTTAAGGTTTATTTATTTAACATTTTTTGATCATGGTGGATCTTTGTTCTGCACAGAGCTTTATCTAGTTGAGGTGAGCAGGGGCTATTCATTCATTCTAATGCACGGTTTTCTCATTGCATTGGCTTTTCTTGTGCAGAGCACAGGATCTAGGCATAGGGACTTCAGTAGTTATGGTGCATGGACTTAGTTGTTCCACAGTATGTGGGATATTCTGGGACCAGGGATCAAACCGGTGTCCTTTTCATTGCAAGGTGGATTCTTAACCACTGGATCACCAGTGAAGTCTTATCATTATCATTAACCAATTCCACAGGTCACATCAGTGTTCATTCTTTGTGGATGAGGCCTGTAAGTGTGGAATTCATGTTTGAAAGGATGAAATGATGTGACAGATAAAATACATCTGAGAGAAGAAAAAAAGTAGTGATGATGAATTATTTGTATGGTAAAAAATGAATAGGGGAACCTAAAAGACTGAACCTAACAGCTTCGATTTCACTATAAGTGGTATATAAAGTAATCTATTGAGAAGCACACCAATGTATATCAGTTCAGTTCAGTTCATTCCCTCAGTCATGTCCGACTATTTGCAACCCCATGAATGGCAGCACACCAGGCCTCCCTGTCCATCACCAACTCTCAGAGTTCACTCAGACTCGCATCCATTGAGTCAGTGATGCCCTCCAGCCATCTCATCCTCAGTCGTCCCCTTCTCCTCCCACCCCCAATACCNAATTCACCACATTAACAAATTGAAAAGTAAAAGCCATATGATCATCTCAATAGATGCAGAGAAGGCCTCCAATCTCTTTAGTTAGCTGCTGTCCTTGTTTTTCCTATGGAACTTCTGAAATCATCCCATCACTCCCAAACAGTACGTTTAGGAAGCACAAAACTAGCTAGTTGACACCTCTGATGATGACATTCACCCTCAGTGGAATAGTTTGCAATGTTTCCCATTTTATTTTCAAGGGGCTTCCCTGGTGGCTCAGAGCTTAAAGCATCCGCCTGCAATGCAGGAGACCTGGGTTCAATCCCTGGGTTAATTGTAAGTAGGACAAACTCAAACTTTCAAGGCCTGTTTCCTGCTTGCCTTTCTAGTGTTGTCCACTACCACATCCTGCTTGCCTTTCTAGTGTTGTCCACTACCACATCCCCACACACCCTGGACACTTGTGCCATGATGAACTACAGGTGGTCCAGCACACCACAGCCTAGAGTACCACCATCGCTTGTGATTTTCCTATGATTTTTCACTTGTAATTGTCCTATTTTTTTCCTCTTTGGACAATTTGTATTATTTTTTAGGACAACTCTAATGTCACTTTTTAAGTTAATTTTTATTGGAGCATAGTTGATTTAGTTGTACTAGTTTCTATTATAGTTTCTAATCATAGCTTCTATAATAGTAATACAAATATTCTATTAGTAATACAACTATTTCTAATAGTTGTATTAATTTCTGCTGCATAGCAAAATGAATCAGTTGCATGTTTGCATATATCCTCTCTTTTTTGGATTTTCTTCTCACTTAGGTCACCACAGAGCACTGAGTAGAGATCCCTGTGCCATACAGTAGGTTCTCATCAGTCACCTATTTCGTACACAGTATCAATAGTGTATTTATGTCAATCCCGGTCTTCTAATTCATCACATTCCCTTGATAGCCATACATTTTTTCCTCTACATCTGTGTCTCTATTTCTGCTTTGTATATAAGATTATCTACACTATCTTTTTTCTAGATTCCACATATATGGAAAGAAAAGTTAGTATATGATATTTGTTTTTCTCTTTCTGACTTACTTCACTCTGTATGACAGTCTCTAGATGCATCCACGTTTCTCTGCAAATGGCATTTTTTCATTCCTTTTCATGGTTAATAGTCCATTGCTACATTTGAGTTTTAGGTAAATTTCGCAGTACATGCATGCTAAGTTGCTTCAGTCATGTCTGACTCTTTGCAACCCTATGGATTTCAACCTGCCAGGTTCCTCTGTCCATGGGATAATGGACAAGAATAATGGAATGGGATTGCCTTGCCTTCATTCAGGGGATCTTCTCAACCCAGAGATCAAACCCATGACTCTCATGTCTCCTGCATTTGTAGGCAGGTTCTTTACTATTAGTGCCACCTGAGAAGCCTCAAATTTCACAGTGATGAATGTCAAAATAGTAAATATTATATCAACAAAGACAAGTAGTCTACTATACTTAATTTTAAAAGCTTCATGGAATAATTTATTGAGAAAAAATAAAAGCAATAAGAACAATACAATTAATAGGGAAAGTTTTTGGTCTTATTAAGAGAATATCTAAAAATAAACAAATGGAATAAACATGAACATACTTAAGTTATGGATACATTAAATTTCAAACTCTTAATTTATTAAGAGTTTGGTATATTAAAATTTATGGAGAATATTTTAATAACTTTGCAAAGTACATGCACAGAATTCTAGAAAAATAGGTTTCTGGTTCAAAACACTAACAGTATTCAATTAACATACTATTATGTATGGCTCTTTTATTCCTCCAACATAAGAAACTAGGCTTAATCCTATTTGAAAGAATACATTCAAATTTATTACAAGTGTTTTGTTATGTTTATTCTAGGAAAGAATATGAAAGATCACCGTTAGGAATTAGTCTTGAAGAATTTAATAACTTTAAGAACTCATCTATTTTAATAACATAATGAGTCACTCAATTATTTTTCCATGGAAATTATCAAGTGATTCAGTTCTTCCTTTCTTTCTGTATCTATGTATAAAATGATATATGCTATTATTTCCAGTAAGTTTTACATTGATCACAATAGCTGATTATTCAATTGTCAATGAGGTTCTTAGATGAGATATTTATTTAATTATCTAAAGAAAATATTTTAAATCAATGTCAACTTTATATTTCAGATAAAATAAATATATAATTATGTAATTGTGTTTACCCATTTAAGATTTTACAAGGTATAAAAGTATTTTGCATTTGTAAAAGTATTGGGTGGTTACAATAATTTAGGAATTACTTAGCTCAACATGTATTCCTACTGACTTTCAGCCAGAGGTCAGAAGAGCAGAGGATCCTTTTTTCTGTGCTGCCTGCATAGTTGATGACAAGTATGCTGATTAAACACACTCTACTAAAACTTACATTGGAACCAGTCAATGACAGAAGAAGGATGCTGGGGGTCCATTTTGCTTGTGCATATCAGGGAGCTGTCAACTGTGGAAACAGATTCATGGGATGGCTTACTGATGGTGGAAGTTCTTTCTGGAGGCTCAATCTAAAGATTGTCTCTTCACGTATCTTCACTATTTTGCAGGACACTCTTTAACATATTTTTACATATATTGGCTGAAACAATTTCTATTCTCTGCAACTATTGTCCAATAATTTTAGAGGTAGTTATAAAAAACATAGCAACATAAGGTAGATGATCAATTTTAAGATGGGAGCCAAAGAAAGTCATTAATTATGAATAAGCCCAGCCTGTGCCTCATTTATAGCTTCAAAAGAGAGAGTAGTCTAATACTGGAAAGCGCAGAATCTTGTTTAGATATTAAATTTGAAAGTCCTCAGTGGTTAGTGGTTTTTGTTAACTTTTTTGCCTTTTTTTTTTGGGTTGTTTTTATTGTTGTTTCTTTGTTTTGGGTACTATTTTGTCCACTGATGAATCACATAATATAGTTTAAATAGCTAGCTTAGACTGTGGAATGTTATACTCTCATCAAACTGCATTATGACTTTAGTCTCTAGCTGTTTTCTAGCTGTTCATTATGACTTTAGTCTCTTAGCTGCTTAGTCAGCTAAGCTGACTGCTCAGTTGGGTCCAACTTTTTGTGACCCCATGAACTGTAGTGCACCAGGCTTTTCTGTCTATGGGGATTCTCCAGGCAAGAATACTGGTGTGGGTTTCCATGCCCTCCTCCTGAGGATCTTCCCTATCCAGGGATCCAACTCAAGTCTCCTGCATGCAAGTGTATTCTTTGCTGTCTGAGCCACCAGGGAAGCCCAGCAATACTAGAGTGGGTAGCCTATCCATTCTCCAGAGGATCTTCCCAACCCAGGAATTGAACTGGGGTTTCCTGCATTGCAGACAGATTTTTAACCATCTGAGCTACCAGGGAAGCCCTTAGGTCTCTAGATCTGAAGGAAAATATCACATACCATTGATTTTTACATGGATTTCTTCTACTTATTGAAATAACTCATTCAGGAGTGCCTATTAGTCAGCTGTTCCCATTAGTCAGCTGGTGAAGAATCCGCCTGCAATGTGGGAGACATGAGTTCGATCCCTGGGTTGGGAAGATCCTTTGGCAAAGGGAAGAGCTACCCACTCTGGTATTCTGGCCTGGAGAATTCCATAGACTGCACAGTCCATGGGGTCGCAAAGAGTTGGACATAGCTGAGCAACGTTCACTGTCACTGTCTGCTGCTGCTAAGTCACTTCAGTCATGTCTGACTCTTTGCGACCCCATGGACTGCAGCCCACCAGGCTCCTCCGTCCCTGGGATTCTCCAGGCAAGACTACTGGAGTGGGGTGCCATTGCCTTCTCTGAGTTGAAAAGTCAGAGCACCAGGGCAGGCTTCAAATGACCAATATTCCCTCACTTTAGCTCCACTCACTGTAGAGTTGGGGGTTCAGTTAGGGGCAGATGCCCAGGGGGTCCCTGTGCCCTGCTGCTGTTCTTCCTGTCCTACTTGTTCTCTCGTTTCCCATGAAGATGAGATGGTACCTGTCCACCCCAGTGAGGCTGGGATCCATACACCTGATGCAGCTGAACTGCTGTTTAGCTACTCTTGACACTTCATACTGTTTCCTTCAGAGCAGCCCCATATCTGAGAGGCCAGTTTGGGTTATTTACTCTTTTCACATTAGAAATTATTTTAAGGGGGTCAAATTCTCTTAATTAGGTGCCAAGATAGATGGCGTGGCCATTTTATTCATTCTTTTTATGGTAGCTAGCACCACATAGTGGCAGGGAATTAATTCAAAGCTCTCCTCTCTCAACAAGCTGCAACATCATTCTCATCCATCTCCCTCCTGCTGGAAACTCACAGCCTCATTCCCTGTATCTCCATTCCCTTATAACAGAATTAGATCAGCTCTGCCTCAAATGTGATTCTTTTTCTTTCGACATTTGCTACATTCTGCTAACGTTCTTCTCACTCCAGAAAGGGCCATGACATGCCATGAGGGGTTTTATATTTTAAAACCATTAGATTTAATAAAGTTGTGTTGACTTTTTAATAACTTTATAAAGTATTTTATGCTATATTCTGGATGGCATGCTAGTTTTGGAATATTTTCTTATTTTGCCTGTCATCTTTTAGGCATAGCAATTAATCAAACAATATTTGCGTTTGATGCTTCGAAGACCAAATAAATATTGCTTTCAGTCTCCAATAACTTGGAATCATATGACATTTTACCATTAATTGTCTTATCACTGGACAATATTAATTGCATTTCCTAATATACACTTGACATTTCCCATTCTCCAGCCACACTGTAAATTGGTGGGCACCACAGCAAGTGCTGTATCTTTATTGACTCAAACTGTCAATCTGTGTTCTTTCAACAGATGCTTTGCCAGACAACTGAAGCTAGTTTAGGCTCCACCAAGTGGCTGGTAATTTTCTTTTGAAGTAAAGCCCCAAAGGCAGTGAAACTACCAAAGGAAGACGGCTTCTTGGATTCAGGGCAAGCTGGCAAGATGGCAGTTGATCTATGTATGTATGTGTGTGTCCTAAGTCACCTCAGTCATGTTTGTGCAACCCTATGGACTACAGTCTGTCAGGTTCCTCTGTCCATGGGATTCGCTAGGCAAAAATACTGGAGTGGGTTGCCATGCCCTCCTCCAGGGAATTTTCCTAAACCAAGGATCAAACCCATATCTCATGTCTCCTGCATTAGAAGGCAGATTCACCACTAGCACCACCTGGAAAGCCCCAGTTGAACTATATTTTCTGTTTAATACACATGGTAAAAATCACGGCCTTGTTTTCATTTTTCATGTAAAAAATACATTCAAAGTTGGCTCTCTATAACATGTATTTAAGGCAACAAAGAAGACTGAATAGTTGTCTGGTTCGATTTAAGCATCACTGGAAAGGACATAGTACAGTGTTACTGAGTATGCGGTTTCCTGAGGTCAAGATCTCTGTTTAAGTCCTGGATCTGCCACTTAGTAGATTTGTGTTCTCAAAGAAAGCTATTTAAACTTTGAAGCAGAGGTTCTCACCTGCAAAATGGGAGATAATTCCACTGGTGTTATTGTGTTATTAGATTATTTAGGGGTCAAGTGGTTAATACCCTGTAAATACAGTGCTTTCCATGGATCCTGATAAGACCTAAATTAGTGCTTGCTGGTGGTATTTAGCTTGATATTCCAGACTGACAGTTTTCATATAATAAGACACTTTAATTTTGAATATTTATAAATCATAAAATTGAAACCAGTAATACTTTAAATGATTTAACTGACAACTGAAAACTAAGAATCAGACAAGCTCAAAACCACCCAGCTGACTGGAGACTCAAAAGCTTCCCAAATTCTTGGAAAATATATTCTCCCCAAAACCTTGCTGGCTTATCCAGAATGATCTCTCTCCATCTAGGTTTGCAGATTTAGCCAACAAAAGTACAGTGTGTTCAAATTTGAAGCTCATGTAGATATCAACTAACATTTTAGTTTAACTATGTTCCATGCAATATTTAGGGCATACTTAAATATGAAATATGCAATATGTATAATACATATTATGTGATACTAAACACTAAAATATACAAAATATAACAGACTAAAAACTGCAATACTTACAAAATATTTATACTAAAAATATTTATTGTCTATCTGAAATTCAGGTTGAACTGAGCACCCTGTATTTTATCTGGCAATCTAATTTATCCCAGTAGTGTTTTAGAAACAGCTTTAAGTTTTATGTACATTTTTTCTTTGTATGGCAATTCTAGTTCACTTTTTAGTCATCTACATTGTCTACAAAACAGACGTGTATAAGGCATAGCCTTAAGTTTATGTGATAGGCCTTCATAAATATGTAAAAACCAATCTTATTACTTTTTTGTCACTGTCTCATTCTCATTTCAAAACTTGTTCCTTGTTCTTTTGGGTATGTGTTCATGGTCATCTAAGTGCTTATAGAAGCTGTATAAGGTTGTCTTATAATTATAGATATATTTGGACCTTATGATCTAAACTTATATATGAAAAATCCAGGTCAGGAAACACTATAGGTTAACTTGTAAGGCATATTAGTAAATCCAAATGATCATTTTAATTTTGAAAATGGCTGTTACCTTGAACACACTTCGATGTATCATTTTTTTCTGCTAAACGCAATTATAGAAAGCCTCAAATGGGTTCAGCCAATTCATGAACTGAAACAGGTGGGTATAGTTGGCTGCCAACAGCTTGCCCCATATTCTTCTAGGATGCTTGTAAAGCTGGTGTGTCATCATCCTTCAGTTCTGAATGCTGTCTGCAATCAGAGGTCATGGGAAAGAGCTCTTGGGAATTTATTACCACATCAATTGACATTAACCTGAGAGTGTGGCTTGCATTGCTTCTAAGACTCTTCAAATAGTTTCTGAACTTCCTTTTATTCTGAAGGTTTAATTCAAGGATTCTTACGACAAACTGCTTTCTTGTACAAAATGAGAAGTTTTTTCCTTCTCAAGGCGAAGGAGCTGGGTAGAGAGCCATTTGTACGAAATTTCACACAGCTATTTTTTAAAAGAGTTGTTTGTCTCGGCTTTTCCACAATATTTTTCATTTGTTGTCAGTGGCAATGTAGCTTATAAAAAGTGAGGAGGAAAAATGAAAGCATTTTCACCCAGAACTGTTCTTCTCATTCAAGAAAGGATTAGTTTATTCATACTTTATCCATAACAGTCATTTCTCAGCCTCAGCAATTGAGCAAATCCATTGTAAGTTGAGAAATTGCCTCCTATTGTACTTATGAACCCTTTGATAATCTTACACTATCTCGTGCAAAAACAGTAAACTCCAGAAGGCAGATGTTACTCAGCTTGAATTGGGTAAATGCTTATGATTTAAGGTTAAATGGCATAAACACTGAACTTAGAAGCAAAGTAGGTATAGTGAAAAAATGTAGATTTTGAATCTGGATGTCTTGTTATATCACAAAATAATTGTACTTCAATTCCAAGTCTCATTAGTCTACATAGATTTTAGTTTCCCTTACTTTTAAGTATGGAAATACAATCCCGTATAAGTAGGGATTGTAGGTCAATAATTTTAGCTAGTCTCTGAAAATATAGAATTCTTCATTCCTCTCTATATCATAGTTCACATAAAATCTGTTGGAAAATTATGTTGCATTACTATTAAAATATTTTCAGATTTTTATCTGTTTTTTATGAACAACCTTCCCTGTTGTTATTCTGGTACAAGCATCCTTATCTCATGCCTGAGTTACTGCATTAGACGCCTCACTGGTCTCCATTCTTATAACCTTATCTACATCCCACCTTTAAAAATATGAGTCAGATCCCATCACTATTGTGCTTAAGACTGTCTAGTAGTTTCCCACCTCATTCAAAGTGAAAGCCATGGTCCTTACAATGGCCTATCAGCAGGACTCTGTGTTGGCCCTCTGCACCCACCCCTCCTTCAGATCTCTTNGTCTCCATTCTTATAACCTTATCTACATCCCACCTTTAAAAATATGAGTCAGATCCCATCACTATTGTGCTTAAGACTGTCTAGTAGTTTCCCACCTCATTCAAAGTGAAAGCCATGGTCCTTACAATGGCCTATCAGCAGGACTCTGTGTTGGCCCTCTGCACCCACCCCTCCTTCAGATCTCTTTCATGTCTGCAGGCAGACGAGAGGTTCTCCACCCTCAGGTCTTTGTTCTTATACTTCCTCTATCTGAGATACTCTTTTTATGGGAACCACATGGCTTATTCTCAACATTTTTTATATCTCTGCTCAATTCACACCTTCTTGGTAAAACTTTTTAAAAATTTTAATTTATATGTATATAAATTTAAAAATATATGCATATATATATGGACTGCACCACAACAGTTTTCCCTGGAGCTTTCTTAAACTCAATATAGAAACTACTCTGTGTATATATATATATATATATATATATAGTAGTGTATATATATTAGTCCCAAACTCCCTGTCTAATCAAGGCTATGGATTTTCCTGTGGTCATGTATGGATGTGAGAGTTGGACTGTGAAGAAGGCTGAGCGCCGAAGAATTGATGTTTTTGAACTGTGGTGTTGGAGAAGACTCTTGAGAGTCCCTTAGACTGCAAGGAGATCCAACCAGTCC
>SJYA01000886.1:128614-192054 GCA_006410615.1 Neotragus moschatus
TGTGTTTTAAGCCAGCTTTTTTAATTCTTCTCCTTTTCTCCTTCAACCTCATCAAGAGGCTCTTTAGTTCCTCTTTGCATTCTGCCATTAGAGTGGCATCACCCCTATATATGAGATTATTGATATTTCTCCCAGCAATCTTGATTCCAGCTTTTTATTCATACAGCCCGGCATTCCGCATGATGTACTCTGCATGTAAGTTAAATAAGCAGGGTGACAATGCAGAGCTTTAACACATTCCTTTCCTAATTTTGAAACCATTTTTTGTTCTGTGTCTTATTCTAACTGTTGCTTCCTTACCTGCATACAGGTTTCTCAGGAGACAGGTAATGTTGTCTAGTATTTCCATCTCTTTAAGAGTTTTCCAGTTTGTTATGACCCACACAATCAAAGGCTTTCATGTAGTCAATGAAGAAGAATTACATGTGTTCCTGGAATTTCCTTGCTTTTTATATGATCCAGTGAATGTTGGCAATTTGATCTCTGGTTCCTCTGCCTTTTTTAAACCCAGCTTGAATATCTGGAAATTCTTGGTTCTTGTACTGCTGAAGCCTAGCTTGGAGGACTTCAAGCATAACCTTACTACAATGGGAAATGAGTGCAATTGTCCAGTGGTTTAAACATTCATTAATACTGCTCTTCTTGGGAATTGGGATGAGGATTGACCTCCCGTCTTATGGCCACTGCTGGGTTTTCCAAATTTGCTGACACTTCATGGAAAATAGGAGAAAAGGTGGAAGCAGTGACAGATTTCCTCTTTGTGGGCTCTAAAGTCACAGTGGTTGGTGGCTGCAGCCATGAAATTAGAAGATGATTGCTTCTTGGCAGGAAAGCTATGACAAACTTAGACAGTTTGCTAAAAAGAAAAGACATCACTTTGCCAACAAAGGTCTATATAGTCAGTTTAAATAAGTTCAGTTCAGTTGCTCAGTCATGTCTGAATCTTTGTGATGCCATGGACTGTAGCATGCCAGGGTTCCCTATCTATCACCAACAACCAAAGTTTGCTTAAACTCATGTCCATCAAGTCACTGATGTCATCCAACCATGTCACACTCTGTCGTCCCCTTCTCCTCCTGCCTTCAATCTTTCCCAGCATCAGAGTCTTTCTCAATGAATCAGTTCCTTGCATCGGGTGGCCAGAGTATTGGAGTTTCAGCTTCAGGATCAGATGTTTCAATGAATATTCAGGACTGATTTCCTTTAGGATGGGCTGGTTTGATATCCTTGCTGTCCAAGGGACTTGCAAGAGTCTTCTCCAACACCACAGTTCAAAAGCATCAATTCTTCAGTGCTCAGCTTTCTTTATAGTCCAACTCTCACATCCACACATGACTACTGGAAAAATCAGAGCTGTGACTAGATGGACCTTTGTTGGCAGAGTAAGGTCTCTGCTTCTTAATATGCTGTCTAAGTTGATCATAGCTTTTCTTCCAAGGAGCAAGTGTCTTTTAATTTCATGGCTGCAGTCACCATTAACAGTGATTTTGGAGCCCCAAAATAATAAAAAATAAAAAGTCTCTGTTTCCATTGTTTCCACATCTGTTTGCCATGAAGAAATGGGACCTGATGCCATGATCTTAGTTTTTTGAATATTGAGTTTTAAGCCAACTTTTTCCCTCTCTTCTTTCACTTCTATCAAGAGGTTCTTTAGTCCTTTTTTGCTTTTTGCCATAAGAGTGATGCCATCTGCATACCTGAGGTTTTTGATATTTCTCCCAGAAATCTTGATTCCAGCTTGTGCTTCATTCCATCCAGCATTTCTCATGATGTACTTTGCATTTAAGTTAAATAAGCAGGTGACAATACACAGCCTTGATGTACTCCTTTCCCTATTTGGAACCAGTGTGTTGTTCCATGTCCAGTTCCAACTGCTGATTCTTGACCTGCATCCAGATTTCTCAGGAGGTAGGTCAGGTGGTCTGGTATTCCCACCTCTTTAAGAATTTTCCACAGTTTGTTGTGATCCACACAGTCAAAGCCTTTGGTGTAGTCAATAAAGCAGAAGTAGATTTTTTCTGGAACTCTCTCGCTTTTTCAATTATCCAATGGATGTTGGCAATTTGATATCTGATTCCTCTCCCTTTTCTAAATCCAGCTTGAACATCTGAAACATTCCAAACTTAGTCATTTATTGCTTTTGTGATTTTTGTTTAACTGCATTTGAACTGTAATACTGTTTAATATTTTTATTTAAATAGACTTGGTATTTCTAGTTGAAAGCATGAATATATAAGCAATGAAATTATGGATTCAAGGTGCTAGTAATTTTTATAATATACATTAAGTAAATATAAATTTAAAAATTGTATAAAGTCTATCCCTGGTAGTTTAGACAGTAAAGAAACTGCCTGCAATGTAGGAGACCTTGGTTTGATCCCTGGGCCAGGGGGATCCCCTGGATAGGGAATGCCTACCCACTCCAGTATTTTTCCTGGAGAATTCTATGGACAGAGGAGACTGGTGGGCTACATTCCATGAGGTCACTAAGAGTTGGAAATTACTAAGTGACTTTGAGAGAGAGAGAGATACATATTAACTTGGAGAAAATTGTGTATAAAAAAGAAGTTCTGAAAATATATTAAAATTATTCATATTTTTCAAAATTTTGAAAGGATTTTCTATCTAGCATCCATCTATTCATCTATCATCCATCCATCATCTGTCCATTATATCTACCTCTCCATTTCTGTCAATCTATCCGTCTATCCATAATCTAGTTATCCATTATCTATCTATCCATTACCTATCATTTATCTATCTTTCTTTGTATGAATCTATTTATCCATTATATTTCTCTGTTCATCTACTTACCTCTTCATCTATCCATTATCTATCTATTCGTCTGTCTATCCATCCACTATTTATCCACTAGCACTCCCTCTATCCATTATCTATCTATAATCTGTTAGTTCCCTCTCTCTCTCTCTCTATCCATTGTCTATCTATCATCTATCAATTATCTATTTTTATTTCATTTCTATTTTATTTTTAATATAAATTTATTTATTTTAATTAGAGGCCAATTACTTTACAATATTGTATTGGTTTCGCCATACATCAACATGAAAGCACCATGGGTGTACATGTGTTCCCCATCCTGAACCCCCTGCCCACCTCCCTCCCCGTACCATCACCCAGCACAAAAAGACATCTCTACACACATGCACATTGATAGGTACTCTTGCTCGCCTTCTTCTATACAAAGACACACAGGTGGCAATCCACTAACCTGAAAGAAAAGGAGAGGATCGTTTTGGGCTCTAACAAGAAAGCTGTGATGATGGCTGTAGCTCAAAGAGGAGATTCAGAAGATCAATCTGTGGATGTTTATTTGAAAGGAACGGCACCATCTTCAGTCCTGTTAAGAGCATCAAAAGCTGGAAAAGAGCGAGCTGGCGGTCCTCCTCTGAAAGGTGTTCTTTTTCTTCCTGTCACATTGATCTGATGCATTTCCACCTTGCTGAGCCAGACTGTAAACCTTAGCTGCTTGAAATCAGAATAACATTTGCTGGGCAGGGCAAGATGGGATTCAAGATGGACCTGGGTATGACTCACTCGAAGTCCAGAAATTGTTCTTAAAAAGTCCAATAATTCCTTTGTTTTGGGTCCTTCTGACATAGACACTCTGTGGTTCTTTAATGGTACTTGAAGTGATCTTTTTATGTTCCCTGTATTTGCCATGCCTTTTGACCATTTATTATTGAACATGCTTCCATTATTGTTGTTGTTGAACATTTTTATTTAGAGAACTATTATTAGATGTAGCAGAAAATTCAATAAAATCCAGTTATTTAGCCTTAAAATTCTATTTTCCCCGAAATGTCTTCAAAATATATTTCTTGAAAACAAATATCTAAAAGTCACTCTTATATACAAGAAACTAACTGTGTAACCTGGGAATGCTTTTGAATCATTCTAGTCAGGTGAATTTTGATAGATATTTGTATTTACTGGAATGCATATTGTATATCTAACTGGAACTGCTACCAAAAGAGAGGGAGTTGCTTTTTCCTCCAAATATGTTAGGAAACAATATTTTTTCATGCTATGTATGCAAAGAACAAAAAGGTACATAATAAAGTGTCTTAAAAATATGGGCAAATTATCAACTGAATTTCTAGATTAAAATTAAGTAAAATTAGGCTTAGGAATTGGAGAAAAATGTGAACATCAGCATACAGAGGGATACACTAAGCATGACTGAGGAAATCAGAAACAATTGATTTTAAATTTCCATAAGATGTCTATGGTATCTGTTAGCCTGCCATCAAGGACATCCATTTGTTCACTAGCTATGCAGAGAATAGTGATGTTGTCTGTGTTCCTGAACAACTAATGAGACCAAGCTTTAATTACCTTCTCCCAGAAGTCAACCTTGGTGGTTTTTTCTCTGGATTGTCCCAGACTTCCTTGGTAGGTTCTAAAATCATCCTCAAGAGTATCTTTTATTGACACTTTACTACTTGCCTTTCTGACTTTAAATTTTTGCACTTGTATCAAATTTTTTCTTAGTAAAGTGATGGATGGAGATAAATATGAATAAAGTGTTTTTGATCTTAGTACTGGTTAATTAACTGAGAAATCTTTTTATATTCTGCTTTATTCTGGGTGAGAAATAAATGCTTGATGAGAAAACATAAAGCCATAATTGAATGACATCTGAACTATATTCTTTAAAAATCTTATCTATCTATTTACATTTATTTATTGAGTATAAACCATGTAGATCATTCAAGACTAAAGAAGCTTCATATGGAGCTTTCATTGTTATGCAGTTTGTAGAAGCAATAGAACCATGTTTAGAAAAGTGTTTTAGAGCATTCTTGCTATTATAGCATATCCATTATTGAACTATAGAGCACTGTAGGAGAGGCAGCCTGACATGGTAACAACTGTGCAGGATTTGAAAACAACCCTTCCATCATTACATCTTGGATGTTTCCCTTGAGGGTTGAGTGATCGAGGGCTAGATCACTTAGTCTCCTTGAGCTTTAGCTTCTTCTCTGGAAAACAGATTAGAAATAATGTTTTCAGTGCTTGGATATATTAGGTGAGATATCAGAAAGAAATAGATGATACATTCAAAAAGTTAGCTACATGTGGCTCAGCAAAGGATCTATTTTCTGTACTCTGGGCAGGGGAATCAACAAGGATGTTGAGACACCTGGAGGGTAGCAGGTGCACTCAGCCTCTGCCTAAATGGCTGGACAGGACCTGTGGACCTTGATAGAGGAATGTTGCTTCTGCCAGATGACAGTGAGCTAAAGAGAGGGCAAAGGAGAGAGAATCTTCCCTTTCTCTACCAAGCTCTGATCTTCTGTTTTCCTCCTATTGGACACATGAGCCTGAGTGATGCACTTCCAAGTGTCCTGGGGCTCAGTGCACAGCAGAGAAAGGCAGAGTAGACGCAAGGGTTATGTCAATTGAGAATAGACATCACTCTCCCTGAACTGTAGAGTGGGTATTAGACATTCATTCCCTAACAGGAAGGACAAGACAGTCTCCTAACCCCTATGTCTTTGATACAGCATAAACTTCCTTCAAATCTTTAATAAATCTCATATATGTACATTGATATCATACAGTATATTTTACCCTCAGTGAAAACCAAGATGAGGGGATGATTATGATATTTGAGTTAATGCAAGAAGAGTGATTAAGAAAATAACTGTAGGACAGAAAATAGGACCGAAGAATTGGAGAAGGACACAAGACATGTAAAGATTCAGGAAAAGTTTTGGAAGAACATGGTTTGGATTTTCTGCAAACAGTGAAAGGCAAGTTTCTTGGGACAGCTACATCTTAGTTGTAGAACATAGTTGCTATCTGGATTGTAAACAAATGACAGCTGTTGTTAAATACATATTTGAGGGTACTAAATTATTCTATAGTTTTATGAAAGAATGAAGAAATAAGTGCTGTTCAGCCTCTGCAGGGACCCATAGTCCTTGCCCTCTGTGACTGTCATGAAGAGTTGGCACAAAAAAGGAATGACATTAATTAAAATCCTCTAATAGCACAGGTGCGTGGAGGACACTAACCTCTAGCTTGCAGAACAGTAACACAATCTCAGGTTAGATACGTGGAAAGGGCAAACTAGTGCAACAGCAAGAGACCGGCCACATGTAACAGGTCAGCATTCTGTTACAAGCACAGCACTGCCCAGCACGGGGAGAGTCTGAGGTTCTCCCTTCCTTGGGAGCTGAGATAGTGGTCAGCCAGTTTCATGGATGCTGACAGCAGACACAAGACTTCAGGTCAGGCACAGAGGACTCAACTCTGTCATTCAGGACATGACCAGCAGCATCAGCATAGACTCCTTCACCAGCTGTCCACCATGTCATAACTGTTATTGGTGTTGAGCCCATGAGCCACACAAGGCACATTAGACCGATGCTGGTGTGCTTGGTTCAAGAAATGCTTGTCCATATCAAAGTACCTTTCTCTAATCTCCCGCAACATGCCAATGGGTACTCAGTGGATTCTAAATCTCTGGCACAGAAGGTAAATCTGACTGGAACAGTAGGTGCAACAATTTAGAAACAAAGTTATCACTATTGACTTCAGAGTAGTTGCCATCAACCTGAAACAAAGAAGAAAGCTATTTTGCTATGACTACACTGTGCCATTTAGTGAAGCTTAAAATAATCCTTAGATAAGACATGACAAGATAATCAGGGGAATGTGGCCCTGTGAAGAATTCAAGCTTTTAATGCAAAATCAAATAAGTCTCTAACCTGAGTTTTACAAAGCTAATTTTCAGGGCGAAAGGCCCATATGGGATAGGTGGGAAGGGGGCAGTCAGGATTACTACTCAAGACCAGAAGGTGAGAGCAGTGAGCTGGGATTGGAGCACTCCTTTGCCCCTCTTTCCCAAAGGGTAGGGAGAGAGTGATTCGTTCACAGTGAAGTCTGGGTCTATAGCCATGGTGTGGAAGATGTCAGAGCCCTGGGCATCAGGGAGCTTTGCGTGTTAAACTGAAACTGTGAGGACTTATTGCAGAGGTGGCAACAGAAAACGTTAGACTCTGGGTCCCAGGGCCAGTAGTCAGGTGGAAGACGCCACGCTGAGCCATGCTGTTGCTGACGCCTATGGCTGGTAGCAGAATTAAACCCCAAATCAGGAATCTTGGTTCTAAAATGCCTTTAAACACAGGTCTTTCCATATTGACTGTTTGGCAGATGGGGGCTAGGACTGATAGTTAATAAGCAATTTAAAATCATCTTTCCTTAAAATTCATCAGTTCAGTTCAGTCGCTCAGTCATGTCTGACTCTGTGACCCGATGGACTGCAGCACACCAGGCCTCCCTGTCCATCCCAACTCCCAAAACATACTCGAACTCATGCCCATTGAGTCAGTGATGCCATCCAACCATCCCATCCTCTGTAATCCCCTTCTCCTCCTGCCTTCAACCTTTCTCAACATCAGGATCTTTTCAAATGAGTCAGTTCTTCCCATCACCTGGCCAAAGTAATGGAATTTCAACTTCAGCATCTGTCCTTCCAATGAATATTCAGGACTGATTTCCATTAGTATTGACTGGTTGGATCTCTTGCAGTCCAAGGGACTCTCAAGAGTCTTCTCCAACACCACAGTTCAAAGCATCAATTCTTTGGTGCTCAGCTTTTTTTATAGTCCAACTCTCACATCCATGCATGACTCCTGGAAAAACCATAGCTTTGACTAGACGAACTTTTGTCAGCAAAGTAATCTCTCTGATTTTCAATATGCTGTCTAGATTGGTTATCCTAAAGGAAATCAGTCCTGATATGCAAAGAATCAGACATGACTGAGAGACTGAACTGAACCGAGATTGGTCAGAGATTTTTTTTTTTTCCCAAGGAGCAAGTGTCTTTTAATTTCCTGGCTTTAATCACCATCTGCAGTGATTTTGGAGCTCCAAAATAATAAAGTCTGACACTGTTTCCATTGTTTTCCCATCTATTTATCATGAAGCATGGGACCGGATGCCATGATCTTAGTTTTTTGAATGCTGAGTTTTAAGCCAACTTTTTCACTCTCCTCTTTCACTTTCAACAAGAGGCTCTTTAGTTCCTCTTCACTTTCTGCCATAAGGGTGGTGTCATCTGCATATCTATGGTTATTTATATTTCTCCCAGCAATCTGGATCCAGCTTGTGCTTCATTCAGCCTGGCATTTCACATGATATGCTCTGCATATAAGCTAAATAAGCAGGGTGACAATATACAGCCTTGACGTACTCCTTTCCCAATTTGGAACCAGTCCATTGTTCCATGTCTGGTTCTAACTGTTGCTTCTTGACCTTCATACAGGTTTCTCAGGAGGCAGGTAAGGTGTTCTGGTATTCTCATCTCTTAAAGAGTTTTCCATAGTTTGCTTTGATCCAGAAAGCCAAAGGATTTGCTGTAGTCAATGAAGCAGAAAATGAAAGTAAAAGTCCCTCACTGGTTTCCAACTCTTTGCGACGCCATGGACTATGCTGTCCATGAAATTCTCCAGACCAGAATACTGGAGTGGATAGCTTTTCCCTTCTCCAGGGGATCTTCTCAACCCAGAGACTGAAGCCAGGTCTCCCACATTGCAGGCTGATTCTTTACCAGCTGAGCCACAAAGGAAGCCCAAGAATGCTGGATTGGGTAGCTAAGAATGTTGGAGAAGATCCCTTCTCCAGTGGATCTTCCTGACCCAGGTATCGAACTGGGGTCTCCTGCACTGCAGGCAGATTCTTTACCAACTGAGATATCAAGGAAGCCCAATGAAGCTTAAGTAGATGCTTTTTCTGGAATTCTCTTGCTTTATCAATGATCCAATGGATATTGGCAACTTGATTTCTGGGTCCTCTGCCTTTTCTAAATCCAGCTTGAACATTTGAAAGTTCTCAGTTCATGTACTATTGAAGTCTAGCTTGAAGAATTTTGAAACTTACTTTGTTAGCCTGTGAGATGAGTGCAATTTCACAGTAGTTTGAATATTGCCTTTCTTTGGGATTAGAATGAAAACATCTTTTCCAGTCCTGTGGCCACTGCTGTTTTCCAAATTTTCTGGCATACTGAGTGCAGCACTTTAACAGCATCATCTTTTAGTTAACAATTCAAGAGTCTATATATGTAAAAATGTCCAAGGTAAAAATGTGTTGACATCTTACTGATTTGTATAGAAAGAATATGGTCAAAAATCATGTGCAGCATTTAGGGGAAGAAAAATGAAGAACTGTTGATGATATTTTTCTAACAAGTACAAAGAGAAAAAGCAAAGTTTATATAATCTCATAGGGAAAAAATCAGCTTATTATGCTCTGCATGACAAATGTATATATACATATGTGTGTGTATCAACTAAATAGATCTGTTATTTGAAAAGTGTTTTTGAATTTGAATTTTTTAATCAAAGCTAATTTACAGTGCTGTGTTATTTCAACTGTACAGCAGTTATTCAGATATATATATATATATATATANATGCTGTCTAGATTGGTTATCCTAAAGGAAATCAGTCCTGATATGCAAAGAATCAGACATGACTGAGAGACTGAACTGAACCGAGATTGGTCAGAGATTTTTTTTTTTTCCCAAGGAGCAAGTGTCTTTTAATTTCCTGGCTTTAATCACCATCTGCAGTGATTTTGGAGCTCCAAAATAATAAAGTCTGACACTGTTTCCATTGTTTTCCCATCTATTTATCATGAAGCATGGGACCGGATGCCATGATCTTAGTTTTTTGAATGCTGAGTTTTAAGCCAACTTTTTCACTCTCCTCTTTCACTTTCAACAAGAGGCTCTTTAGTTCCTCTTCACTTTCTGCCATAAGGGTGGTGTCATCTGCATATCTATGGTTATTTATATTTCTCCCAGCAATCTGGATCCAGCTTGTGCTTCATTCAGCCTGGCATTTCACATGATATGCTCTGCATATAAGCTAAATAAGCAGGGTGACAATATACAGCCTTGACGTACTCCTTTCCCAATTTGGAACCAGTCCATTGTTCCATGTCTGGTTCTAACTGTTGCTTCTTGACCTTCATACAGGTTTCTCAGGAGGCAGGTAAGGTGTTCTGGTATTCTCATCTCTTAAAGAGTTTTCCATAGTTTGCTTTGATCCAGAAAGCCAAAGGATTTGCTGTAGTCAATGAAGCAGAAAATGAAAGTAAAAGTCCCTCACTGGTTTCCAACTCTTTGCGATGCCATGGACTATGCTGTCCATGAAATTCTCCAGACCAGAATACTGGAGTGGATAGCTTTTCCCTTCTCCAGGGGATCTTCTCAACCCAGAGACTGAAGCCAGGTCTCCCACATTGCAGGCTGATTCTTTACCAGCTGAGCCACAAAGGAAGCCCAAGAATGCTGGATTGGGTAGCTAAGAATGTTGGAGAAGATCCCTTCTCCAGTGGATCTTCCTGACCCAGGTATCGAACTGGGGTCTCCTGCACTGCAGGCAGATTCTTTACCAACTGAGATATCAAGGAAGCCCAATGAAGCTTAAGTAGATGCTTTTTCTGGAATTCTCTTGCTTTATCAATGATCCAATGGATATTGGCAACTTGATTTCTGGGTCCTCTGCCTTTTCTAAATCCAGCTTGAACATTTGAAAGTTCTCAGTTCATGTACTATTGAAGTCTAGCTTGAAGAATTTTGAAACTTACTTTGTTAGCCTGTGAGATGAGTGCAATTTCACAGTAGTTTGAATATTGCCTTTCTTTGGGATTAGAATGAAAACATCTTTTCCAGTCCTGTGGCCACTGCTGTTTTCCAAATTTTCTGGCATACTGAGTGCAGCACTTTAACAGCATCATCTTTTAGTTAACAATTCAAGAGTCTATATATGTAAAAATGTCCAAGGTAAAAATGTGTTGACATCTTACTGATTTGTATAGAAAGAATATGGTCAAAAATCATGTGCAGCATTTAGGGGAAGAAAAATGAAGAACTGTTGATGATATTTTTCTAACAAGTACAAAGAGAAAAAGCAAAGTTTATATAATCTCATAGGGAAAAAATCAGCTTATTATGCTCTGCATGACAAATGTATATATACATATGTGTGTGTATCAACTAAATAGATCTGTTATTTGAAAAGTGTTTTTGAATTTGAATTTTTTAATCAAAGCTAATTTACAGTGCTGTGTTATTTCAACTGTACAGCAGTTATTCAGATATATATATATATATATATATATATATACACACACACACATATTGCTGTTGTTGTTGTTTAGCCACTCAGGCATGTCTTACACTTTACAGTCCAAGCAGGACTGTAGCCTGCTAGGTTCTCTGTTCATGGGATTTTCTAGGAAAGAGTACTGGAGTAGGTTTCTGTCCCCTTCTCCATATATGAATATATATATATGTATATATGAATGTATATATATGAATATATATATATCAGAGAAGGCAATGGCACCCCACTCCAGTACTCTTGCCTGGAAAATCCTATGGACGGAGGAGCCTGGTGGGCTGCAGTCCATGGGGTCGTGAAGAGTCGGGCACGACTGAGTGATTTCACTTTCACTTTTCACTTTCATACATTGGAGAAGGAAATAGCAACCCACTCCAGTGTTCTTGCCTGGAGAATCCCAAGGACGGAGGAGCCTGGTGGGCTGCCATCTATGGGGTTGCACAGAGTCAGACACGACTAAAGCGACTTAAGCAGTAGCAGCAGCATATATATATGTCATTTTCCAGAATCTTTTTCATTATAAACCGCTAAGTTGCTTCAGTTGTGTCCAACTCTGTGTGACCCCATAGATGGCAGCCCACCAGGCTCCACCATCTCTGGGATTCTCCAGGCAAGAACACTGGAGTGAGTTGCCATTTCCTTCTCCAACATTATAAACTATTAAAATATTATAACATATTCAGTATAGCTCCCTATGCTATAGAGTAGGTCTTTTTTTGTTTATGTATTTATATATATAATAGTAGGTATAGCTTAATCCCAAACTCCTAATTTATCCCTCCACTCTTCCCCTTGCTAATTGTAAATTTGTTTTCTGTCTGCGAGTCTGTTTCTGTTTTGTAAATAAGTTCATTTGTATCATATTTTTAGATTCCACATATAAGTAATATGATATTTTTCTTTCTCTGTCTGACTTCACTTATTTCTTTTCTTTAGTGGACAGTAAATCATAGTTATTATCACTGAACTTACAATCACTAAGTCAGTTAAGGTGCTCAGTTGTGTCTAACTCTTTGCCACCCCATGGACTGCAGCACGCCAAGCCTCCCTATCCATCACCGACTCCCAGAGTTTGCTCAAACTCATGTCCATTGAGTTGGTGATGCCATCCAGCCATCTCACCCTCTGTCGTCCCCTTCTCCTTCCACCTTCACTATTTCCCAGCATGAGGGTCTTTCCAAATGAATCAGTTCTTCCCATCAGGTGGCCAAAGTTTTGGAGTTTCAGCTTCAGCATCAGTCCTTCCAATGAATATTCAGGACTGATTTCCTTTAAGTTAGACTAGTTTGATCTCCTTGCTGACCAAGGGACTCTCAACAGTCTTCACCAACACCACAGTTCAAAAGCATCAATTCTTCGAGCTCAGCTTTCTTTATAGTCGAGCTCTCACATCCATACATGACTACTGGAAAAACCATAGCCTTGACTACACAGACCTTTATTGCAAAGTAATGCCNAGTTAGACTAGTTTGATCTCCTTGCTGACCAAGGGACTCTCAACAGTCTTCACCAACACCACAGTTCAAAAGCATCAATTCTTCGAGCTCAGCTTTCTTTATAGTCGAGCTCTCACATCCATACATGACTACTGGAAAAACCATAGCCTTGACTACACAGACCTTTATTGCAAAGTAATGCCTCTTCTTTTTAATATGCTGTCTAGTTTGGTCATAACTTTTCTTCCAGGGAGCAAGTGTCTTTTAAATTTCATGGCTGAAGTCACTATCTGCAGTGATTTTGGAGTCCAAAAATATAAAGTCTGTCACTGTTTCTGGTGTTTCCCCATCTATTTGCCATAAAGTGAAGGGGCCAGATGCCATGATCTTAGTTTTCTGAATGCTGAGTTTAGTTTTAGTTCACTGATTCCTAGAATGTCGATGTTCACTCTTGCCATCTCCTGCTTGACCACTTCCAATTTACCTTGATTCATGGACCTAACATTCCAGGTTCCTGTGCAAAATTGTTCTTTACAGCATTGAACCTTGGTCCCATCACCAGTCACATCCACAACTGGATGTTGTTTTTGCTTTGGCTCTGTCTTTTCATTATTTCTGGAGTTATTTCTCCACTGATCTCCAGTAGCATATTGGGCATTTACCAGCCTGGGGAGTTCATCTTTCAGTGTCCTATTTTTTTTTTTTTTTCATTTTCATACTGTTCATGGGGTTCTCAGGGAAGAATACTGAAGTGATTTGCCATTTCCTTCTCCAGTGGACCACGTTTTGTCAGAACTCTCCACCATGACTCGTTCGTCTTGGGTGGCCCTACACGGCATGGCTCATAGTTTCACTGAGTTAGACAAGGCTGTGGTCCATGTGTTCAGATCGGCTAGTTTTCTGTGATTGTGGTTTTCAGTCTGTCTGCCTTCTGATGGAGAAGGATAAGAGGCTTATGGGAAGCTTCCTGATGGGAGAGACTGAGGGGGAAACTGGGTCTTGTTCTGATGGGTGGGAGTCATGTTCTGTAAATCTTTAATTCAATTTTCTGTTGGTGGGTGGGGCTATGTTTCCTCCCTGTTATATGACCTAAGCCCAAACTATGGTGGAATTAATGAAGATAATAGTGACCTCCTTCAAAAGGTCCCATGCACACACTGCTACACTCAATGCCCCAACCCTGAAGCAGGCCAATACTGACCCACACCTCCGTAGAGGACTCCTGGACACTCATGGGCAAGTCTGGGTCAGTCTCCTCTGGGGTCACTACTTCTTTCTCCTGGGTTCTGGTGCACACAAGCTTCTGTTTGTTCCTTCCAAGAGTCTGTGTCCCCAGTCCTGTGTAAGTTCTGGTGGCTCTATGAAGTGGTTAATGGTGACCTCCTCCAAGAGGGCTTATGCCATACCCAGATCTACTGCACCCAGAGCCCCTGCCCCGGTAGCAGTCCACTGCTGACCCATTCCTCCTCAGGAGACATTCAAACACAGTTCTGTCTGTCTCTGTGGAATCTCTGGGTCCTGGTGTGCACAAGCTATATTGGAGTCCTCAGAGTGTCTCTGGCAGGTATGGAATTTGAGTCTAAACTTGATTTCACTCCACCTACCATCTTGCTGGGGCTTCTCTTTTGCCCCTGGACATGGGATATCTCCTCAAAGTCACTCCAGCATCGTGCAGCTGCTGCTCCACCACAAGTAAATAATTTTTAAAAATATGGCCTATATCTCCTGGCATAGGAAGGGAATAAAGATATCTGATTAATATAAACAAGTTCTACCTTAAAAATACTACTTATTTATGAACACATTAAAAAGCTAACAGTTAACCAAAATTCTTCTCATGGCAAAGTTGTCTTTGTTTAGGATAATGTGTTTATAAGTTGCCTGCGCTCAATGATGATATCTTGAATGTATAGATTTACAGAAGGTAAACAAGCCAAAAACAGAATTAAACTGCTGAGCTTCTGAAAAAAAAAATAAAGAAAGAAGAAGACATAGGGACAGAGAACTCAAGAGAGGGAGACTTAAGTGTAGACTNCTTGGAAGCCAGAACAAAAGATATTATTTATCAAAAATTTCTATCCCCCAACCAGGCATTTCCTTCTGTGAATCTCTACTTTCTCAAAGATTGCCTTTCTTTCATCCTTACTAAAGGGAAACACTGTACCCCATGTGGTGTGATAAATAATTGGCACTGGCAATAGGCACAGTCCCAGTTCTGCAGCTGATATGTTGAATGTGACTCAGGAAGACTCTTGCCCACTCCAGCACTCTCAGTCCTTCACTTCTGAAATGACCAAAGATAAGTTAAATGATCCCTTTCAGGACAACCTTTGATTTTTTACTGTGACTTGCAGCAAGATAGTGGCATTGGTGACTAAGCAGATAAGTGATGCTATATGACTTACATTTTAAAAAGATTACAATTGCTTCTATGAAAAGATTAGTCTATAAGGAAACTAGAGCAGTGGAAGACAACTGTGTCTAGGAAGTTACTGATACTGTCCAAGTGACAGGAGATGTAGTTAAAATTCAACAGGTGGGGGTGGATCTGAGGCAACATGCTCAATCTCAACGAATATGTTGACACATGGCTGACAAAACTTGCCAATATATTCAATATGAAGGAAAGAAAAGTTTCTGTTCTCAGCAGCTGCCTTTTACTGACAGGATAACAACAGGAATAGTGATAATGCTCATAATTACACATACAGATCACTGGAACATAAGTTATGAATGGTGAAAACATGCTATTAATTTCAGTTGCTAGCAAGATGACAAACAATGAAAGATGAAGAAAGGCACTGTGGAAGAGAGATCGCCTGACGTGGATTTTCAGGATGCAAAGATACATATTATGAAGTTGCTTGTGAGTAGATGGAGAGGAATAGGAAGGGTAGCACTCTAAATAGAAATAAAATCACTAGTAAAATTTTGCACTCAAGAGCTTAAGTTCCTGTTTTATTCTTCTCACAATGTCATAACAAAAACTGTAGACTTAGTGTTAGAGTGAGGATTAAATGACAGAAGTTTGTTTCTCATCGCTTTGGAGGCTGGAACCCCAAGGTCTAGGAACCAGCAAGGTAGGTGTCATTCTAAGATTTATTCCCTTAACTGGTAGCAGCTGTCTTCTCACTGTGCACACATGGCCTGCTTTTTCAGCATACGTGGAAAGAGAGAGCAAGCTCTGGTGTCTCTTCCTTTTCTATAAAGAAACCAGTTCTTTTGGGTCAGGTCTCTATTGTAATGACTTCATTTAGCCTTAATCAGCTATTCAAAGGCCCTATCTTTCGCATAGTCACATGGAAGTTAAGGCTGACTTCAACACATGAATTTGGACAAAGGACACAGTTCATTTAACAGCTGTACCCATCACACTTTGTGGGATACACAGTATTCTGTAAGGTTTGAGCTTTTCTAAATACACCACATTCATTATATTTTATAAGATGGTGCTCAGAGACCCAGGTCACCCCTCTGCACAACTCTAGTAAACACCATTTATATTATGTTCCTAGGACAATGATGCCACTGGAACAGCAGTGTTGGCAGGTTGTAGGAAATTGGTAGTGGCCTTTGTGGAGGATGTAGGGCAACACTACAACTGGAAAACTGCTTACAATAACTAGGATACTTATGACAGGTTTTGGAAATATTTCATTGACCTACTCAGCTCATTTTAATAAAAGGAAATACATCCATGTGACCTAGGGCTGCTTTTTACACAGGATGTTATAAGTATGTTATAAGTTACACAGTATGTTATAAGTTACAAATCACAGAGATTTCATTGTAAGGCATTAAAAAAAAAATGTTTTCTTCTGGTCTTTGTTCCATACCTCTGTGGTCAGGAGATAAAAATCTCAAGGTCCTGATATTTTGACTATTTCTCACAATGAAGTCCTATAAGACTTCCCAGTCTATTCTGCCAACCTCTTCATCACATCTGTAAGCCATCAACCTTGGAGTAATTTTTTCCAAGTAAAAATAATAAGCTTACACACTTTGTAGTATGTCAGAAGTTCCTTTTCTTTCTCTTATGTGGCTAGATGTCTTTTACATAAAGTTGTGCTAAATTCCACTATGGCTGTCATTCTGTCAACATACTCATGTTATCTTGTACGTATTCCCTCAAATAAACAAGAATGGAAAATCAGAGTACAATAAGACAAAATGGACAACATAGAAAGCCCAACTAGCACATCAAAAGGCCAAGAAGCTTAGCAATAATGTGTCAGTTTTTCTTAACCTTTGTTATAGGCATCTAGAACTGGCCATATAAACCAATGTTCCCTAATTGCAACATCAAGCAGACATATAATACAGCTAGTGGAAAAGAGAGAGGCCCAATCAATCTATAGCACTGGCTATAACATAACCCATAGCACAGACTAAATGACAACAATAACAGTAACAATAAAAACAATAAAAATGACTTACAGTTGTTGCAAAAATTCTGCTCCAGTTCTTTTTCTTTCCAGGCTAAAATCTATTTTTTAAGCCTAATCTTTTAAAATCTCATTTTCCCCTCTTTTTATCTTTCTTTCTTCCTTTTTTATTTTTTAATTAACAGTTTAAAAATATATATAGTGTATATATATATATATTCTTTTTCAGATTCTTTCCCTTTAAAGGTTATTATAATGTTGAATATAGCTCCCTGCTCTATAGAGCAGTATAGCCCAGATCACAGACCAGTGCTGGTCTGTGGCCTTTTAGGAACAGGGCTGCCTAGCAGGAGGTGAGTAGCAGGCACTCAAGAGAAGCTTCATTTGGACACATGCAATACACTTTGGGTGTCACTGTCTCCTATCACCCCCAAATGGGACCATCTAGTTATAGGAAAATAATCTCAGGCCTCCCACTGGTGCTCACTATGGGGAGTTGTACAGTTATTTCAATGTATATCACAATATAATAATAATATAAATAAAGTGCACAAAAATGTAATGCACTTGAATCATCCCTAAGCCATCCCTCTGTCAATGGAAATACTGTCTTCCATGAAATTTGTGCCTGGTGCCAAAAAGGATGAGGACCTCTACTACAGAGTAGGTCTTTGTTGGTTATTTTATATATATACATGCATGCTAAGTTGCTTCAGTGGTGTCTGACTTTTGGCAACCCTATGGACTGTAGCCTACCAGACTTCTCTGTTTGTGGGATACTTCAGGCAAGAATACTGGAGTGGGTTGCCATGCCTTCCTCCAGGGGATCTTCTCAACCCAAGGATCGAACCCATATGTCTTATGCCTGCTGCATTGGCAGGCAGGTTCTTTACCACTAGTGCCACCTGGGAAGAACGTTTTATACATATAAAAGCAGAGACATTACTTTGCCAAAAAAGGTCTGTCTAGTCAAGGCTATGGATTTTCCAGTAGTCACATATGGATGTGAGAGTTGGACTGTGAAGAAGGCTGAGCATTGAATAATTGATGTTTTTGAGCTGTGATGTTGGAGAAGACTCTTGAGAGTCTCTTGGACTGCAAGGAGATACAACCAGTCCATTCTGAAGGAGATCAGCCCTGGGATTTCTTTGGAAGGAATGATGCTAAAGCTGCAACTCCAGTACTTTGGCCACCTCATGGGAAGAGTTGACTCATTGGAAAAGACTCTGATGCTGGGAAGGATTGGGGGCAGGAGGAGAAGGGGACGACAGAGGCTGAGATGGCTGGATGGCATTACTGACTTAATGGACATAAGTTTGAGTGAACTCTGGGAGTTGGTGATGGACAGGGAGGCCTGGCCTGCTACAACTCATGGGGTCACAAAAAGTCGGACATGACTGAGCGACTGAACTGAACTGAGCTAAACTGAGTATGTATATTTTAAATGAAGTAAGTTAGACAGAGAAAGATAGAAANTACTGACTTAATGGACATAAGTTTGAGTGAACTCTGGGAGTTGGTGATGGACAGGGAGGCCTGGCCTGCTACAACTCATGGGGTCACAAAAAGTCGGACATGACTGAGCGACTGAACTGAACTGAGCTAAACTGAGTATGTATATTTTAAATGAAGTAAGTTAGACAGAGAAAGATAGAAATTGTAGGATATTATTTATATATGTAATCTAAAAATAATGATACAAATAAATTTATTTATAAAAAAGAAGCAGACCCACAGACATAGAAAGCAAATTTATGGTTACTGAAGGGGAAAGGTGGGAGGGGGCATAAACTGGGAGTTTGGGATTTAAATATTTTCTTTTTAAAAAGCAATATTTTGCATTAGTTTAATTGCTCATCATTTGTATTATATTTCAGATTTATTTTCTATAATTTTTGCCCTTTAAAAAACTTTGGAATATAATGTAGAAATAATGAATACATACATAGATTTGAAAAGTGAGTAAGGAAAAGTGACTGCCCCGCCTCAGAGAATGTACACATTACTGGTAGCCCGAAAGCTCCTGGGAGCCCAGGTCTGAGCATTAGTTTGTCTGGAGAATGACCAAACCCTGAACTGTTTTCCAATTATTCCCATTTATTTTCTTCATATTTTACTTCTACATATTTATTTTAACAGCAGCATTTTTTGTTTGCTTAATATATGTTTAAGTGCTATATTAATTTGTCCAATATATTGTTTAGTTTGGAAAATTCATATAAAAGAAAGTGTGTGCTAGAGACGTCTGAGTCTTTCTTCTCTTCCTCAGTGTTCCTGAAACTCATCCACGTTGATGTGAGTAGCTTTCAATCATTTTCACTACTATGTGATGTCGCTGCATTACTTTATTACATTTGATAGGGATAGAGTAGGATAATTCAATAGTTTAGAAATCTTACTAGGAATTAATGATAGAAAGGGAATTTTAAGGGAGTGTGGGAGACTGTTGTAAGCTAATGACACTCAAGAAAATAATCTAGTAGCCTACCAACAAGCTACTCTGCCTTGAAGGACGACCCAGTACATTCAAGCACCAGGCACACTCAAGCCACAAATCCTGATAGTCAAAACAGAAGAAAATAGATACAAGGTCTGAATGTCATAAGGTGAAGCCAGGGAGTTAATCATCCTTGAAGAGTAGCATTCTAGATGTAGCCAAGACAGAAACATAGGTGAAAGTGGAAAGAAACTAGATGAAAGGGAGTGTTGTGCTGAAACTTGGGATAAATTGCCATATTTTAGTGTTTATCACCACTCCTTTGTTAATATATGATTTAAATAGCTCATGACTGTCCCGGTGATACTGTGTAGAGTCAAAGGGGAAACTAATTATGTAAGCTTTGACACCCACTCAAAATGAAGATGAAGGTGGTCTTCTCCCCTCCTTACTTTTTCTTTGATTATAAAAATGTAGCCCTGTGTGTTCTCAGGGCTGTGCTCCCTTGCTTGCCCACTATGCTAATAAGCATGCTATGCTAATAAACTCACTCTCTACCTATTGCTTTGACTCAAACTGATTTTTTTTCTGCTTCAAGACAGAAGAACCTGAGTTTCAGTAAGTCCTGACACCAGGTAGGCAGTTTCAGTTAAAAGACAGTGGGCTCGAGTCCCCTCCTAAGTCAGGGTTCTTAGGTTCAGGTCTCAATCTGAGTTTTGGCGGGGTTCAAGTCCCACCAGAGAAGGAGTGCGGTGTCACATTTGTGTTTTCAGGTATCCTTAGCAAGGGGGAGCCACGAATGAGACTGGACTCCAAGCTTTGTGGATGAGAAGTTAGAAAGGCAGTGGTGTGATCTTGGTGCTTTACTTTTTGAGCTGGGCTGTTGACAAGTGGTGCTCAAACTAAATGACACATACATTGAGGGATAGGTTGAAGTCACTTAATCCTCTTCCTGTTGAAACTCAGACTAAGATTTCACCAGATGGTAAGGGCCCATTCCACTCTCATGTGTCCTAAAGCAGAATCCCTTCCCCAACATACAATGTCGACAGTAGTGGTCATCACAGGGAGAAGACAGCCATGCTCAAAACAAAAGGCTTTCCTTGTCAGCAGAAGCCATGGCTTGGGACCATAAAAGAAGAAAAGGAAGAGAATTTGTCCATATTTATGAGTTCCCATTACTCAGACCTCAAGAACCCTCAATGGTGAAAAATTGAAAGCATTTCCCCTAAAGTCAGAAACAAGACAAGGGTGCCCACTTTCACCACTACTATTCAACATAGTTCTGGAAGTTTTGGCCACAGCAATCAGAGCAGAAAAAGAAATAAAAGGAATCCAAATTGGAAAAGAAGAAGTAAAACTCTNAAAAAAAAAAAAAAGAAAACTCACAGAAATGAATAGTAATAATGTCGATGGGGAATCATGATATTATAGGGCATACAGACTCTTATTTGCCATTCACTACTCTGTTCTCGGAGAAGGTGATGGCCCCCTACTCCAGTACTCTTGCCTGGGAAATCCCATGGACGGAAAAGCCTGGTAGGCTACAGTCCATGGGGTCGTGAAGAGTCGGACATGACTGAGCGACCTCACTATCACTTTTCACTTTCATGCACTGGAGAAGGAAATGGTAACCCACTCCAGTGTTCTTGCCTAGAGAATCCCAGGGACTGCGGAGCCTGGTGGGCTGTCGTCTACGGGGTCACACAGAGTCGGACATGACTGAAGCAACTTAGCAGCAGCAGCAGCAGCCTGTTCTCAAGCTGAAAACAAACAAAAACAACAAAACAGCATCAGGTATCCTGGACTTAGTCTGCCTCCTCCATCAGTTCTCAAGATTGTCAACATACTGAGAAAACCTGACATGCTGACATAGGGTTTTCAGCATTCAACATCTCAGTATTCCTCCCAGCATTCACGGGAGGAAAGATCTGACTGAGGGCACAAATAACCACCCAAGGTCTACTCCACGGGACTCCCACATGCAACAGGAAAGGACTATAGGTTTCCACAAATGTAAAAAAGAAACAAAAATTATACAATGACAATTCTTATACATTTCCAATCAATTAAATTGCAAATGGATTTCAAGGCTTATAAATAGCTTGTGTAAGTAGCTTTTGGCAGGAAAGAGCTCCCTTCAGTGGCCCCTTTGTCTGTCACTAACCTTAAACCAGCTGCCCCCATGCTCTACTCATCTTCAGCCCAAACACACCTTCCAAATCCTTTCATCATGCCATACTTGGCCTGAGATGTTGATGCTTCCCACAGATCAAAGTACTAGAAATGAAGAATAAATAATTAATCCATGCCAGATCTCTTCTCCAGCTTCCCCTTCATCCATCTCACAAACTATGTGAAGAAGATAATATCTAAAGAACACAAAAAGTGACAAGCCTGCACACAATGGGAGATGGCAATGACTCTGACCCTCCATGTCAATGATTAACTGAAATTTCTTCTGTTTCTCTTTAAAAACTTTCATGGCCCAGCAGAATCTTTGGAGGTGGTTTTTGGGGGACACTGATGGACACGAGTCCACCTTCTCCCCCAGATTGCCAGAAATCTGATTAAAGCAACTTTTCTTCCTACCAACATTTTTACCTCTTGAGGATTGATTTTTGAGTAGTGAGCAGCAGATCTGATCTGGTAACACTTGCAGAGGTGAAACACCATATTCTTACCTTGCTATATTGTGTTCTGTGATGGTACACAGTTTGGACATGAAGGATATTATTGGGAGCTCATGTACACTCGTGGCTGATTCATGTCAATGTATAGCAAAATGAATGCAATATTGTAAAGCAAAACAAACTAAAAAATAAAAATTTAAACTTAAAAAAAAGAGGAGAGGTGAAAATAGCAATTAAAAAAAAAGAGATATCTGTTTACTTCAAAAATAAACATTTCTGACTGATAATTAAAATTACCAATGAAAATTTATCTGCAATCAAACTGAGTCCAAAAAGTAATTGAATTCCTACAGTGATGATTATATATTTCTAATTAATGTTCTCAAATGTGTATACACATTTACTGATTAAATGACACACAGTGGTCTCTAATGAAACCCTTCACCCTTTTTATTAAAAGGACTATTGATTGATTCAAAATTAGGCAAAACTGAGTTTTTGTTTTACTAGGGAAATGCCAAATCCAATTATAGTTTCTAACCACAATAAAAGAAATTCCCCTCCCCCTTTCATGTAGTGTATTGTTTGTGTTGGGTTGGGGTCAGATTATGATTACAATCACTTTGGTACGTTTTTACAATTATCAGACAAAGAAGCAGGAGTATATATGAACTACCCAGAGCTCCATGTGAATCAAGTTTTATTCAACGATGAAATTCACATTTTAACATTTCACAAATACAGGTAAAACTTTAAGCATTAATCAATTCTCAAGACAATTCATTTTACAGAATTGTTCTTCCAGTATTTTCTATTAAAAATTAAGTACCCCTATCCTTCTTTGCCAGGGACTCAACTTCAGTGTCCTCTGAGTCATAGAAATGTATGACAGCCTGTATGTGTGCATCCTGAATGTCTGAGAAAAGATGTGGTTAAAAACATGTGACAAATGAGCATGTCTACCCCTTACTAGGTAGGGAAGAGGTTTTGTTTTTCTTACTTCAGATACTGAATGATTTCCCTCTGTCTTCCAGCCTATTCCGTCTTGATTCTTTGCCTGCAGGCACACTTCCAGTGTGTCCCAAGGGTAACGGTTGAATGATGGAGCTGTGTGATGCCATCATCCTGCTGCTCACAAGTGGGCAGGCTGACATCTAGATGATTGTTGCTAGGATCTCTGGGGGCTGCACTCCTGCTCTCTGACTCTCTGGATGGGTCTGGTGCTCAGGGAACTGTTATACCCATTTCCCATAGCACAAACCCCTTCTATAGCCCTTTATGTGAGGTGGCCTTATTTTCAGGCTGCTGTAGTGTATCTCCTGGTCTCTTTCCTGCCTTGATTCCCACCCAGTAGCTCTCATGCAATTGTAATTTTAATTGGACCTAGAAAGAAAAATGTAATAGAGTTTCTAAAGAGGTATTCTGATTGCTTTAAAAAGAAACTCTCTTGTCCTGGAAGCGATTAGGCAAACTGGGAGAGTGGAGAAGAGCAGGGTGAAAAATATTTTTAATCTACTTTTATGAAAATTCTTTCACTTATGCTAGCTGTATATTGCATGATGAGCTAGTATTTGCGATTTCAGTCAAATTTCATCATTCTAGTATTTCTCCAAAACTCTAGAAATCTTTGCCTATTAATCCATATGTATGAATTTACATTTATATCTATATATAAATATCATTGTTAGTGTTTTTTTTTTCATAGGAAGCTTGAATGAAGCATCTCAGGATGGACTAGCCAGAATCAATACCTTCTGTTTTTATTCTCTTGCTCCATCCCTTATGGGGATGTCAGGAAGTCCAGGCTAAATTCTAAAGAGGAGCTGATTTATCTCTCTAATGGAGAGATAAGGCCGGCTGACAGGTGGTACCAATACCCAGATGTGTGAGTTGGGGCCAGCCTCATGAGTGAGCCTAGTTAAGACCAGCAGATCTATCCATTCTACCCACAGATTCATGATATATACAAAATAATCATGGTTTTATGCCCTTTTTGTGTTGGAGAGATTCATTATGCAGCAACTGGTAACCAAAATATAACACTAAACCGTAGCTGAAGTTATCCTTTTTATTTATGTGTGTTATTTGGCTACCATGTGTCAAAACCAGGAAGACAGAGACATATTACTGCTGAAATATCAGTGCATACATCACAGTCTGGCATACAGTACGTACTCTATCAATATTTGATAAATAGATAAACAATATATATTTAATTTTATGGGTTCCACGTTGAAACATGCTAAAATGGAAATAGATACCTGGTCTGAGAAGGTCTAAATTTGAATCTGATTTAATATTCACTAAACAGACATATAGCTTTGGGAGCAATGCACAATCTTTCTAAGTTTCATAGTTTATAAAATGAGGATCTTAATACTGTAAATGTTTATTGTGATTGTTGAATGAGATAGCACTAAATAAATGCCTATCACAGCATTTGTTTTAATAAATGACAATTGTGATGATGAGGAAGCCATTAATAGAGAAATAAAGTGGTAGCGTGACTTAATAATTGATGATATATGTATAACTGATGGGTAAACTTTATCTAAAATGACTCCATTTTAGAGACTTAAAAAATTGAGCTGCCTCTCAGGAGTACAGGTGACAATATCATCTCAAAATTGTGGGGCATTTATGGGTAGCTTTCCGAATAATAACAAAGATAATTTCCCTCTTACTTGATCCATAAACAGCATATGTTTGGGAGAAATGTCTGCCTGTGGAGGGCAGCAAATCCTTATGACCCACATGAAGGCAGTTCCATGACCTTGGAGTTTTTAACATAATTCTCTACCCAACAGTGACAATGAATGTAGAAAAGCGTATTTTGAAAAATGTTTTAGAGAGACTTCCCTAGTAGCCCAGTGGTTAAGACTTTGCACTTCAAATATTGAGAGTGCCAGTTCAATCCCTGGTTGAGGAAATAGGATCTCACATGCCACATGGTTATGCCAAAGTAATAACTTTGGCATAGTACCTAAAAACGTTATGCAGTCTTGGAGATTAAGTGGGATAAGACATGTAAGGCATAAGAGCTTGGCAAATAGGAAATGGTTTCATTAATTTGAGTGACTTTTAAAATATCAAAATATTATGGTATGAGGGGAGTCTTCCCAGGTGGCTCAGTGATAAAGAATCTGCCTGCCAATACAGGAGATGCAGATTCAATCCCTGGATTGGGAAGATCCCCTGGAGTAGGAAATGACAACCTGCTCCATATTCTTGTCTTGAAAATTCCATGGACAGAGCCTGGTGGGCTATAGTTCACAGGGCTGTGAAGAATCAGGCACCCCTGAATGACAGAGCACACACAGCACATTAAGGTATGGGACAAACAAGCCATCAAAAAATCTAAGAGAAAAATTTCATTGGCAATAGTTAATTAGATACAGAATATTTCAAGACATTTAAGAAAAATGTGAACATTGATAATTTTCATGGAAGTTATTCTGAGAGTTTTAAATGTTTCTGTGGAGTATTTATATTCATTTTCAAGTCATTTTTCTTTTCAGAAAGTAAAGCAAAAGGCTTTGCATTGTGGTGTCCTGTTGCTCTGACATTTTTATGCCCCAAAACCTTGCTATGTAATTTCCTGTAGGTCACATTCAGCTTCGTCATATTTTGTGAAGCATTAGCTGTGAATTCACTTTTAGCATCCTGTGCATAGAGGAATATTGTTTCTCAGGACTTCATTTAAGGAATAAAACTCTTGAATCATTTTTAATAGGTAGTTAAATATGCCAAATAACTGAGGGAAAATCTAATACTTCATAAATAGACAGGAAGGTAATGAAAAAATACTTCCAATATTGTTTTTCACTTATATCATTCCATTTTCATTGAAAACACTTTTTTGGGGGTAAAGGGAAAAACTCAGTTTTAATGTGACAACTTAGAAATAGTAAGTACAATTATTCATTAAAATAAACTCCCAGAACTTCAGATGATTTCCTACTAAAAATCTATTTTCAAAATAAGCCATGCTGCTGCTAAGTCACATCAGTTGTGTCTGACTCTGTGTGACCCCATAGATGGCAGCCCACCAGGCTCCCCAATCCCTGGGATACTCCAGGCAAGAACACCAGAGTGGATTGCTGTTTCCTTCTCCAATGCATGAAAGTGAAAAGTGAAAGTGAAAAGTGAAAGTGAAGTCACTCAGTTGTGTCCGACTCTTAGCGACCCCATGGACTGCAGCCCACCAGGCTCCTCCATCCATGGGAGTCTCCAGGCAAGAGTACTGAGGTGTTGATATATTTCATTGGAATTTTCTAGTGTCTTTGCAATTTCTTAAGGTAATATCTGTGTGTCAAGTGCTGTTAAGGGTCAGGTTTTTCTCTCTACAAGTTAGTGTGCAACAGTTCCAAAGATGCCGTGGAAGACACAAGATGCCTGTTCCAAAAAGAAAGGAATGTCTGCTACTCATGACAAAAGCAATAGCCAGAATATCAACGTTTCTGTTGGCTACCCAAGCGCTAATACCCATGAAGCAATGGTGTGGGGACCAGGTGTTGGCTGAACACTAAGCAGGTTGTATCATAGAAAGGAGTCCTGAGTTTAGAGAGCCCAAATCATTTACAATGGGCTCTAAGCAAACCTGCCCTTGATTTTGGAAGGAGAGAAACGTCTCTTAGAGGATAGTCTGGAATAAAGGGAGCAACATCTCTGCTTTCAAGACATGCAGAAATGTGATAGACCCTCAGAGGATTGTCTGTAAATGCTGTGATGCCACTATCTTCTCACCTCACTCCCTTCAATTCAACTATTAAGTTAGGGACTTCCCTGCTGGTCCAGTGGTGAAGACTGTGTTCCAATGCATAGGTGAGTGTTTGATCCCTGGTGGGGAATTAAGATCCCACGTGCCTTGCAACCAAAAAACCAAACAGAAAACAGAAGTAGTATTGTAACAAGTTCAATAAAGACTTTTAAAATGGTCTACATTTTTAAAAAATCTTAAAAAAGCTAAAACTTATTGAGAAAGTTAGTCGCTCAGTTGCCTCTGACTCTTTTTGACCCCAGGGACTGTAGACCTACCAGGCCTATCTGTCCATGGGATTCTCCAGGCAAGAATACTGGAGTGGGTTGCCATGTTCTTCTCCAGGGGATGTTCCTGATCCAGGGGTCTAACCCAGTTCTTCTGCACTGCAGGCAAATTCTTTACTGTTTGAGTTACCTGGGAAAACTTAATATATAATATTATATATATGTATAATATAATACACATATTTTATATATTTTATTTATTTATTTATTTGTTTAATATTTATTTATTTGATGGTGTTGGGTCTTAAGTGCAGCACAGGGCATCTTCACTGTGATATGCAAGATCTTTTCACTGTGGCACATGGGCCTCTTTCTTTAGTTGTGGCATGCAGGCTCCAGAGGGCACAGGCTTAGCTGGCCCATGGCATGTGGGATCTTAATTCCACAACCAGGGATTGAACCTGTGTCTTCTGCATTGGAAGGTGAAGTCTCAATCACTGGAACACCAGGAAGTCCTGCTATTTAATATTTTTAAGCCTCCATAACTTTTATCAATGATTAAAAATGTATACTAAGTGTTCTTGAAGTATATACAATTTCTATTACCTTCCAATACTCAATAAATGTTCATTTATTCAACAGAAATGTGTAAAGCACAAGCTATGCACTAGGCACTGAGTATCCAGAGCTGAAGATAGCAGTTTCTTCTGTCAAAGGACATAGACTCTATTTTGAAAAACATGTAATAAAGAAACACGTACTCATTTTCAGAATATGTTCCACTTTTTTGTTGTAAAAATATTTTTAGTTTTGAAAAATAACACACATCAAAAATAAAACAATATGCACAACCTCATAAACTAGTATAGAACAAACATCTGGACACCTGAACAAGGACGCTATGTCTTTCTTTATAATTGTTAAAATTACATTGTCTCCTTTTTCCTCAAAAGTTACCACTATCATAACATTTATTATTCATAGTTTCTTTACTTTTCTTTATCCTTTTAACACTTACATTGACCTTTCAATGGGGCTTCACTGTTGGCTGAGATGGTAAAGAATCTGCCTGCATTTCAGGAGACCCTGGTTCAATCACTGGGTGAGGAAGATACCCTGGAGAAGGGCATGGCAACTCATTCCAATATTCAACACTTTCACTTTCTGCCAATTGTTGAAATACACATAAAGGGGAATTACACAATATGCATTTTTTCCTACAGCTTTTTCCATTTAACATTGTTTCTAAGATTAACCCATGTTGCTGAATGTAGCTACAGTTTCTTCATTTCCATTGCTTCGTGGGAAAACTAACAGGTTACATGAAGAAAATAGAGTATTCAAGTCAGAATTTTTCATCATGGCCAGAAACTAAGTAATATCAAAAATCATAATTGCAAAAAAGAATAAATACATAAACATGGACTACACTGGACTCAGAGATATATTATGTGGTTCAGTGGCTGGTATATCTGTGAGCTGATAGCACTTTGCACAGAATGGAATGGCCTGCTGCTGCTGCTGCTAAGTCACTTCAGTCATGTCCTACTCTGTGGGACCCCATAGACAGCCACCAGGCTCCTCTGTCCCTGGGATTCTCCAGGCAAGAATACTGGAGTGGGTTGCCATGCCCTTCTCCAGGAATGGCCATATAGCCTTATGAAAAGCTTTGTTGAATTAGGACCAAAAAAAATTTAATTTGTTGAACAAATTAATTGAATTTGGTGGTAGGAAAGTGGAATTTTGAAGGAAAATTGAAACTTAAGCCAAGAGTAATTTTCTTCACAATTAGAGAAGACAAAGGGAATTTCAGTGGAAAGCATTAANAGGAATGGCCATATAGCCTTATGAAAAGCTTTGTTGAATTAGGACCAAAAAAAATTTAATTTGTTGAACAAATTAATTGAATTTGGTGGTAGGAAAGTGGAATTTTGAAGGAAAATTGAAACTTAAGCCAAGAGTAATTTTCTTCACAATTAGAGAAGACAAAGGGAATTTCAGTGGAAAGCATTAAAAAAAACAACTTGCTCTATGGCATTCTATCACCATTTCCTTTTATTCCAAACTCTACAAACAAAATTAAAAGTCCTTGCTTGTACACTGAGAGAAAAGATTATAAAGATTGCTAGCACTTGAGAGTGAGAACAGATATGAGCTCTTTACAGAGAGAATGTAGACCATTAGATTACACTGGTCAACAACTTTTGCCCTCTATATTTAAGCTTAAAATTTACTGATCTTCAGTATTATCCAATTTATTAAGCTCTTTGTTACACATAAAAATATTTTTAATTTTCAAAGCTTAGCAAAATATATGTGTGGATGCTCAATTGCTTTAGTCATGTCCAATTCTTTGCAATCTTATAGCCTGCCAAGCTCCTCTGTCTATGGGATTCTCAGGCAAGAATACTGGAGTATATTGCCCTGCCCTCCTCCAGGGGATCTTCCTCATCCAGGAATCAAATCCATGTCTCCTGTGTCTCTTGCACTGCAGGCAGATTCTTTACCCATTGAGCCACCTGAGAAGTCCCATCAAAGCAAATAGGTAATCTAAAAACAAAAAATCTTTTCCTACCTGCCAATTAAGAATTAATAGGTACTACAATTAATTTTAAATAGCCATGAATCAAAGATAGTCTAAGGGTGATGAGACTCTTTTGGGAAGATGACAGCATTTATTCCCCTCACTCTCAAATTCCCTAAAGATTTGCGATATCTTGCAAGCATAATCCACATAACAGAATAGGGTAAAGAAAGCAGAAATATATGAAAGTTAACTTAGAAGAAAATCTGAGGAGATACAGTTACAGGTTTTGAATACCTTATTGCCTCTAGGTTATTCCTAAGATGAAAGGGAACATTTGCATTCAGTTCAGTTCAGTTCAGTCACTCAGTAGTGTCTGGCTCTTTGCGACCCCATGAATCACAGCACGCCAGGCCTCCCTGTCCATCACTAACTCCCAGAGTTCACTCAGATTCACATCCATCGAGTCGGTGATGCCATCCAGCCATCTCATCCTCTGTCGTCCCCTCCTCCTCCTCCCCCTCCTGCCCCTCCTCTTCCTGCCCCNAACTGAACTGAACTTGGAATCTCAGAGTGTAACATAACCAGAAGGAAAAAAATCAATAAACCCCACAAATTACATGCCTAACGCAACTCCCAGCAGAGAAGTAGCCCAGATGCTCGCATCTGCCAGCAGCAAGCAGGGGCTGAACAGGGAGGAGTGGACTGCATTGCTTAGAGTAAAGACCAGGCCTGAGTGCCCTGAGGGCAATCCAAGGGAGCTAACATGAGACAGCAACCCAAACTATAGAATAATCAGAGAAAGAGAAAAGAAAGAGAGAGAGAGAACTTTCCTGTGAAAAGCTCTAACCTAAGGCACTTCTGGGCCCACTCACAGAACAAAAGACTTAGCAAATACTAGAGGAGAGCTAGGTGGCCACAGAACAGCCTATCCCCTGTCAGAGGCAGGGAGGCAGGTGAGCAACAGACAGAGCCGGAAAGGGGCAAACTCGACCCCAAGAGACAGAATCCTCTACCAAACTGTGAGTAGGTCCCCAGTTGCTAACCACATCTTCCTGGAATCCTGGACAGTTGACATACACCAGAAGGGCCACAGTCAGAGATCAGCTCCCCAGAGGAGACACATGGCACACCTGAGACAGCGCTCCTGCTGAGCACCCAGGAAATCCAGTGACTGGGATGGGGGAGGTGATAAGACACACTGCCCACCTGGGTAGAGTGTACTCACCAAACACCTGGTTTCCTGAGCTGCTCAGACCTGGGAAGGACATCAAATGCAGACCCGACTGAGTCTGTGCCTTTGTGGAGTACCTGAGAACCTGAACCTGAGCAGCTTAGACCTGGGAAGTGCACACAACCCAGTTTGCACTTTACAGTTCCCCTGCAGACCAACATGGAGCCTGAGCAGTGTAGACTGGGAAAGAATACACGCCGTGAGTGAGGGCAAACCCCATGTGGCCCAGACACTGAGAGCACTCCCCACACATGCCAGTGATATTTGTTTGCAGTGTTCCTCCTTCCCCACAGAACGACTGAACAAGTGAGCCTAAATAAGTGACTGCCTCCACTGGCTTGTGTCAGGGTGGAAATTAGACACTGAAGAGACTTGCAAACAGAAGAAGCCAAAAATAAACAGAGGGAACCGCTTGGGAAGTGACAGGTGCAATAGATTATAACCCTGTAGTTAGCAACAACTACATTGGAAGGCGCCTATAGACCACGAGAAGAAGTATAAGCTAGAACAAGGAACTATCTGAAACCAAACTGACCCCACACTGCCCGCAACAGCTTCAGGGAAATTCCTACATATATTTTACTATTATCATTTTTTTTTTAATATTTGAGCCCTTTATTTTTCCTTTAATTTTCATTTTTACTACCGTTACCTTGCAAAGAAAGACCCTATTTTTAAAGCAAATTTCAAATATATTTTTTATAATTTTTATGATTTTGTTTTTTTTCTTTAATTTTATGTTTTGAGACTCTAACCTCTACTTTAGATTTTTAATCTTTGCTTTTTGGTATTTGTTATCAATTTTGTACCTTTAAGAATACAGCCTTCAGTACCCATGTTTACTTAGGAGCGTGATTATTGGCTTGATTGTCCCCCTTTTGACTCTCCTTTTTTTTCCCCTAGGCCACCTCTGTCTCCTCCCTTGCCCTTCTTTCTCTACCTAATGCTTTGAACTGGGTATTCTAGGCTATGAAGAACACTTAGAGAACTGATTACTGACTAGATCTGTCTCTTTCCTTTTGACTCCCCCTCCTCTCCTCCTGGTCATCTCTACCTCCTTCCTCCCTCTTCTCTTCTCTGTGTAACACTGTGAACGTCTCTGGGTGTTCCAGGCTGTATAGAGCACATAGGGAATTAATTACTGGCTAGCTTGCTCTCTCCCCTTTTGATTCCCCCTCTTCTCCTCCTGGTCACCTCTATCTCCTTCTTCCCTCTTCTCTTCTCCATGTAACTCTGTGAATCTCTCCAGATGTCCCTCACTGTGGAGAATCTTTTCTCCATTAACTTAGATGTTTTATCATCAGTGAGGTATGGATGGAGAAGTCTTGAGGCTACTGTAAGAATAAGACTGAAAACCAGAGGCAGGAGACTTAAATCCAAAACAAGGACACCAGAAAACTCCTGACCCTAGGGAACATTAATCAACAAGAGCTCATCCAAAAGCCTCCATACTTATGCTAAAACCAAGCTCCACCCAGGAGCCAAAAAGTTCCAGAGCAAGACATACCACACTAATTCTCCAGCAATGCATTAACATAGCCATAAGCATTAATATGCAGGCTGCCTAAAGTCACACCAGACCCATAGACACCTCGAAATTCACTCCTGGATACCTCATTGCACTCCAGAGAGAAGAGATCCAGCTCCATCCACCAGAACACTGATGCAAGCTTCCCTAACCAGGAAACCTTGACAAGCCACCTGTCCAACCCCACCAACAGGAAGGAACCTCCACAATAAAGAGGAACCACAAACTTCCAGCATACAGAAAGGCCACCCAAAACACAGCAATCTAAATAAAACGAAAAGGCAGAGAAATAGTCAGCAGTAAAGGAAATTGATAAATGCCCACCAAACCAAACCAAAGAGGAGGAGATAGGGAGTCTACCTGAAAAAGAGTTCAGAATAATGATAGTAAAAATGATCCAAAATCTTGAAAACAAAATTGACTTACAGATAAGGAGACAAGGAATGCGAAGATGTAAGAAATGTTTAACAAGGACCTAGAAGAAATAAAAAAAGATTCAATCAATAATGAATAATGAAATTGAAAGTTGAAGTGAAGTCGCTCAGTTGTGTCCAACTTTTTGCGACCCCATGGACTATAGCCTACCAGGCTCCTCCCTCCATAAGATTCTCCAGGCAAGAATACTGGAGTGGGTTGCCATTTCCTTCTCCAGGGGATCTGGATCTCCCCTGACCCAGGGATCAAAGCCAGTTCTCCTGCGTTCCAGGCAGACACTTTAATCTCTGAGCCACTAGGGAAGTCCAAATAATACAATAACTGATATCAAAAACACTCTGGAGGGAGCCAAGGGAACCTGCAGGGAACTGAGGCAGAAGATAGGATAAGTGAGGTGGAAGATAGAATGGTGGAAATAAATAAAGCAGAGAGGAAAAAAAGAATTAAAAGAAATGAGGACAAACTCAGAGACCTCTGGGACAATGTCAAATGCACCAACATTCTAATCACAGGAGACCCGGAAGAAGAAGACAAAAAGAAAGGCCTTGAGAAAATACTTAAGGAGATAATAGTTGAAAACTTCCCCAAATTGGGAAGAAAATAGCCACCCAAGTCCAAGAAACCCAGAGTCCCAAACAGGATAAACCTAAGGTGAAACACCCCAAGACACATATTAATCAAACTAACAAAGATCAAACACAAAGAATAAATATTAAAAGCATCAAGGGAAAAATAACAAATAACACAAAAGAGGATTCCCATAAGGATAACAGCTGATCTTTCAATAGAAACTCTTCAAGCCAGAAGGGAATGGCAGGACATACTTAAAGTGATGAAAGAGAAACACCTACAAACTAGATTACTATAGCCAGCAAGAATCTCATTCAAATATGAAGGAGAAATCAAAAGCTTTACAGAAAAGCAAAAGCTGAGAAAATTCAGTGCCACCAAGTCAGCTCTTCAACAAATGCTAAAGGATATTCTCTAGACAAAAAAAAAACACAGAAAAAGTGTATAAATTTGAACCCAAAACAACAAAGTAAATGGCAACAAGATCATACTTATCAATAATTAGGTTAAATGTAAATGAGTTGAATGCCCCAACCAAAAGACAAAGACTGGCTTGATGGGTACAAAATCAAGACCCCTATATATGCTGTCTAAAAGAGACCCACCTCAAAACCAGAGACACATACAGACTGAATATGAAGGGCTGGAAAAAGATATTTCATGAAAATGGAGATGAAAAGAAAGCAGGATCAGCAATATTCATATCAGATAAAATAGACTTTGAAATAAAGGCTGTGAAAAGAGACAAAGAAAGACAGTACATTATGATCAAAGGATCAATCCAAGAAGAAGATAAAACAATTATAAATATATATGCACCTAACATAGGAGCACAGCAAAATATGTACATGTAAGACAAATGCTAACAAGTATGAAAAGGGAAATTAACAATAACACAATAACTGTGGGAAACTTTAATACCCCCACTTACACCTATGGATAGATCAACTAAACCAAAAATTATCAAGGAAACACAAACTTTAAATGATACAATGGACCAGTTAGATCTAATTGATATCTATAGGACATTTCACCCCAAAACAATGAATTTCACCTTTCTCTTAAGTGCATATGGAACCTTCTCCAGGATAGATCACATCTTGGGCCATAAATCTAGCCTTGATAAATTTTAAAAAAAAAGAATCATTCCAAGCATCTTTTCTGATCACAATGCAGTAAGATTAGATGTCATTACAGGAAAAAAAAAACTATTAAAAATACAAACATATGGAGGCTAAACAACACACTTCTGAATAACCAACAAATCACAGAAGAAATAAAAAAAGAAATCAAATATGCATAGAAATGAATGTGAAAATGAAAACACAACAACCCAAAACCTAAAGGACTCAGTGAAAGCAGTGTTAAGGGGAAGGTTCATAGCACTACAAGCTTTCCTCAAGAAACAAGAGAAAAATCAAATAAATAACCTAACTGTACACCTAAAGCTACTAGAGAAGGAAGAAATGAAGAACCTCAGGGTTAGGAGAAGGAAAGAAATAAAAATTAGGGCAGAAATAAATGAAAAAGAAACAAAGGAGACCATAGCAAAAATCAACAAAGCTAAAACCTGATTCTTTGAGAAGATACATAAAATAGACAAACTATTAGCCAGAGTCATCATGAAACAAAGGGAGAAGAATTAAATCAACAAAATTAGAAATGAAAATGAAGAAATCACAACAGACAATACAGAAATACAAATGATCATAAAAGATTACTATCAGCAACTATATGCCAATAAAATGGACACTTTGGAAAAAAATAGACAAATTCTTAGAAATGTATAACTTTCCAAAACCGAACCATGAAGAAATAGAAAATCCTTACAGACTCATCACAAGCACAGAAAGCAAAACTATAATCAGAAATCTTCCAGCAAACAGAAGCCCAAGACCAGATGGCTTCACAGCTGAATTCTACCAAAAATTTAGAGAAAATCTAACACCTATCCTACTCAAACTCTTCCAGAAAACTGCAGAGGAAGGTAAACTTCCAAACTCATTCTATGAGGCCACCATCACCCTAATACCAAAACCAGACAAAGATGCCACAAAAAAAGAAAACTACAGGCCAATATCACTGATGAACATAGATGCAAAAATCCTTAACAAAATTCNCTCAGAGTGTAACATAACCAGAAGGAAAAAAATCAATAAACCCCACAAATTACATGCCTAACGCAACTCCCAGCAGAGAAGTAGCCCAGATGCTCGCATCTGCCAGCAGCAAGCAGGGGCTGAACAGGGAGGAGTGGACTGCATTGCTTAGAGTAAAGACCAGGCCTGAGTGCCCTGAGGGCAATCCAAGGGAGCTAACATGAGACAGCAACCCAAACTATAGAATAATCAGAGAAAGAGAAAAGAAAGAGAGAGAGAGAACTTTCCTGTGAAAAGCTCTAACCTAAGGCACTTCTGGGCCCACTCACAGAACAAAAGACTTAGCAAATACTAGAGGAGAGCTAGGTGGCCACAGAACAGCCTATCCCCTGTCAGAGGCAGGGAGGCAGGTGAGCAACAGACAGAGCCGGAAAGGGGCAAACTCGACCCCAAGAGACAGAATCCTCTACCAAACTGTGAGTAGGTCCCCAGTTGCTAACCACATCTTCCTGGAATCCTGGACAGTTGACATACACCAGAAGGGCCACAGTCAGAGATCAGCTCCCCAGAGGAGACACATGGCACACCTGAGACAGCGCTCCTGCTGAGCACCCAGGAAATCCAGTGACTGGGATGGGGGAGGTGATAAGACACACTGCCCACCTGGGTAGAGTGTACTCACCAAACACCTGGTTTCCTGAGCTGCTCAGACCTGGGAAGGACATCAAATGCAGACCCGACTGAGTCTGTGCCTTTGTGGAGTACCTGAGAACCTGAACCTGAGCAGCTTAGACCTGGGAAGTGCACACAACCCAGTTTGCACTTTACAGTTCCCCTGCAGACCAACATGGAGCCTGAGCAGTGTAGACTGGGAAAGAATACACGCCGTGAGTGAGGGCAAACCCCATGTGGCCCAGACACTGAGAGCACTCCCCACACATGCCAGTGATATTTGTTTGCAGTGTTCCTCCTTCCCCACAGAACGACTGAACAAGTGAGCCTAAATAAGTGACTGCCTCCACTGGCTTGTGTCAGGGTGGAAATTAGACACTGAAGAGACTTGCAAACAGAAGAAGCCAAAAATAAACAGAGGGAACCGCTTGGGAAGTGACAGGTGCAATAGATTATAACCCTGTAGTTAGCAACAACTACATTGGAAGGCGCCTATAGACCACGAGAAGAAGTATAAGCTAGAACAAGGAACTATCTGAAACCAAACTGACCCCACACTGCCCGCAACAGCTTCAGGGAAATTCCTACATATATTTTACTATTATCATTTTTTTTTTAATATTTGAGCCCTTTATTTTTCCTTTAATTTTCATTTTTACTACCGTTACCTTGCAAAGAAAGACCCTATTTTTAAAGCAAATTTCAAATATATTTTTTATAATTTTTATGATTTTGTTTTTTTTCTTTAATTTTATGTTTTGAGACTCTAACCTCTACTTTAGATTTTTAATCTTTGCTTTTTGGTATTTGTTATCAATTTTGTACCTTTAAGAATACAGCCTTCAGTACCCATGTTTACTTAGGAGCGTGATTATTGGCTTGATTGTCCCCCTTTTGACTCTCCTTTTTTTTCCCCTAGGCCACCTCTGTCTCCTCCCTTGCCCTTCTTTCTCTACCTAATGCTTTGAACTGGGTATTCTAGGCTATGAAGAACACTTAGAGAACTGATTACTGACTAGATCTGTCTCTTTCCTTTTGACTCCCCCTCCTCTCCTCCTGGTCATCTCTACCTCCTTCCTCCCTCTTCTCTTCTCTGTGTAACACTGTGAACGTCTCTGGGTGTTCCAGGCTGTATAGAGCACATAGGGAATTAATTACTGGCTAGCTTGCTCTCTCCCCTTTTGATTCCCCCTCTTCTCCTCCTGGTCACCTCTATCTCCTTCTTCCCTCTTCTCTTCTCCATGTAACTCTGTGAATCTCTCCAGATGTCCCTCACTGTGGAGAATCTTTTCTCCATTAACTTAGATGTTTTATCATCAGTGAGGTATGGATGGAGAAGTCTTGAGGCTACTGTAAGAATAAGACTGAAAACCAGAGGCAGGAGACTTAAATCCAAAACAAGGACACCAGAAAACTCCTGACCCTAGGGAACATTAATCAACAAGAGCTCATCCAAAAGCCTCCATACTTATGCTAAAACCAAGCTCCACCCAGGAGCCAAAAAGTTCCAGAGCAAGACATACCACACTAATTCTCCAGCAATGCATTAACATAGCCATAAGCATTAATATGCAGGCTGCCTAAAGTCACACCAGACCCATAGACACCTCGAAATTCACTCCTGGATACCTCATTGCACTCCAGAGAGAAGAGATCCAGCTCCATCCACCAGAACACTGATGCAAGCTTCCCTAACCAGGAAACCTTGACAAGCCACCTGTCCAACCCCACCAACAGGAAGGAACCTCCACAATAAAGAGGAACCACAAACTTCCAGCATACAGAAAGGCCACCCAAAACACAGCAATCTAAATAAAACGAAAAGGCAGAGAAATAGTCAGCAGTAAAGGAAATTGATAAATGCCCACCAAACCAAACCAAAGAGGAGGAGATAGGGAGTCTACCTGAAAAAGAGTTCAGAATAATGATAGTAAAAATGATCCAAAATCTTGAAAACAAAATTGACTTACAGATAAGGAGACAAGGAATGCGAAGATGTAAGAAATGTTTAACAAGGACCTAGAAGAAATAAAAAAAGATTCAATCAATAATGAATAATGAAATTGAAAGTTGAAGTGAAGTCGCTCAGTTGTGTCCAACTTTTTGCGACCCCATGGACTATAGCCTACCAGGCTCCTCCCTCCATAAGATTCTCCAGGCAAGAATACTGGAGTGGGTTGCCATTTCCTTCTCCAGGGGATCTGGATCTCCCCTGACCCAGGGATCAAAGCCAGTTCTCCTGCGTTCCAGGCAGACACTTTAATCTCTGAGCCACTAGGGAAGTCCAAATAATACAATAACTGATATCAAAAACACTCTGGAGGGAGCCAAGGGAACCTGCAGGGAACTGAGGCAGAAGATAGGATAAGTGAGGTGGAAGATAGAATGGTGGAAATAAATAAAGCAGAGAGGAAAAAAAGAATTAAAAGAAATGAGGACAAACTCAGAGACCTCTGGGACAATGTCAAATGCACCAACATTCTAATCACAGGAGACCCGGAAGAAGAAGACAAAAAGAAAGGCCTTGAGAAAATACTTAAGGAGATAATAGTTGAAAACTTCCCCAAATTGGGAAGAAAATAGCCACCCAAGTCCAAGAAACCCAGAGTCCCAAACAGGATAAACCTAAGGTGAAACACCCCAAGACACATATTAATCAAACTAACAAAGATCAAACACAAAGAATAAATATTAAAAGCATCAAGGGAAAAATAACAAATAACACAAAAGAGGATTCCCATAAGGATAACAGCTGATCTTTCAATAGAAACTCTTCAAGCCAGAAGGGAATGGCAGGACATACTTAAAGTGATGAAAGAGAAACACCTACAAACTAGATTACTATAGCCAGCAAGAATCTCATTCAAATATGAAGGAGAAATCAAAAGCTTTACAGAAAAGCAAAAGCTGAGAAAATTCAGTGCCACCAAGTCAGCTCTTCAACAAATGCTAAAGGATATTCTCTAGACAAAAAAAAAACACAGAAAAAGTGTATAAATTTGAACCCAAAACAACAAAGTAAATGGCAACAAGATCATACTTATCAATAATTAGGTTAAATGTAAATGAGTTGAATGCCCCAACCAAAAGACAAAGACTGGCTTGATGGGTACAAAATCAAGACCCCTATATATGCTGTCTAAAAGAGACCCACCTCAAAACCAGAGACACATACAGACTGAATATGAAGGGCTGGAAAAAGATATTTCATGAAAATGGAGATGAAAAGAAAGCAGGATCAGCAATATTCATATCAGATAAAATAGACTTTGAAATAAAGGCTGTGAAAAGAGACAAAGAAAGACAGTACATTATGATCAAAGGATCAATCCAAGAAGAAGATAAAACAATTATAAATATATATGCACCTAACATAGGAGCACAGCAAAATATGTACATGTAAGACAAATGCTAACAAGTATGAAAAGGGAAATTAACAATAACACAATAACTGTGGGAAACTTTAATACCCCCACTTACACCTATGGATAGATCAACTAAACCAAAAATTATCAAGGAAACACAAACTTTAAATGATACAATGGACCAGTTAGATCTAATTGATATCTATAGGACATTTCACCCCAAAACAATGAATTTCACCTTTCTCTTAAGTGCATATGGAACCTTCTCCAGGATAGATCACATCTTGGGCCATAAATCTAGCCTTGATAAATTTTAAAAAAAAAGAATCATTCCAAGCATCTTTTCTGATCACAATGCAGTAAGATTAGATGTCATTACAGGAAAAAAAAAACTATTAAAAATACAAACATATGGAGGCTAAACAACACACTTCTGAATAACCAACAAATCACAGAAGAAATAAAAAAAGAAATCAAATATGCATAGAAATGAATGTGAAAATGAAAACACAACAACCCAAAACCTAAAGGACTCAGTGAAAGCAGTGTTAAGGGGAAGGTTCATAGCACTACAAGCTTTCCTCAAGAAACAAGAGAAAAATCAAATAAATAACCTAACTGTACACCTAAAGCTACTAGAGAAGGAAGAAATGAAGAACCTCAGGGTTAGGAGAAGGAAAGAAATAAAAATTAGGGCAGAAATAAATGAAAAAGAAACAAAGGAGACCATAGCAAAAATCAACAAAGCTAAAACCTGATTCTTTGAGAAGATACATAAAATAGACAAACTATTAGCCAGAGTCATCATGAAACAAAGGGAGAAGAATTAAATCAACAAAATTAGAAATGAAAATGAAGAAATCACAACAGACAATACAGAAATACAAATGATCATAAAAGATTACTATCAGCAACTATATGCCAATAAAATGGACACTTTGGAAAAAAATAGACAAATTCTTAGAAATGTATAACTTTCCAAAACCGAACCATGAAGAAATAGAAAATCCTTACAGACTCATCACAAGCACAGAAAGCAAAACTATAATCAGAAATCTTCCAGCAAACAGAAGCCCAAGACCAGATGGCTTCACAGCTGAATTCTACCAAAAATTTAGAGAAAATCTAACACCTATCCTACTCAAACTCTTCCAGAAAACTGCAGAGGAAGGTAAACTTCCAAACTCATTCTATGAGGCCACCATCACCCTAATACCAAAACCAGACAAAGATGCCACAAAAAAAGAAAACTACAAGTCAATATCACTGATGAACATAGATGCAAAAATCCTTAACAAAATTCCAGCAAACAGCATCCAACAACATATTAAATAGATCATACATCATCATCAAGTGGGCTTTATTCCAGAAATGCAAGGATTTTTTAATATCTGCAAAACAGTCAATGTAATACACCACATTAACAAATTGAGAGATAAAAACCATATGATTATCTCCATAGATGCAAACAAAGCCTTTGACAAACTTCAACATCAATTTATGATAAAAACCCTCCAGAAAATTGAAAGATAAAAACTATATGATTATCTCCATAGACGCAGAGAAGGCCTTTGACAAAATTCAACATCCATTTGTGATAAAAACCCTCCAGAAAATTGAAAGATAAAAACCATATGATTATTTCAATAGATGCAGAGGAAGCCTTTGACAAAATTCAACATCCATTTATGATAAAAAACCCTATAGCAAACAGGCATAGAAGGAACATACTTCAACAAAATAAAAGCCATATATGATAAACCCACAGCAAACATTAGCGTCAGTAGTGAAAAGTTGAAAGCATTTCCCCTAAAGTCAGGAACAAGACAAGGGTGTCCATTCTCACCACTACTATTCAACATAGTTTTGGAAGTTTTGGCCACAGCAACCAGAGAAGAAAAAGAAATAAAAGAAATCCAGATTGGAAAGAAGAAATAAAACTCTCATTGTTTGCAGATGACATGATCCTCTACATAGAAAACCCTAAAGATTCCACCAGAAAATTACTAGAGCTAATCAATGAATATAGTCAAGTTGCAGGATATAAAATTAACACACAGAAATCACTGGCATTCCTATACACTAGCAATGAGAAAATAGAAAGAGAAATGAAGGAAAAAATTCCATTCACCATTGCAATGAAAAGAACAAAATACTTAGAAATAAATCTACCTAAAGAAATAAAAGATCTATATATAGAAAACTACAAAACACTGATGAAAGAAATCGGAGATGACACAAATAGATAGAGAAATATACCATGTTCATGGATTGCAAGAATCAATATAGTGAAAATGAGTATACTACCCAAAGCAATCTATAGATTCAATGCAATCCCTGTCAAGCTACCAATGCTACTTCTCAGAGAATTAGAACAAATAATTTCACAATTTGTATGGAGATATGAAAAAACTCTAATAGCCAAAGCAATCTTGAGAAAGAAGAATGGAACTGGAGGAATCGACCTGCCAGACTTCAGACTATACTACAAAGCTACAGTCATCAAGACAGTATGGTACTGCCACAAAGACATAAATATAGGTCAATAGAACAAAATAGAAAGCCCAGAGATAAATCCATGCACCTATGGACACCCTTAACTTTGACAAAGGAGGCAAGAATATACGATGGAGGAAAGACAATCTATTTAACAAGTGGTGCTGGGAAAACTGGTCAACTACTTGTAAAAGAACGAAACTAGAACCCTTTCTAACACCATACACAAAAATAAACTCAAAATGGATTAAAGATCTAAATATAAGACCAGAAACTATAAAACTCCTAGGGGAAACCATAGGCAAAACTCTCTCTGACATAAATCACAGCAGGATCCTCTATGACCCACCTTCCATAGTAATGGAAATAAAATCGAAAATAAATGAGTGGGACCTAATTAAACTTAAGAGTTTTTGCAAAATGAAGGAAGGTGAAATGCAAGATGAAAAGACAGCCTTCAGAATGGGAGAAAATAATAGGCAACGAAGCAACTGACAAAGAATTCATCTCAAAATTATACAAGCAGCTCCTGTGTCTCAATTTCAGAAAAATAAAAGATCCAATCAAAAAATGGGCCAAAAAACTAAACATACAGTTTTCTGAAGAAGACATACAGATGGCTAACAAACACATGAAAAGATGCTCAACATCACTCATTATCAGAGAAATGCAAATCAAAACCACAATGAGGTATCATCCCATGCCGGTCAGAATAGCTGCTATCAAAAAGTCTACAACCAATAAATGCTGGAGACGGTGCAGAGAAAAGGGAACCCTCTTACACTGTTGGTGGGAATGCAAATTAGTACAGCCACTATGGAGAACAGAGTGGAGATTCCTTAAAAAACTGGAAATGGAACTGCCATATGACCCAGCAATCCCACTGCTGGACATACACATCAAGGAAACCAGAATTGAAAGAGACATGTGTACCCCAATGTTCATCGCAGCACTGTTTACCATAGCCAGGACATGGAAGCAACCTACATGTCCATTGGCAGATGGATGAATAAGAAAGCTGTGNGGAACTGCCATATGACCCAGCAATCCCACTGCTGGACATACACATCAAGGAAACCAGAATTGAAAGAGACATGTGTACCCCAATGTTCATCGCAGCACTGTTTACCATAGCCAGGACATGGAAGCAACCTACATGTCCATTGGCAGATGGATGAATAAGAAAGCTGTGGTATATATACACATGGAATATTACTCAGCCATTAAAAAGAACACATTTGAATCAGTTCTAATGAGGTGGCTGAAAATGGAGCCTATTAGACTATTATATAGAGTGGAGTAAGTCAGAAAGAAAAGCACCAATATGGTATACTAATACATATATATGGAATTTAGAAAGATGGCAATGATAAGCCTATATGCAAGACAGCAAAAGAGACACAGATGTAAAGAACAGTCTTTTGGACTCTGTGGGACAAGGCAAGGGTGGGATGATATGAGAGAATAGCATTGAAACATGTATATTATATGTGAAACAGAGTGCTAGTACAGGTTCAATGCATGAGACAGGATGCTCAGGGCTGGTGCCGGGATGACCCTAATGTATGGGATGGGGAGGGAGGGGAGAGGGGGATTCAGGATGGGAAACACATATATACCCATGGCTGATTCATGTCAATGTATGGCAAATATCACTGCAATATTTTAAGGTAATTAGCCTCCAATTAAAATAAATTAACTATTTTTAAAAAGTAATAAAGTCTAAAATGCTTAATGTATAGTTTTGAAAACTGGCATAGTAAGGTCCAGACAAGGGAACTGTCTTATCATTAAGATATAAACCAATAAAGCATGTAATGGGATAATGAGGAAATGCCAATATTGGTGGAAGTTTTTTTTATAATTCTAACATTTAAAATCAGATGAGAACGTTGCATCACAAAAGTTGTTTTTGGACAAGTTGACTCTCAGAAGAACACTTCAAATCTATAGAATAATTGGCATAGAAATTTGATGTCCTCTTGAAAATACTCTGTATTTCCAGTTAGGGGGAAGGATAGAAAAACTTTCTAAAGATGATTGAACTGAAATCAGCAAACAGACTCTTAAACCTGGAAGAGGTATCAGAGATGATAACATCCAAGCTGCAAGTGAGGATGATGAGATTGAGAGAAATTTCCCAGATCAAGATGTGTTTCTGGCAGGCATAAGAAGTGCTTAGAATCCCAGTCTCTTGACATAAGCTAATGCCTCTTATTCTCTGGTAAACATTTTACTGAGCTAGATTTTGGCAAGAATTAAAAAAAATGAATGCCAAATTACACGCTCAGAATGCTGGGGAATACCTTGTATTAATTTAGCAAAACATATAGAGCACTTGCCAATTAAGAGCTTAAAAACACAAGATTTTTTTAATACAGTACAAAATGAATAGCTATTAAGGGCATTAAGATACTCTCAATGAATAACAAAATGAGAAAATAGTGAGAAATAAAACTGCAAAATTTTTAAAACACAGAAGTACATTTTAATAATATATTTTGAGAAAATTGGTAGGTACTGATGAGGCTTGAATATTTAGACAAGGAGAAGAAAGGAAGTTCATTACTTGTGATTCATTTTTAGAATTATTCTTTGAGAATGTGAGATGTCAGAACATATTTGAATCAAAGGATGCAGAATTTGTGGCAAATGGAAAGGAAACTATAGTTCATGCTCCAAATCTTCTGTTGCTCTTCCAGGTTAATCTCTGTAATCTTTTTCAAATTGGCCTATGTCCTGAGGATCTGCCCTATATTGATTATATCAGCCCCTCTGGCTGGTGGGCTCTAACTGGGTTGAACCTACATGCAGTACTGTGAGAGACTATAAAAATGGGAGGAGAGTGAGCTCAGAGTACTTCTTTCCTGGATGGCTTCAGCTGGCTGCATCCCCCAGGATAGGACAGACCACTGGTTCTCTTAGGTGTCCCCTTTCTTTTTTGTGTGTGCATAAAACTATCCTTCTTGTATCTCCTAGTGCCTAGGTGGTTTGCAACTCTGCTGGTGGTGGTCCTGTGTTTCTGTCTCATTCTATGAAGTCTCCCTACTCTGACCTTTGTAAATACCTCCACTTTGACACATCTCAGATTTTATTTCACTTGTTTTCTGTTGGGTCACAGATTGATACAATAACTACCACCAGAAGTGGGCCTAATAAAAAGGTCTTTAAAATGGGATTCTGTTTTTTGTTTTGTTTTTGTCTACAATGTGTGTAGGATTCTTAGTTCATCAAACTGGGATAAAACCATCACCCCAGTAGGGGGAGGATGAAATCTTAATGACTGGACTGCCAGAGAATTTCCTTAGAGAAACAATTCAAAAAGACACATGTATACCAGCGTTCACTGTAGCACTGTTTACAACAGCCAAGACATGGAAACAACATAAAAGTCCATCAATAGAGGAATGGATAAAGAAGATGTGGTCCATACATATGATAGAATATTACTCAGTCATAAAAAGAAACAAAATTGAGTCATATGTAGAAATGTGGATGGGACCTAGAGATTTGCACACAAAGTGAAGTAAGTCAGAAAGAGAAAAACAAATATATATTATTAATAACACATATGTGGAATCCAGAAAAATGGCATAGACAGTCTTATCTGCAAAACAAAATAGAGACATAGACATAGAGAATAAACATATGGACATAGGTGGAATGAGGGTGGGTTGAAACGGGAAATTGAGACTGACATATATTCAGTACTATATATAAGATAGGTAACTAATGAGAATCTACTGTATAGCACAGAGGACTGTACTTAATACACTGTAGTGACATAAATGGGAAAGAATCCAAAAAAGAGGGGATATATATGTATGTATCAGTTCCATTCATTTCAGTTGCTCAGCCGTGTCCAATTCTTTGTGACTCCATGAATCGCAGCACGCCAGGCCTCCCTGTCCATCACCAACTCCAGAGTTTACCCAAACTCATGTCCATCAAGTTGGTGATGCCATCCAGCCATCTCATCCTCTGTCGTCCCTTCTTCTCCTGCCCTCAACCCCTCCCAGCATCAGAGTCTTTTCCAATGAGTCAACTCTTNACTGCTGAGTTTTCCAAATTTGCTGGCATATTGAGTGCAGCACTTTCACAGCATCATCTTTCAAGATTTGAAATAGCTCAACTAGAACTCCATCACCTCCACTGGCTTTGTTTGTAGTGATGTTTTCTAAGGCCCACTTGACTTCCCATTCCAGGACGTCTGGTTCTAGATGAGTGATGACACCATCATGATTATCTGGGTGGTGAATATCTTATTTGTATAGTTCTGTGTATTCTTGCCACCTCTTCTTACTATCTTCTGCTTCTGTTAGGTCTGTACTATTTCTGTCCTTTATTGAGCCCATCTTTGCATGAAACATTCCCTTGGTATCTCTAATTTTCTTGATACTAGAATAAGAAACAGGTCTCTCCACTCTCAATGCCTTGTCCTGAGAACAGGCTGACAGCAAAAGTGACACTTCCTGCTCAACTACCCAATCATGCTTCCTGCTCACCCCACTCATCTGTCAATTATAAGAATCAGTAATAAGAATGAGTTTTTTTTTTTTGAGCCAACTGAGAAGTAGCTCAGAAGCTTGCTCCCCCAGATAACTCAAAACTGCTCCGGAGAAGCAGAGTTTTTAGCATAGCTGTGTATCTATCAGAACAAAGAACATTAAATAAATCAGAGATGCATTTCTCCAAAGTTAAAAAAAAATCATTACTTGCATGTACAGCTCGTACAGTATGGCCTTGGCACATTAGAAGGCAGTCATTTTTCACATGGGCATTCTTTACTTGTGGTCAGTGTGCCCTTTCAGAGAAGGCAATGGCACCCCACTCCGGTACTCTTGCCTGGAAAATCCCATGGACGGAGAAGCCTGGGAGGCTGCAGTCCATGGGGTCGCGAAGAGTCGGACACGACTGAACGACTTCACTTTCACTTTTCACTTTTATGCATTGGAGAAGGAAATGGCAACCCACTCCAGTGTTCTTGCCTGGAGAATTCCAGGGACAGGGGAGCCTGGTAGGCTGCCATCTATGGGGTTGCACAGAGTCAGACACGACTGAAGTGACTTAGCAACAGCAGCAGCAGCAGTGTGCCCTTTTCTTTAATAATTAAAGCAGGGACTTTCCTGGAGAAGGCAATGGCACCCCACTCCAGTACTCTTGCCTGGAAAATCCTATGGATGGAGGAGCCGGGTGGACTGCAGTCCATGGGGTTGCACAGAGTCGGAAACGACTGAAGTGACATAGCAGCAGCAGGAGCAGCAGCAGGAATTTTCCTGATGGTCCAGTGGTTAAGAATCCTCCTGCCAATGCAGGGGACATGGGTTTGATCCTTGGTCCAGAAACTAAGATCTCACATGCAGTGGAAGAACTAAGCCTATGCTCCACAATAGGAGAAGCCACTGCAATGAGAAGACCATGCACCAAAACTAGAGAGTAGCACTCACTCACAGCAGCTAGAAAAAGCCTGCACACAGCAGCAAGGAGCTAGTGTGCTGCAACCAAGACCCAGCTCAGCCATGAACAAGTAAACATAGCTAAAGCAGAGAGACAGTGTATGTTTGATTGAGCAGAGACGGGCTGTCTCAAGTTAACTCATGCATAAGCCTGAATGGCTTCCCTGTGTCTTAATATATGAAAATTTATTTCATTTCCTACAAAAGAAAAATTTTCTGCCTAATCTTTAAAAAACGCATACGACTTACAATGGAAAATTTTCTATATGGTAGTTGTCACTTTTCCCTTATCCCAAGAGTCTTTTCGAATAGTCTCTCATTTCATTCAAAAGAACTGGTCTTTTGCTTGATGAGAATCTCCAAATCTGGAGCCTCTTAGAGAAGTGAATGGTTTCTCCAATTCTCTTCACTTTCCTTTTCAAAGTGACAATAAAAATCAACTTTATTAATTTCAAGGCATAGCTAATATACTTAAAAGTAAGTGCTACATTTGTTTGGTAAAATTATGCATTTTACCAAAGAAGATGTTAGCAGTTTGTCTTTTTAATTTTTTGTTGTTGTTTTTGAAAATTTATTAAATGCCAAGGACTTCATTAAGTATGTATCTTACAGCAGTAGAGTGGTTATTACTACTTAGACTCACTTTACAAATGAAGTGAAGTTAAGTGAAAGTTGCTCAGTCATGTCCGAATCTTTGAGACCACATGGACTGTATAGTCCATGAAATTCTCCAGACCAGAATACTGGAGTGGGTAGCCTTTCCCTTCTCCAGGGGATCTTCCCAGCCCAGAGATCAAACCCAGGTCTCCAACCCAGGTCTCCCACATTGCAGGCAGATTCTTTACCAGCTGAGCCACACAAATGAGAGAATTCAAATTGAATGAGGCTTAAGGTGAGATACAAGCCACTCAACTACTGTATGGCAGGCCTTTTTAACCAAAGTTTGTCCAACACCAGTTTGGACACACATCTGTGTTTATTACACTCACTTTTTACTAGTCATCTGGAATTTTGGAATGACAGAACAATCAAGTACTTTATATATTCAGTTCAGTTCAGTCGTGTCTCTTTGCCATCCCATGGACTGTAGCATGCCAGGCTTCCCTGTCCATCACCAACTCCCGGAGCTTGCTCGAGCTCATGTCCATTGAGTTGGTGATGTCATCCAACCATCTCATCCTCTGCTATCCCCTTCTACTCCTGCCTTCAATCTTTCCCAGCAACAGGGTATTTTCCAATGAGTTAGTTCTTCACATCAGTGGCCAAACTATTGGATCAGGTGGCCAAATTCTCTTATATATTAATCGGTGCTATTTTAGTAATCTCTAATATCTAGCAGTAGAGAACATAGCAATCACTTTTATAAATAGAGTGAGGGGTTAAACTTTAGTTATTAATTTTATTAAAGTGATGGGTATGAATATAATCACTTATGGAGGAGACACCGAATTTAAATAAAGTACAAATGATTAAGATTGAAACCCTGGACAACACTGCTGTTTAAGAGCTAGTCAGAGAATGAGGAAGTTAGGAAAGTGTTTTTGAAAAAGCAGCTGGAAAACCAGAAGAAAGTGCAGTCATTGAAGGCAAAGGAACATGGAATTTCAAGGATGAGATGGTCAATTGCAAAATGCAGGAAAGTGACATGAAAAAAGTACTATATAACTTTTTCACTTAGTAGTTAGGCCTTATTAATATCTCTGCCAAAGATAGTTTAGATGCAAGATTAAGAACAAAATGTGGAGGTATGAAAGGGTGAGGTGAGGAAGTGTGGACCCAGAATATAAACTATATAAATTAGCCCCACGTGGAGCCATGGTGACCAATGGAAGTGTAGGAAGATGTACACATAGGACTAGATGTAGGGAGATGAAGGCATAAGGAAGTTCACCGCTGCTGCTGCTTAGTCACTTCAGATGTGTACTACTCGGTTCAATCCTATGGACTGCAGCCTGCCAGGCTCCTGTGTCCATGGGATTCTCTAGATGCCCTCTTCCCGGGGATCTTCCTGACCCAGGATCAAACCCAGGTATCCTGCATTGCAGGCAGGTTCTTTACTGCTAAACCACCAGGGAAGCCCAAGAAAAGTTAATTATTTAACACATACTAAGTGTGAGCAGACTCACATACTGAATTTAAGAAACAAGTCTGGAGGAAGATGATGAAGATAGCATACACAAAAGAGAATTAATTTGACTGGAGACTAGAGATTATCATACAGAATGACATGAGTAAGAAAGAGAAAAGTAAGTGTTGTGTATTAACACATATGTGTGGAATTTGGGGAAATGGTATAGACTATTTTATTTGCAAAGCAGAAATAGAGAGGCAGACATAGTGAACAAATTCATGGGCGCCAAGCAGGGAGAGGGGAGGGCAGGATGAATCGGGAGACTGTGATTGACACACAGACACTAGTGGCACTGTGTATACAATGGACACCTAACTTGAACTTACCGCATAGCACAGGAGCTCTACGAAGAAAACCCAAAAATAAGGGACTTAAGCATACACGTGACTGATTCGCTTTGCTGTACGGTGGAAACTAACATGGGCTCAGACGGTGAAGGATCCTCCTGCAATGTGAGGGACCTGGGTTCAGTCCCTGGGTGGGAAAGGCTATCCACTCCAGTAGAGAATTCCATCGACAGAAGAGCCTGGCGGGCTACAGCCCTTGGAATCACATAGAGTTGGACACGACTGAACAGCTAAGCACAGCAGAGCACAGAATCTAACAACATTGTAAAGCAACTATACGCCAATAAAAACAATTTTTTTTAATGTGGAGTAAGTCCACTGAACAGGAAGCAGATAATGAAATCCAGGTTACATGTGGAGTGATTGGCCATTAAGATTAAAAACCAGAAGGAAAGAGAAAGTGATGAAGTCAAATTAGAATAATATTAAGAGAAAGATGTGGGGTTTCATACCTAATGGACAATCTTTTTTCACAGAAGTCAGGAAAATGGTCATATGCTGAGAGAGGCGGATGATACATAGTTGGATTGGTGACGATTTGAGAAAACTGCTGGGCAGAACTGCAGAAAATGTACTCAGAATTTCCAGATTCTAACTGGGCACTGTATCTTAACAACCAGTTGAAGATTATAAGTCATTAGTCACACTTTCTTGTTGTAGCATTCAGCTTCTAAAATGAAATTTCTTACTTCATGGACAGCTATTTTTTCCATCACTTTCAATAGCAATGGATGTACATAATTTGAGGATAAATTCTTAGTTCATCTCACATATTTAAAAAACTGGAACTCATATCTGTTTGAAATGTTAAGGTTATTTAAATACATGAAAATTTAAATCCATAATTATGTAAATTAGAAAACTCTGTGTCCCTAGATTTGATAGAAATGTTAGCTGAATGAAACTGTTTTCATTTTGATGCTGCTTTGGGCCAAGGATCTAGCTATGCATTTTGATCTGATGATTTAAAATCCAATTTGACGTGTATTTTAAAAAATCTGGTCAATAAATCTCTTTGTTCCTATTTATTTATTTATTCATTTTTCTGAGTCAAAGGTATATGAATGTTAACCTTTGTCTTGAAAGCTGTCATGATAAAAAATTTCAGTCTTTTTTTTTTAATTTCTTCACTGTCTAAATAAAAATTAAGTTGAAAAAAGCTACAAGCATTTGCATTAAACTACACTATAGAGATATTATCTGGTTGCTTTCTCTGCAGGCATTAAGCAAACCTTAACACTGCTTCATCTTCTATAGTGAATCTTATCCCAGTCAGGTTTTATTTCAGATGGGTTCTCATAGCCTTAAAGTACAAAAGGTCCTTTTGAAATGCAAATGATTACCTTTTGAAAGGATCATGTAACTCAAACAGCTTTAGAAAATTATTAGATTTTAAATGTAATCTTTAGGGATATTAAAATATAATACATTATTTATTAATTGTCAGATTCATATAGTTTATATTACCTAACATAATTTCAATATGTACTGTTTCTAAGACTGCATTTTTAAAACAAGTATGTGAAGTGAAATTGCTCAGTCGTGTCCGACTCTTTGTGACCCCATGGACTGTAGTGTACCACCTTCCTCCATCCACAGGATTTTTCACCCAAGAATATTAGTGTGGGTTGCCATTTCCTTCTCCAGAGGATCTTCATGACCCACGGATCAAACCCAGGTCTCCCGAATTGAAGGTAGATGCTTTACCATCTGAGCCACCAAGGAAGTCCAAATAAGTGTACTCTAAGGTAATTGACTTCAAGGATTATGCAGCTCATAGATATGGGTGGNAGAATATTAGTGTGGGTTGCCATTTCCTTCTCCAGAGGATCTTCATGACCCACGGATCAAACCCAGGTCTCCCGAATTGAAGGTAGATGCTTTACCATCTGAGCCACCAAGGAAGTCCAAATAAGTGTACTCTAAGGTAATTGACTTCAAGGATTATGCAGCTCATAGATATGGGTGGAATAATGTTAGATTTACTGCAAAGAGATGTGTAGTAAAATTTCTAAAATATGAAGCAGTTGACTCAGTTTGATATATTTAATTATAAAATATCTGTGGCTACCTACTACGTGCATGCTAAAACTAAAGGAAAAGATTTCTTTGTTTTGTTTTTAGTTTCACTTAGGACTTCCCCGGTGGCTCATGTGGTAAAGGATCAGCCTGCCAGTATAGGAGACCAGAGTTTGCTCCCTGGGTCAGGAAGATCCCCTGGAGAAGGAAATGGTAACTCAGTCCAGTATTCTTGCCTGGAGAATCCCATGGCAAGACTAGCCTGGTGGGGTAGAGTCCATGGAGTTGCCAAGGGTCGGACATGACTGTTCAACTAACACATAGCCTTAGATAAAAATAAATAATTTACTAAGCAAGTAAGCTATGAAAGGATTCATGGTATAAACTTTTGAAGATTATCTTCCAAATAATGGTGTTGCTTATATTGAAATTTGCTAACTAGACCATAAAAGATGTTTCATACACTGTTGTCAGTGCTGATAAGATAATAATCATAAAAATGTGTTACTCTACTCCTTAGAATGTCTTGTGTCAGATGATGGTATATTGGATGAGCATGCCAGATAGCTTGTGCTAAGGGGGCATGGATTAAATATATCTAGATAGTCTTTATGTGGAAACAGGAAGGACATGAAATTTCCAAAGGCAGTACTCTCCAATCATGACTGACGGAGGAACTGGATTTCAGTTATTTGCTACCAAGTAGCCATTAGGAGGGGCTCTGGTGGCTCAGAGGTAAAAAATCTGGAGACTCAGGTTTGATCCCTGGGTCAGGAAGATCCTTTAAAGGAGGGCGTGGAAACCCTCTCTAGTATTCTTGCCTGGAGAATCCCCATGAACAGAGGAGCCTGGTAGGCTACAGTCCATAGGGTTAAAAAGAGTTGGACATGACTGAAGTGACTGAGCACAGCACAGTAGCAATTAGGAGGGCCTTCTCTGGTGGCCCAGATGGTAAAGAATCTGCCTGCAATATTCCATCCTTGGGTTGGCAAGATCCCTTGGAGAAGGCAATGGTTATCCACTCCAGTATTCTTGCTGGGAAATCCCATGGACAGAGGTACCTGGTGGGTTACAGCCCATGGGATCAAGGAGTCAGACACAACTGAGCAACTTTCATATACACACAGCCACTGGGAAGCACTGAGCAGGCCATTTGGTGATACTGTGGAAAAGTGGAGAGCAGGGCATGGGGGTTAGATGTGCACCCATGACTGGATTATGTTATTTTGTCTAATCACTGTATTTTAATACTTATATATGCTACTTTCTAAGGTTCCATGGGTCAAATTTAAGTAGTTTAAATATCTCACCAACTGATTAACAGAGAAGAGACAAACTCTTCAACTTTTGATTATTTCCTCTGGAGTTTGATAAGATCTTTAGTTAATATAGTCCAAGAAGACTAAAGCCTTGGCACCTACAAGCCAGTTCAAAAACAGAGGCCACCATGGAAGTCCAAAGGCTCTAGAGTCAATAGTTTTAATACAGAGGAATTCTCAATCACATGATGCTTGATCTTAGACAGTTAGCAAATACAAGGACTTTCAACTTTCAGGGGTGGTTTACACATATTATTCCAGGAATTCACCATTACATAACACCAAAATAGGTAACTTCCAATTACAGTCCCTCAGTTTTCCATTTTATCCATCTAAATGTGGGGATAGTTTCAAAATAGAGATTTTTTCCCCCAGTTTTATTAAACATTTTTACTTTACATTGGCGTATAGCAGGTTAACAATGTTGTGATAGTTTTCAGGTGGACAGCAAAAGGGTTCAAACATACATATACATCTATTCTTTCTCACCCAAACTCCGTTCATATACAAAAATAGTAATTTTGATATCTAAAACTTTTTATGATAAGTAGAACTATGTCTATTTAATATGATAAATTTTAGGAAAGTAAAGGTCAGTGAATTTAACAATAGACTTTTTTAAATTTATATATCACTAAATGTATAATTTACCATTAATTTTATTTTCATCTTAGTATACCCTCAGAATGTGGTAAATTGGAGAAGGGAATGGAAAACCACTTCAGTATTCTTGCCTGGAGAACCCCATGAACAGTAAGAAAAAGCAAAATAATAGGATACTGAAAGAGGAACTCCCCAGGTTGGTAGGTGCCCAATATGCTACAGGAGATGAGTGGAGAAATAACTCCATAAAGAATGAAGGGATGGAACCAAAACAAAACAGTACCCAGTTGTGGATGAGATCGGTCATAGGAACAAGATCCTGTGCTGTAAAGAGCAATATTGCATAGGAACCTGGAATGTCAAGTCCATGAATCAAGGTAAATTGGAAGTGGTCAAACAAAAGATGGCAAGAGTGAACATCAACATACTAGGAATCAGTGAACTAAAATGGACTGGAATGGGTGAATTTAACTCAGATGACCATTATATCTNAAAAAAAAAAAAAAAGTGAAGTCGCTCAGTTGTGTCCGACTCTGCAACCCTGTGGACTGTAGGCTACCAGGCTCCTCCATCCATGGAATTTTCCAGGCAAGGATACTGGAGTGGATTTCCATTTTCTTTTCCTGGGGATCTTCCTGACCCAGGAATTTACATGGGTCTCCCTCATTGCAGGGAAACGCTTTACCATCTGAGCCACCAGATAAACAGAACGACAATATACAGCCTTGATGTACTTCTTTTCCTATTTGGAACAAGTCTGTTGTTCCGTGTCCAGTTCTAACTGTTGCTTCCTGACCTGCATACAGGTTTCTCAAGAGGCAGGTCAGGTGGTCTGGTATTCCCATCTCTTCCAGGTTTTTCCACAGCTTGTTGTGATCCACACAGTCAAAGGCTTTGGCATAGTTAATAAAGCAGAAATAGATGGGTTTCTTTTTCCTGGAATTCTCTTGCTTTTTCAATAATCCAGCAGATGTTGGTAATTTCATCTCCAGTTCCTCTGCCTTTTCTAAAACCAATTGAACATCTAGAAATTTATGGTTCATGTGTTGCCGAAGCCTGGCTTGGAGAATTTTGAGCATTACTTTGTTAGAGTGTGAGATGAGCGCATTTGTGCAGTAGTTTGAGCATTCTTTGGCATTGCCTTTCTTTGGGATTAGAATGAAAACGGACCTTTTCCAGTCCTGTGGCCACTGCTGAGTTTTCCAAATTTGCTGGCATATTGAGTGCAGCACTTTCACAGCATCATGTTTTAGGATGTGAAATGGCTCAACTGGAATTCCATCAACTCTACTAGCTTGGTTCATAGTGATGCTAAGGCTTACTTGACTTCCCACTCCAGGATATTTGGCTCTAGGTGAATGATCACATTATTGTGATTATCTGGGTCATGATCTTTTTTGTATAGTTCTTCTGTGTATTCTTGATACCTCTTCTTAATATCTTCTGCTTCCTTTAAGTCCATACCTTTTCTGTCCTTTTGAGCCCATCTCTGCATGAAATGTTCCCTTGCTATCTCTAATTCTCTTGAAGAGATCTCTAGTTATTCCCATTCTATTGTTTTCCACTTTCTTTGCACTGATCACTGAGGAAGGCTTTCTTATCCTTCCTTGTTATTCTTTGGAACTCTACATTCAAATGGGTATATCTTTCCTTTTCTCCTTTGCCTTTCACTTCTCTTCTTTTTAAAGCTATTTATAAGGCTTCCTCAGACAACCATTTTGATTTTTTGCATTTCTTTTCCATGGGGATAATCTTGATCCCTTTCTGCTGTACAATGTCATGAATCTTTATCTATAGTTCATCAGGCACTTCGTCTATCAGATCTAGTCCCTTAAATCTATTTCTTTCTTCCAATGTATAATCATAAGGGATTTGATTTAGGTCATACCTGAATGGTCTAGTGGCCTTCCCTACTTTCTTCAATTTAAGTCTAAATTTGGCAATAAGGAGTTCATGGTCTTAGCCACAGCCAGTTCCCGGTCTTGTTTTTGCTGACTGTATAGAGCTTCACCATCTTTGCCTGCAAAGAATATAATCAATCTGATATATAATATAATCAATATGCGCAGAGAACAACAAACTAAAGTGAACTGAACTAGATTGGGTAGTTTTATTTCATGGAGAAATAAAAGCTAAAACTTACACTTTCATTCCTAGTAGAGGAATTTGTTACATAGTGGCTAAAACTTAATTGACAGAATAGAAAATCAAATCATGTAGGTCAGCATGCACACACTTTGGGCTAACAGCAAAGCAGGCAAAGATGTGGCTTCTATCACCGAAACAAATCAGTGAGATTTACTGTGAGACTAAATTAGGATTTACTTTGTACATAACTGATACACTTGGATTTGCATTTGACTTTTCTTTTGGTTCCAATTTTTTGAGCAGTTTACTCACCAGCAAATACAAACCATAATCTGCATGCAACTCTTTGCTGTATCTATAACTATAAAACTCTGGAAAATGATTCTATTTCAAAGGCAATAAACTGAAATTCTCCACAGGATTCTAGAAGCCAGTTGTTACAAGATAACTTGATCTAAGATAATTGAAAGAAAGGTGGGCACTAAGATTTACAGCCAATAGGTGCAAAGAACAACAGAACAGACATTCCTTCAAGTCAAAGAATAGATTCAGTGTTTGTAAAGGAATATATCACAGAACAACTTATAGAACTTTCAGAGTGGATATTAAAATAAAGAAAATATCATTTTTACTATGAATGTATAATTATGCCCATACGTGTGTAAATATATATGTATTATATGTATATGATACCTATATATCATATATTTTATTTGTATATAGAAAGAAAGAGAATATAACGATTTTAAATAAGAAGATGGCATTATTCCTATTGTTATAGTGGTCTTCTGTGGTAGCTCAGATATTAAAGAATCCGCCTGCAATGTAGGAGACCTGGGTTCGATCCTTGGGTCAGGAAGATCTCCTAGAGAAGGAAATGGCAACATACTGCAGTATTCTTATTTGGAGAATCCCCTGGACAAGAGGAGACTGATGGGCTATAGTCCATAGGGTCAAAAAGAGTTGGACACACATGTATTGTCATAAAACTGTGGCAAAACGGTGTACCTCTTAAATAATCGTGCCTTATAAAATGGACTGCATGCATGCATGCTAAATCACCTCAGTCCCTGTCCCTGGGATTCCCCAGGTAAGAACAATGGAGCAGGTTGCCATTTCCTTCTCCAATGCATGCATGCATGATAAGTTGCTTCAGTCACGTCTGACTCTGTGCAGCCCTGTGGACAGCAGCCCACCAGGCTCTTCTGTCCATGGGACTCTCTAGGCAAGAATACTGAAATGGGTTACCATGTCCTCCAATAAAATGGATTGAGTTTTGACTAACTTTCCATTTACTTTCACCATGCTTCATTTCCATAAATAATGCCAGTTATTTAAGCATTTGGATAGTTAAAAATGAGATGAAAGACTTTGAAAGAAAATATGGTATGACTCACTGAATAGTCAGAGAAAGTGAGTAAGACAGTTAGGTCACTATAGGACCATTTTACATAATGCAAAAGCAGTACGTTTTAAACAATGGCGACGATGCTGATAGATCCTAAATTGAAACTCTACAAACTTAATAAAATAATGACAAGTGATGTTTTAGTGATATATATAGCTAGCTCTGAAAAGTAGGATTAGGGGATGCTGTCTAGCTACACAACAGATGTGTCAAGAGATTTGTCACGAAATCTAATGAATATTTTTATTAACAGTTAACTCACTCTTCCTTTTTTTTTTCCTTTAATGAGGACAGCATACTGAATCAAGGGACATGTAGATAATAGAAAGCCAGAGTATTGAGCAACATTGACTTATTCTCTCAACAAGCCTTTATCGATTATTTGGTAGGTCTCTGGTGCTATGCTCCTTGCTACAGGTATAATCAATAGGGAGTAGGACGGACGTGGGGCCCTACTTCCAGCTGAGTCTGTAGATTGTGGGGAAGAGATTCACATGTAGACAGCTCCCACATAATGTGCTGGGTACTGTGGCAGAGGATATGCAGTCCTGTGGGAAATGAGACGAATGGCATCAAGCACACATCCTTCAGGACCTATCTGACATTTATGCGTGAAGGATAGGACAAGTTGGAGTGAGCCAGGAGGAGAGAAATGTGGCATCTGCACCTGTGCTTTGATTAGCATTGCTGCTGACCAGGTATGAAAAAATTCCCACCCAAAAGGACTAAATTTTCTATCATGAATTTAGAAATGGGTAGGAAACAGTACTGTAAAGATAATGTAATTGGGTGGTCATTATTCTGCTCAACTCATACTCTGATAAAAAAGTGAATAAGAGCAGAAACAATTGGTAGCTAGAAGACAAGTGTTAAAGTTCAAGGGCTCCATGGTAGGGTATAAAGAGGTATTCATCATATGCAACAGAAAAGTAGAAAAAGCTCCTGTGAATATCAAATTCTCAATCAAGGTAGACTATCTACATGAAGATTAGGGTCCTACTCAGAAAGCACAGCACTGGGACATGTATGGATGGATAAAAAGTCTTGAATCTTTCACTTTCCCAGAACTCTGTGAGCCTGCAAAAGTCAATCACTGTTATGCACTAAGGGCTGGAGCTCTGCCACTGCTTGAAGATGGTGCAAGTATCTCTTGTTTACAAGATGACATACACTCTGTCAAGACATGCCTACACATGGCCAGTGCATGGGTAAGTCTCAACATAACCTGGTTGGGGATGCGGTGGGTCCACTAAGAGAGGAAAGATCCTGTGAAACCGCAGGACCCAGACATCACAAACTGGCAGGAGCTGTGAAAGTGAATACAGGACTGAATTCTGAGGGTACTGGATGAAGAGAGGTTTAACTTAATTTTGAATAAAAATTACGTTATTGATATAAGGGGTTTTACATTTTCAGATGTATGATTTAATACCCCAGCAAGGATTCTGGAAAATGAAGCATACAGTATAGAATATCCCATAAGAATGGAAAAATTGTGATCTATATAAGAATAAATGCTGGGGGTGTGAGCAGTCCTAAGATGGTGGAGGAATAGGACAGGCAGACCACTTTCTCCCCTACAAATTCATCAAAAGAACATTTAAACATTGAGTAAATTCCACAAAACAACTTCTGAATGCCAGCAGAGGACATCAGGCACCAGAAAAGCAGCTCACTGTCTTTGAAAAGAGGTAGGAAAAAATATAAAAGACAAAAAAAGCGACGAAAGAGGTAGAGGGGGAGCTCCATCAGGGAAGGGAGTCATAAAAAGAGAGAAGTTTCCAAACACCAGGAAAACTCTCACTGCCGAGTCTGTGGTGAGCCTTGAAAGCACAGAGGGCAACATAACAGGGAGGAAAACTAAATAAATAATTAAAACCCACAGATTATGAGCCCAACGGTAACTCTCCCAGCAGAGAAGCAGTGCAGAAGCCTGCATCCGCCACTAGCAAGCGGGGGCTGGGCAGGGAGGAATGGGCTGCATTGCTTTTTAAGGATTGGGCCCAAATGCCCTGAAGATAACCAGAGCAAACTAACTTGGGCTAGCAAACCAGACTGTGGGATAGCTACCATGCGAAAAGCTCTAACATAAGACACTGCCAAGACTATGCACAGAACAAAGAACAGAACAGAATTAGCAAACTACAAATCATCTCTCTCCGCTGACAGGCAGCCAGAGCCAGAAGGGCCAGAAGGGGGCAATCGTAGCCCCAGAGAGACATTATCTACCAAACTGCAAGCAGGCTTCTTTACTAACTAAGACTTCTTGGGGTTCTGGACAGTCATCATCCACCTGAGAAGGTGCGCCCGTGGTACACCCAGAAAACAGAGCAGCAGGGACAGGAGAGGTGATAAGTTGCAGCGACTGCGCTCGCCAAACACATGAGCTACTCAGACCTGGGAAGGGCACAAAACGCAGGCCCAACTGAGTCTATGCCTCTGAGGACTACCTGAGTGCCTGAACCTAAGTGGCTTACACCTGGGAGGTGCATGCAGCCCAGGGCCAGCCTCAGATGGTTCCCGGCAGAACAACCTAGAGCCTGAGCTGTGTGCACCATGAGCGGGGGCAGGCCCAGTGTGGCTGAGACACTGTGAGCACACACTAGTGTTATTTCTTTGCAGCGTCCCTCCCTCCCCACAGCACGACTGAACAAGTGAGCCTAAAAAAAGTGTCCATGACCGTTCCCCCTTGTGTCAGGGTAGAAATCAGACACTGAAGAGACCAGCAAGCAGAAGAAGCTAAAACAGAGGGAACTGCCTTGGAAGTGACAGGTGCAATAGATTAAAACCCTGTCGTTAGTACTGACTACATAGGAGGGAGCCTATAGATCTTGAGAAATATAAGCCAGACCAAGGAACTATCTGAAAATGAACTGACCCCACACTGCCCACAACACCACCAGAGAAAGTCCTAGATATATCTTTACTGTTTTTACAATCATTCTTTTTTTTCTTTTCTTTTCATTTTCTTTTTTAACTTTTTAAAATTTTAAGTCCTCTATTACTCCTTTAATTTTCATTTGTATAACCTACTATTACTATTCAAAAAAAGACCCTATTTTTAAAGCAAACTTCATATCTATATCTATATATATATATATTTAAATAATTCTTGTGACTTTTCTNGTTTTTACAATCATTCTTTTTTTTCTTTTCTTTTCATTTTCTTTTTTAACTTTTTAAAATTTTAAGTCCTCTATTACTCCTTTAATTTTCATTTGTATAACCTACTATTACTATTCAAAAAAAGACCCTATTTTTAAAGCAAACTTCATATCTATATCTATATATATATATATTTAAATAATTCTTGTGACTTTTCTTCTTCTTCTTTTCTTTAATATTGTATTTTTGAAAATCCAACCTCTACTCTAGATTTTTAATCTTTGCTTTTGGTATTTGTTATCTATTTTGTACCTTCAAAAACCCAATCTTCAGTACCCATTTTTACTTGAGAGTGAGATTACTAGCTTGACTGCTCTCCCATCCTTTGGATTCTCCTTTTTCTCCACCAAGTTGCCTCTGTTTCCTCCCTCCCACTTCTCTTCTCTACCCAGCTCTGTGAATCTCTGTGTGTTCCAGATGGTGGAGAACACTTAGGGAACTGATTACTGGCTGGATCTGTCTCTCTCCTTTTCATTCCCCCCTTTTATCCTCCTGACCACCTCTGTCTCCTTCCTCCCTCTTCTCTTCTCTGTGTAACTCCATGAACATTTCTGAGCAGTCCAGACTGTGGAGCACACATAAAGAAATGATTACTGGCTAGCTTGCTCGATCGTCTTTTGATTCCACCTCATCTCATTCAGGTCACATCTAATTCCCTCCTCCCTCTTCTCTTCTCCATGGAAGTCTGTGAACCTCTCTGGGTGTCCCTCACTGTGGAGAAATTTTTCATCTTTAACCTAGATGTTTTATCAATGGTGCTGTATAGCAGGAAAAGTCTTGAGACTACGGTAAAAATAAAACTGAAAACCAGAAGAAGGAGGCTTAAGTCCAAATCTTGAGAACATCAGAGAACTCCTGAACCCAGGGAACATTAATCGATAGGAACTCATCAAATGCCCCCATATCTACACTGAAACTAAGCACCACCCAAGGGCCAACAAGTTCCAGAGCAAGACATACCACACAAATTCGCAACACAGGAATACAGCCCTGAGCTTCAATATAGGATGCCCAAAGTTACTCCAAAACCATTGACATCTCATAACTCATGACTGGACGCTTCATTGCACTCCAGAGAAAAGAAATCCAGCTCCACCCACCAAAACACCGACATAAGCTTCCCTAACCAAGAAATCTTAACAAGGCACTGATACAAACCCACCCACAGTGAGGAAACTCCATAATAAAGAGAATTCCACAAATTCCAAGAATACAGAAAGCAATATAAACTACAGCAATATAAACAAGATGAAGAGACAGAGGAATACCCAAGAGGTAAAGGAACAGGATAAATGCCCACCAAACCAAACAAAAGAGGAACAGATAGGGAATCTACCTGATAAATAATTCCAAATAATAATAGTGAAAATGATCCTAAATCTTGAAACAAAAATGAAATCGCAGATAAATATCCTGGAGACAAAGATTGAGAAGATGCAAGAAAGGTTTAACAAGGACCTAGAAGAAATAAAAAAGAGTCAATATATAATGAATAATGTAATAAATGAGATCAAAAACAGTCTGGAGGCAACAAACAGTATAATAATGGAGGCAGAAGATAGGATTAGTGAAGTAGAAGACAGAATGGTAGAAATAAATGAATCAGAGAGGAAAAAAGAAAAACGAATTAAAAGAAATGAGGACAATCTCAGGGATGTCCAGGACAATATGAACTGCTCCAACATTCGAATTATAGGAGTCCCAGAAGAAGAAGACAAAAAGAAAGACCATGAGAAAAATACTTGAGGAGATAATAGTTGAAAACTTTCCTAAAATGGGGAAGGAAATAATCACTCAAGTCCAAGAAATGCAGAGAGTCCCAAACAGGATAAACCCAAGGTGAAACACCCCAAGACACACATTAATCAAATTAACAAAAATCAAACACAAAGAACGAATATTAAAAGTAGCAAGGGAAAAACAACAAATAACACACATGGGGATTCCCATAGGATAACAGCTGGGAAACTCTTCAGGCCAGGAGGGAATATCAAGACATACTTAAAGTGATGACAGAAAATAACCTACAGCCCAGATTACTGTACCCAGCAAGGATCGCATTCAAATTCAAAGGAGAAATCAAAAGCTTTACAGACAAGCAAAAGCTGAGAAAATACAGCACACCAAACCAGCGCTCCAACAAATGCTAAAGGATATTCTCTAGACAGGAAACACAAAAGGGGTGTATAAACCAGAGCCCAAAACAATAAAGCAAATGGCAACGGGATCATAATTATCAATAATTACNTTCAAATTCAAAGGAGAAATCAAAAGCTTTACAGACAAGCAAAAGCTGAGAAAATACAGCACACCAAACCAGCGCTCCAACAAATGCTAAAGGATATTCTCTAGACAGGAAACACAAAAGGGGTGTATAAACCAGAGCCCAAAACAATAAAGCAAATGGCAACGGGATCATAATTATCAATAATTACCTTAAACGTAAATGGGTTGAATGCCCCAACCAAAAGAAAAAGACTGGCTGAATGGACACAAAAACTAGATCCCTATATATGTTGCCTACAAGAGACCCACCTCAAAACCAGGGACACATACAGACTGAATGTGAAGGGCTGGAAAAAGATATTCCACACAAATAGAGACCAAAAGAAAGCAGGAGTAGCAATATTCATATCACATAAAATAGACTTTAAAACAAAGGCTGTGAAAAGAGACAAAGAAGGACACTACATAATGATCAAAGAATCAATCCAAGAAGATATAACAATTATAAATATATATACCCAACATAGGAGCACTGCAATATGTAAGACAAATGCTAACAAGTATGAAATGGGAAGTTAACAGTAACATAATAATAGTGGGAGACTTTAATACCCCATTCACATCGATGGATAGATCAACTAAACAGAAAATTAACAAGGAAACACAAACTTTAAATGATACAATAGACCAGTTAGACCTAATTGATATCTATAGGA
>SJYA01000886.1:194448-263298 GCA_006410615.1 Neotragus moschatus
TATGGAAACACAAAAGATGCTGAATAACCAAAGCAATGGTGAGAAAGAAAAATGTAGGAATCAACATTATTGACTTCAGGCTCTACTACAAAGCGACAGTAATCAAGACAGTATGGTACTGGCACAAAGACAGAAATATAGATCAGTGGAACAAAATAGAAAGCCCAGAGATAAGTCCACGCACCTATGGACACCTTATCTTCGACAAAGGAGGTAAGAATATACAATGGAGTAAAGACAATCTCTTTAACACGTGGTGCTAGGAAAATTGGTCAACCATTTGTAAAAGAATGAAACTAGAACTCTTTCTAACACCACACACAAAAATAAACTCAAAATGGATTAAAGATCTAAACATAAGACCAGAAACTATAAAACTCTTAGAGGAGAACATAGGCAAAGCACTCTCTGATATACATCACAGCAGGATCCTTTATCACCCACCTCCCAGAATACTGGAAATAAAAGCAAAAATAAACAAATGGGATCTAATTAAAATTAAAATTTTCTGCACAACAAAGGAAACTATAAGCAAGGTGAAAAGACAGCCTTCTGAGTGGGAGAAAATAATAGCAAATGAAGCAACTGACAAACAACTAATCTCAAAAACATGCAAGCAATTCCTGCAGTTCAATTCCAGAAAAATAAACGACCCAATCAAAAAATGGGCCAAACAACTAAATAGACATTTCTCCAAAGAAGGCATACAGATGGCTAACAAAGACATGAAAAGATGCTCAACATCTCTCATTATCAGAGAAATGCAAATCAAGACCACAATGAGGTACCATTTCACACCAGTCAAAATGGCTGTGATCCAAAAGTCTACAAGCAGTAAATGCTGAAGAGGATCTGGAGAAAAGGGAACCTTCTTACACTGTTGGTGGGAATGCAAACTAGTACAGCCACTATGGATAAAAGTGTGGAGATTCCTTAAAAAACTGTAAATAGAACTGCCTTATCACCCAGCAATCCTATTGCTGGGCCTACACACCGAGGAAACCAGAATTGAGACACGTGTACCCCAATGTTCATTGCAGCACTGTTTATAATAGCCAGGACATGGAAGCAACGTAGATGTCCATCAGCAGATGAATGGATAAGAAAGTAGTGGTACATATACACAATGGAGTATTACTCAGCCACTAAAAAGAATAAATTTGAATCAGCTCTAATGAGGTGGATGAAACTGGAGCCAATTATACAGAGTGAAGTAAGCCAGAAAGAAAAAGCACCAATACAGTATACTAACACATATATATGGAATTTAGAAAGATGGTAATGATAACCCTGTATGCGAGACAGCAAAAGATACACAGATGTATAGAACAGTCTTTTGGACTCTGTGGGAGAGGGAGAGGGTGGGATGATTTTGGAGAATGGCATTGAAACATGTATAATAGCATATAAGAAATGAATCGCCAGTCTAGGTTTAATGCAGGATACAGGATGCTTCGGCTGGTGCACTGGGATGACCCAGAGAGATGGTATGGGGAGGGAGGTGGGAGGGGGTTCAAGATTGGGAACATGTGTACACCCATGGCAGATTCATGTTGATGTATCACAAAATCAATACAGTATTGTAGAATAAAGTAATAGTAATAATAATAATAATAAAACACAGTAACTACTAAGGCTTAAAAAAAATAAAAAAATAAAACCGGGCATGGAACCTCCTGGTAGTCCAGTGGCTGGAGTTTGCCTTCCAATGCAATGAACAGAGGTTTGACCCTTGTCTAGGAAGATCCCTCGTGCCACAGAGCAACTAAGCAGGCAACCCACAACTACTTCAGTTCACTCACACTCTATAGAGCTACGTACTGCAAATACTGAGGCTGTATGCCACAACAACTGAAGCTCACACACCTGGAGCCTGTGATCTGCAATGAGATAAACCACCACAATGAGAAGCTGGAACACTGCAAAGAAGAGCAGCCTCTGCTTGCCACAACTGGAGAAAGACAGGGCAGCCCAAAATAAAAAATGATCAATGCATGCATGAATAATAAGTAAAAATGAATTTAAATAAATTTTAAAATTACACAGTCAGCCTCAAAAGATAGTTGTCCAAGGAAGATATACCTGTGGGTAATAGACACATGAAAAGATGCAACATCCCTAATTATTATAGAAGTTCAATTTAAAACTCCAATGAGTTTTCACCTTACACGAGTCAGAAAATCATCATCTAAAGGGCTACATATTATGAATGCAAGAGAGGGTGTAGAGGAAAAGGAACCCACTAACCGTTTAGTGTCTGTGAAGAGGCACAGTCACCCTGGAGAAGAGTATGGAGGTTCCAGAGGAGGGAGGGGGGTTCAGGATGGGAAACACANAGTTCAATTTAAAACTCCAATGAGTTTTCACCTTACACGAGTCAGAAAATCATCATCTAAAGGGCTACATATTATGAATGCAAGAGAGGGTGTAGAGGAAAAGGAACCCACTAACCGTTTAGTGTCTGTGAAGAGGCACAGTCACCCTGGAGAAGAGTATGGAGGTTCCAGAGGAGGGAGGGGGGTTCAGGATGGGAAACACATGTATACCTGTGGCAGATTCATGTTGATGTATGGAAAAACCAATAAGATATTGTAAAGTAATTAACCTCCAGTTAAAATAAATAAATTTATATTTTAAAAAAAAACTATGATAGAAAAAAAAACAACTAAACATAGAGCTACCATATGACCAACAGTCACATTCTGGTCTTATTTCTAGATAAAACTCTAATTCTAAAAGATACAAACAGCCCACAGGTCATAGGGACACTGTTTAAAATAGCCAAGACATGGAAGCCACCTAAATGTCCATTAACAGAAGAATGAATAAACAAGATGTACTCTATACAGATATATGGATATCTCCATATAAATACACTGAAATGTTACTCAGCCATCAAAAAAGAATGACATAATGGCATTTGCAGCATCGTGGAGAGATGGAGAGATGATCTTATGAGGTAAAGTCAGAGAAAGACAAATATTCTGTGGTATCACTTATATGAAGAATCTGAAATATGATACCAATGAATTTATTTGCAAAGGAGATACAGACTCACACACATAGAAATCAAACTCATGGATACCACAGAGGAAAAGGTTGGGGAGAGATAAATTGGGAGTTTGGAATTAGCAGATTCACACTACTATACATAGTACAGAAGGGACTTTCCTGATGGTTCAGTGGTTGGGAGTCCACCTTCCAACACAGGGGACATGGATTCGATCCCTGGCTAGAGAACTAACATCCCCATGCTGCACGACAACTAAGCTCACAAGCTCTAGAACACACAGGCTACAACTAGAGAAAGCTTCAACAGAAGATCCCACAGGCCACAGCTAAGACCCAATCAAACTAAAAAAATTGTTTTAATTCTTATATATAAAACAGATGGGAAATTCCCTGTTGGTCCAGTATATAAAACTCTTTGCTCCCAATGCAGAGAAGGCTAGGGTTTGATTTCTGTTCAGGAAACAAGATCCCACATGCCACAACTAAGAGCTTGCATGCCCCCCCCCAAAAAAAACAGCCCACATGCTACAACTAAGACCTGCACAGACAAATAAAGAAATACTTAAATATATATATAAACCAGAGAGACAAGGTCCTCCTATATAGCACTAAAGATTCTGTTTAGTATCTTTTAGGAATTATAATTATAAACAGTATGACAAAAAATAGTTATGTGTGTGTAAACATATATATATGTGTGTGTGTGTGTGTGTGTGTGTGTGTGTGTGTGTGTGTGTGTGTGTACAAATATAAAAAAAATAAATGCTGGCCAGATTTGGTGTGAGAGACTGTGTACATACAGATTAAAGGCAGAGGTGGGAAGGTTGGCATATATGTATTAAAGTGCATTTAATAAATTTAATTATCAATTTAATAATGAAATTTAATTTGTTAACTTAATAATTAAAGTGCATGCAAGGCTGAAAATTTACCCAAGACTATACTTCACTATACATCCTGGATGAGGCATAATTTTTCAAAGCAATGATGAGTTAGTATTGAGAAGGAGCGCAATGATCAATTTATAATAGGGCTGATGAGGAAGACACCATTGGAAATCTGGGCTTACAAGTAGCAAGGAAATTTATAGAAGCTGCCCACTGACCCCCTCCCCCCACCACCCCCTGCCACCCAAGGAGGCCTGGCTGCAGTATTTAAACGTGGAGGGAATTATTGCAATGAAGGGAAGCCAATAACTTACAAGTATCAGTTCAGTTCAGTTCAGTCGCTCAGTCATGTCTGACTCTTTGTGACCCTATGAATCGCAGCACACCAGGCCACCCTGTCCATCACCAACTCCCGGAGTTCACTCAGACTTACATCCATCGAGTCAGTGATGCCATCCAGCCATCTCATCCTCTGTCGTCCCCTTCTCCTCCTGCCCCCAATCCCTCCCAGCATCAGAGTCTTTTCCAATGAGTCAACTCTTTGCATGAGGTGGCCAAAGTACTGGAGTTTCAGCTTTAGCATCATTCCTTCCAAAGAAATCCCAGGGCTGATCTCCTTCAGAATGAACTGGTTGGATCTCCTTGCAGCCCAAGGGACTCTCAAGAGTCTTCTCCAACACCACAGTTCAAAAGCATCAATTCTTCAGTGCTCAGCTTTCTTCACAGTCCAACTCTCACATCCATATATGACCATTGGTAAAACCATAGCCTTGACTAGATGGACCTTTGTTGGCAAAATAATGTCTCTGCTTTTCAATATGCTATCTAGCTTGATCATAACTTTTCTTCCAAGGAGTTAGTGTCTTTTAATTTCATGGCTGCAATCACCAACCGCAGTGATTTTGGAGCCCCCCAAAATAAAGTCTGACACTGTTTCCACTGTTTCCCCATCTATTTTCCATGAAGTGATGGGACCAGATGCCATGACCTTCGTTTTCTGAATGCTTATCTTTACGCAAACTTTTTCAGTCTCCTCTTTTACTTCCATCAAGAGGCTCTTTAGTTCTTCACTTTCTGCCATAAGGGTGGTGCCATCTGAATATCTGATGTTATTGATATTTCTCCTGGCAATCTTGATTCTAGCTTGTGCTTCCTCCAGCCCAGTGTTTCGCATGATGTACTCTGCGTATAAGTTAAATAAGCAGGGTGACAATATACAGCCTTGACGTACTCCTTTCCCTATTTGGAACCAGTCTGTTGTTCCATGTCCAGTTCTAACTGTTGCATCCTGACTTTTATACAGTTTTCTCAAGAGGCAGCTCAGGTGGTCTGGTATTCCCATCTCTTTCAGAATTTTCCACAGTTTATTGCGATTCACACAGTCAAAGGCTTTGGCATAGTCAATAAAGCGGAAAGAGATGTTATTCTGGAATTCTCTTGCTTTTTCCATGGATGTTGGCAATTTGATCTCTGGTTCCTCTGCCTTTTCTAAAACCAGTTTGAACATCAGGGAATTCACAGTTCACGTATTGCTGAAGCCTAGCTTGGAGAATTTTGAGCATTACTTTACTAGCATGTGAGATGAGTGTAACTGTGCAGTAGTTTGAGCATTCTTTGGCATTGCCTTTCTTTGGGATTGGAATGAAAACTGACCTTTTCCAGTCCTGTGGCCACTGCTGAGTTTTTCAAATTTGCTGACATTATTTAGGTCATACTTTAATGGTTTATTGGTTTGTCCTAGTTTCTTCAGTTTAAGCCTGAGTTTTGCAATAAGGAGCTCATGATGTGAACCACAGTCAGCTCTAGTATTTGTATTTGCTGACTGTATAGATCTTCTCCATCTTCACTTGCAAAATGTATAATCAAATATCAGTATTGACCCTTTGGTCATGTCCATGTGTAGAGTTGTCTCGTGTTGTTGGAAAAGTGTGTTTGCTCTGACTAGTGATTCTCTTGACAATACTCTGTTAGCTTTTGCCCTGCTTCATCTTGTACTCCAAGGCCTAATTTGCCTGTTTTCCAGGTATCTCTCAGCTTTCTACTTTTGCATTCCATTCCCCTATCATGAAAAGGACATCTTTTTTGGTTTTAGTTCTAGAAGGTCTTGTAGTCTTCACAGAACCATAGGCTTCTTCAGCCTGAGGGGTTGTGGCATAGACTTGGATTACTGTGATGTTGAATGGCTTGCCTTGGAAACAAACCAAGATCATTCTGTCATTTTTGAGATTTCAGACCCTTTTTTGACTATGAGGGCTACTCCATTTCTTCTAAGGGATTCTTGCCCACAGTAGTATATTTAATGGTCACCTGAGTTAGATTCACCCATTCTGGTCCATTTTAATTCATTGATTCCTAAGATGTCGATGTTCAATCTTGCCATCTCCTAGTTGACCACATCCAATTTACCTTGATTCATGGATCTAACAGTCTAGGTCCCTATGCAATATTGTTCTTTATAGCTTTGGAATTTATGTTTACCATCAGACAAATCCACAACTGGGCAATGTTTCCACTTTGGCTCAGCTGCTTCATTCTTTTTGGAGCTATTAGCAATTGTCCTCTGATCTTCCCCTGTAGCATATGGACATCTTCTGACCTGGGGGGGGGGGGTGCTTATCTTACAGTTTCATTTTTTTTTTTTTTGCCTTATTGTACTGTTCAAGGGGTTCTTATGGCAAGAATACTGAAGAGATTTGCCATTCCCTCCTCCAGTGCACCATGTTTTCTCCGAACCCTCCACTCTGACCCATGGCTTATAGCTTCATTGAGTTATGTAAACCCCTTTGCGGCAACAAAGCTTTGATCCATGAAGGGAACCTCTCATAGTTACTTAAAATATGCCTCAATAACAATAAAGGAGTAACAATAGATGGAGTCTGGTAGGCTGCCACCCATGGGGTCGCTAAGAGTCAGACATGACTGAGTGACTTTACTTTCACTTTTCACTTTTACGCATTGGAGAAGGAAATGGCAACCCACTCCAGTGTTCTTGCCTGGAGAATCCCAGGAACGGGGGAGCCTGGTGGACTGCCATCTCCGGGGCCACACAGAGTCGGACACCACTGAAGTGACTTAGCAGCAGCAATAGAATGTAAATTCTCCATTTTTATTATTCTAATTTATTTTACTACTGTCTTGGGTCCATCCTACAAGAGATCAGTCCTGAGTGTTCATTGGAAGGACTGATGCTGAAGCTGAAACTCCAGTACTTTGGCCACCTCATGCGAAGTGTTGACTCATTGGAAAAGACACTGATGGTGGGAGAGACTGGGGACAGGAGGAGAAGGGGACAATAGAAGATGAGATGGCTGGATGGAATCACTCACTCGATGGACATGAGTTTGGGTAAACTCTGGGAGTTGGTGATGGACTCCAGGGAGGACTGCCGTGCTGTGGGTCATGGGGTCGCAAAGGGTCAGACGCGACTGAGCGAATGAACTGAACTGAACTGGATACTGCAAAATCTCACTGAAATGATGAAAAGAAAATACTCTTTATGCTTTTCTAGTATAAATGTTATGAAATGTTCTGTGTCAAATGCTTGTGCCTGTGTAAACATTCTTCAAAATTTTATCTGAGGCTTTGTTGTTGTTTAGTTGCTAAGTTGTGTCTGACTCTTTTGATATTTTATGGACTGTATACTACCATGCTCCTCTGTCCATGGGATTTCTCAGTCAAGAACACTGAAATGGCTTGCCATTTCCTTCTCCAGCAGGGGATCTTCTCAACCCAGGCAATGAACCCATGTCTCCTGCATTGGCAAGAGGATTTTTACCGCTGAGCCGCCAAAGAAGCCCTGAGGCTTTGACAATATGCTTTAAAATCTGGACTCCTCTAAAAGCAGACTTGAGATAAAGGTTTACATGGAAAGGATCTAACTGAGTCGGAATGGTGGAGGGGCGAGTGAATGGGAAACAAGGACAGGCCATTAAGAAGGTGTGTGTTTATTTGCATCTCTAGAAATGGATGATGCAGATCAGTAAGAAATGATGCAGAAATCATTGGGAGACTCCATCTAGTTCTTCCCATCTCTTTTTTTTTCTTCTTCTTCTTTTGGCCACACCATGCATCTTTCAGGACTTTAGGTCCCTAACCAGGGATCAAATTTGCAACCTTGGCAATGAAAGTGTAGAGTCTTGTAGAGTCTTAACCACTGAGCTGCCAGGGAATTTTCATATCTCTCATTCTTCACATGTGCTGTTTACTCTTTCTGGGGTGCTTCCTTGCTCCCCTTTCCTAATTGACTAAATTCTGCACCACCACAGTTTCAATGGATTAGTTTGAATGTCATCGACGATGGAGACTCTTGAACTTCACTGTGGCTGTTTCTATGTCCTCCTGACATCTCCATAACAAGTTCTTTCCCTTCTAGCACTTGTCACACTTGTAATTGCTTGGACTAGTGGTTTCCTGATTACTTCCCTCACTAAGTGAAACTTACAGAAGGCAGGCACCGTGCTTGTGGCATGTGTGACAGTTACCATTCTCCTGTGTGAATCAACATTCAGTTGATTTTTTTTTAATGATAGAATTAATGAATGAAAGTATCATTTTTATCTCTTGTTTGTGAGCTAAGCTAACATATCTACATACAAGTGAATGTGATTATAAAATTAAGACTGTTGATATAGTTATTGATACGATGCAGTCTTATTACCTTATAGCCATATTAAGTTCAATCTGTATAAATATCATCTATAATGAGATAATTCTATATCCTTCATCACACTTCATATAGTGAAATTCATATTCTCTTGTCTACTTTATTTCTCATGATGTGTCTATCCATGAAAGTGTACCTAATAAATTATGAAAAATCATTTTCGTTGTTGTGCCAATCTCATTGAATAAAAGATGTCTGTTAACTAAATTACTAAGCACCCATAGGCTGCCACATTTTTATTTTTATGTTGAAATTTCTAAGATAATATGCTCCTAAAAGAAGTAAAACTTTTCCCTCTATGTGTGTAAGAACTGAGGGCTCAGTTCAGGTCAATTCAGTTCAGTCACTCAGTCATGTCCTACTCTTTGTGATGCCATAACCTGCAGCACACCAGGCCTCCCTGTCCATGACCAACTCCGAGAGTTTACCCAAACTCATGTCCATTAAGTCGGTGATGCCAACCAGCCATCTCATCCTCTGTCATCCCCTTCTCCTCCTCCCACCAATCTCTCCCATCATCAGTGTCTTTTCCAATGAGTCAACTCTTAACATGAGGTGGACAAAGTATTGGAGTTTCAGCTTCCGCATCAGTCCTTCCAATAAACACCCAGGACTGATCTCCTGTAGGATGGACTGGTTGGATCTCCTTGCAGTTCAAGGGACTCTCAAGAGTCTTCTCCAACAACACAGGCAAAAGCATCAGTTTTTTGGTGCTCAGTTTCTTCACAGTCCAACTCTCACATCCATACATGACTACTGGAAAAATCATAGCCTTGACTAGANATCATGAGAAATGCTGGGCTGGAAGAAACACAAACTGGAATCAAGATTGCTGGGAGAAATATCAATAACTTCAGATGTACAGATGACACCATCCTTGGGGCAGAAATTGAAGAAGAACAAAGAGTCTCTTGAAAGTAAAAGTGGAGAATGAAAAAGTTGGCCTAAAGCTCAACATTCAGGAAACTAAGATAATGGCATCTCGTCCCATCACTTCTTGGGAAATAGATGGGGAAACAGTGGAAACAGTGTCAGACTTTATTTTTTTGGACTCCAAAATCACTGCAGATGGTGACTGCAGCCATGAAATTAAAAGACACTCCTTGGAAGGAAAGTTACGACCAATCTAGATAGTATATTAAAAAGCAGAGGCATTCCNAGCTCAACATTCAGGAAACTAAGATAATGGCATCTCGTCCCATCACTTCTTGGGAAATAGATGGGGAAACAGTGGAAACAGTGTCAGACTTTATTTTTTTGGACTCCAAAATCACTGCAGATGGTGACTGCAGCCATGAAATTAAAAGACACTCCTTGGAAGGAAAGTTACGGCCAATCTAGATAGTATATTAAAAAGCAGAGGCATTCCTTTGCCAACAAAGCTCCATCTCATAAGGGCTATGGTTTTTCCAATTGTCATGTATGGATGTGAGAGTTTGACTGTGAAGAAAGTTGAGAGCCAAAGAACTGATGCTTTTGAACTGTGGTGGTGAAGAAAACTTGAGAATCCCTTGGACTGCAAGGAGATCCAACCAGTCCATTCTAAAGGAGATCAGTCCTGTATGTTCATTGGAACGACTGATACTAATGCTGAAACTCCAATACTTTGGCCACGTCATGTGAAGAGATGACTCACTTAAAAAGACCTTGATGCTCGGAGGGATTGAGGGAAGTAAGAGAAGAGGACAACAGAGGACGAGATGGCTGTATGGCATCACCGACTTGATGGATATGAGTTTGAGTAAACTCTATCGTTGGTGATGCACAGAGAGGCCTGGTGTGCTATGATTCATGGGATCGCAAAGGGTCAGACATGACAGATCGACTGAACTGAACTGAACTGAGCCCTCTTTGTTCTCCGGGTTGCACTCCCTTTCCTGCTTCTTGTATCTCTCACAAGCTTCCTAGGCTAATAACCTCACTCTTTGCCTGTTGCTTTGCCTTGCACTGAATTCTTTCTGCATTGAGACAAAGAACTTGTGTGTCAGAAAGTCCTAAGACCAGGCAGGTAGTTTCAATCAAAACATAGTGGGTTAGAGTCCGCTCCTAAGTCAGGGATCATGGAATCAATTCCCAATAAGAGGTATAGCTGAGTTCCAGTCCCATTTAAAGAGAGTATGGTTTTCGTACTGCTGGGGTCCATCCCTGGTGGATCCAGGGTAATTCGAAGTGGAGACAGAATCAGCGTCCTAGGAAAAAAACTCATTTAATTACAGATATATAGAGAGATTAGAAATGGATAGTGAAGTAGGAAATATTAGTAGAGAAAAAGTAGCTGAATAACTTGGTTTACATGGGATACCAATAAAGCTTCGAGACAAGAAGTTTGCACCACCTACGTAGGCTACTGGCGCCCACTTGAATATTGGAGGGTGCCCCACCTTGGGCTCCCTCTCACGTGGAACTTAAATGCCAGGGCAAAATTAGCAGGCTTGGCGAGCACCCATGCTCCAGATGGGAATTCAGCCAGAAAACAGGGAACAAGAAAGAACGACACGGGGGAATCAGTCTTTTCAGAAACTGATCCATTTTCTTTATTTTCAGGTTTGCTTATATACCTTTTGTTACACATAGAGACAAATGGAAATTTTAAAGTCATGCAGGGGTCAGCAGTCCTGACCTTTATCAAAATCAGGTGCTTCACATAAATGTATAAAAAAAAGGTCTCAGGGGTTTTACATCATCTTCTGGCCATGGGGCCTGCTGACATTTTATGACCCTTTCTTTCTGATAACGTTCAGCTAACCAGAAAACTTATTTTTTCCAAGGGTGTTTTTTTTTTTTCTTAAACCGGGTGCCACCCTCTGAAGGTATGAGATAAAGTTGCATTCCTATAGGGTGAGGGTGNAAGGTCTCAGGGGTTTTACATCATCTTCTGGCCATGGGGCCTGCTGACATTTTATGACCCTTTCTTTCTGATAACGTTCAGCTAACCAGAAAACTTATTTTTTCCAAGGGTGTTTTTTTTTTTTCTTAAACCGGGTGCCACCCTCTGAAGGTATGAGATAAAGTTGCATTCCTATAGGGTGAGGGTGTAGTGGGTTACAACTAAGAAAGGAATTTATTTAACCTAAGCTTAACAAGATTAATCTTAAAGGTTAATATTTATTTCTCCTATATGCTAGTTATATTCATTATAAGGGCAGGGAATATGGAGATTTAGCAGCAAACATAAGCCCAACAAATGAAAACCCTTCACCAATGTTCTCCTTAAGATCTATTTAGTCTTAAGATAGTGATAAAGTTACATTTTTACATAGCAAGGACACAGTGATTTATAACAAAGTACAGTGATCTATGACAAAAGAGAAAATTCATTAACTCAAGAAGTCTAGTATTGCTAACATCAAAAACTGCTATATTTCCTTTTCTATATTCCAAATACATTAATATACTCCCAGATGCCTAAGGATATGGAGGCCTGGCAGCAATCATTGACTCAACAATGAGAAGAGCCCTATGCTAATTAAGATTTTCAAAATACTCCAAACTCTCTGTGCTGTTTATGGGTGAGAAGTAGTAAACAAGCATGTGCATAGTGGCAGGAGTGTGGATAATCCTGTCACACAAGCTAGCCTGCCAGCAGAGAGGTTTGACCTGAGACACCCTTGTCACGCCCAGGAATTTTTATTGACTGGAGCTGCAATTTTACTCTTCCTCTGAGAGAACCAGTGGAGAACAGCCCCCCATAAAGTCAGAGGTGTAGGTGAGAGCATGAAACAGTAAAGTAGGTAGACTGGTTTTGGGGGAAGATGCTTGGGAATAGGGGGTTTCCTGAGGCTCTATCCTGTCTTTGTGTATGCCGAAGCCTCCTTCATTATGACCTTTGCCATGGGCGGAGTTCCTCATGCTGGCTCCCGACACTGTACCTCTCTCCTAGAAGTATTATGAGGATGGCAGAAGTCAACACAGCTAATGCACTATTTGAAACAACACAGGTCATATGAAGAGTTCAATAAAAAGTCAGTTCTCATTTTTTTCCTCTCAACCTTTGCTACTTGTTGACTGACCTTTGGTTTAAATTCCCATCTATTCAGGTAACAATGCACCATACTAGGGTTGGGACGTTAAAACTTGTCAGTCATTTACAACTTCACAGAAATACATGTATAAAATATTTCCTGTACTTAGTTTCTGAGGAGGGGTTAGGGACAGAGAATAAAATCATGGGGCAACCATTTGCAAGATGAATTCATGGATGTCAGCAAAGAACAAGAAATGATGAAGCCACAGATACCAAGGAAACCTGAGGCCCATATGACATGTTTGCTCTGGGCCAGTGTCTGTACTTTATTATAAAAAGTCATGATATAGACCCATGGTTACTGCACTCATGTGTCGGTGGCATGGGCAGCAGTGATGGCTTTCCTAGTCCTCAGGACACTGAATGTCTGTTCCCAAGAGGTCAGATTTAAGACCTGATTCTCCAGTTCCATGTACTGAGAACTTAGTTACAGCTGCACTGAAAGAGTAGAGACCCACGGACCACCTGCTGCTTTTTCTTTTGCTGAACTTTGTGACTAGAAGCAAAGATATTTGATTTTAGGCCTCTGATATTTCCTCACTGACTCTTACAGAAAAACTGGGTCTTAGAATCAAAGAAAATCAGTAGATACCTAAGATTTAACCAATAAGACTTTTTTTTTACATAAAATTGCCTTAGCAGAAATATCCTATTTCCACAAATTCATCCAAGATATTAGTCAAAGTTCAAGATATTAAATGTGCAGGTGGTATTTTATATCTTGATAAACTTGGCATTTATTTACTTGCTTGAGAAAGTCCACTTTTTTTTGGGCAAAGGAGAAGGGGGCGATAAAGGATGGGATGTTTGGATGGTATCATTGACTCAATGATATATGAGTTTGAGCAAACTCCAGGAGTTGGTGATGAACAGGGAAGCCTAGCATGCTGCAGTCCATGGGGTCACAAAGAATTGAACATAACTGAGTGATTGAACAACAACAACAATGTTTTTAGAAGATAATACACAGGACATGACTTTTTTTATACTAGTTATTTTTTTATATCTATACAAGATTCAGCAGTTGGCTTATTTTAAAACACACAACACTTACCAGTTACTTGAAAATACAAATTTAGCAATTTTTCATCTGATTTAAATAATAATTTTTTGTGTGTATGGAGTTTGGAAGCAAGATAATAACTCCTTTTATTTTCTCTAATTTTTTGATACAGTTGAGGGATAAATACAGATTTTATTAAATCCTTACATTATAACAACAACAAAAATCCTGACCTAGAGAACATTTGCGGCCAAATGGGCTTTTCTTCCAAACTAAACTTTCTGCCCTTTGCTGAGATATGGTTTGTCATGGCTTTCTTTTTTCTCCACATCTGAGCAAGAAGCATTAAAAGTTATTGCTGCTTTGTTATAGATTCTTTTTTCAAGCATATTAGCACAGCTATGAGCTTTGGAAGACAGACAGTTTTCTCTCTTCTGGCTGGATGGCAGATTTGTTTCCTGGCCAAGATAATAAAGAGAACATTTTCCACAGGACAGGGACTGGTCAGATGTGATAGCAGCCCTCATATAATCTGGGGGTTTCCTCAGTATGATGCATACCCACCACATGAGAAGCTTCCACTTTGGCTTTTCTGCATCACCTCCACAACACTTGGAACTGATGCAAACAAGGAACTGATGCTACTTGCTGTCAATAGTGGTTTCCCATCTTCTGCCAGCATCTATGAAACTGGCAGGGTTAGGTTGCACAGTGCCTGATTTGACGGTGTTATACTGAGTTCAAGCTCCTACTGCTCTAGGCACAACAGGACAGTAAATCAAGAGAAGAGTTGTGGGACAAGGAATAGTCACTTTAATAGGAAAGCCAGCACGTCAATAAGATGGTGGACTACTGTCTCAAAGAAACCTATGGTCCAGGTTTGGGTGTTAGGTGCTCTTATGGAGTAAGGAGAGGGAGGGAGGAGGTAAGGTACAACAGGCAATAAGTTTTGTAAATATTTTCCGGTAAGCCAGACTCCTAAGAGGATATGTTACTTTCTTCTTTCCTGAAGCCATCCACAGGTGGGCATGGTCAGGATATTTTCTGTGACCTAAACAAAGTTTAACTCCAGATTTGAAAGTCTGGGTTCCCAGAGATGGACTACTATGTACACTTTAAGCTGTAGGAAACATCCCTTTAGTGAGTAACTTATAGCAAAAGCAATAGAACACAAAGTTTAAAGTAAAAGAAACAGATCTAATAATGAGTCAAATTTGTTCTGTATTAGTTCATGGGAAAAAAAATACTTTTATTAATCTACATACTTCCAAGTTTACTTTCCTGAAATTTGGATGAAAATGTCCTTCAATGTTTATCTCTGAATCTTTGTTTTCTGCCTTGAAGAGTGCCAGGACTGAAAAATAATCATCAGGGTATCTGTGTGAGAAAATCAGGCAAGAAATGCATAGAAAACATAACCTTTCAAAATATGATCTTACCACATAAATTGTGACATACACTTTCTGTATGAAATCATATAGGTGTATGTCTCCCTACCTAGATTCCTCCAGAGCACCATTTCTTGTTTTACAAAAAGCTCACACATCTTTGCAGGTTCCTTTACCACTTTCTTTTTTTTTTTTTTTTTTTTTTTTTTTTATTTTTTTAATTTTTTTTTTATTTTTTTTTTTTTTTTCAATTTTTGTTTAAAANAGTCAGACACCACATATGGTAGCCCCGCAGTTTTTTTTACTGACCCACAAAATTCCAAGGTCTGGAAATCACTGATCTATTTTTCCACTTTCTTTTTTTTTTTTTTTTTTTTTTTTGTAATGTTGCAATCCTTTGTAGAATCATGGTTCTAATGCCAGACTTTTGTGAAACACCAAACTGGAGTTTGTGGAGCATGGCTTCTGGAGTGGTTAATCAGATGAAGGAAGCTAAGCCACTCGTGGGGTAAATCTTGTCCCACGAGAAATGTAACAGCAAACAGTGAAAATGGATAAGTCACCTTCTTTCCCTTCCTTCAAGGTGAGGATCTTTCTGTAGCCCTTCTAACAAAGTGCCTTGTACTGCTGAACACAAGTTATGAGCCACCTCTATGCCAATAAAGTAGCTTATGAAGAATTAGCTAGTGTTGTAAAACATCTCTTCTTGATTTGTATCTTTCCTGGCTTCACTTCCTTTTCCCCTCATTTTTACTGACTTGGGCTTGTAATTCACAAATAAAGAATTAACCTTTTAATCATTCTTAGGCACATTCTTGTGGAGAACTCTAAGACACCAAATGTACTTTCTAATGTAATTAACCCTACTAGAACATTTAGACACTTGGAAGGCCAGATACAAAAATATAACCATCAGAGAGAGAGAAGAGCTCCTACTTACATCGAAGTGCATTAATAAATTTTCATATCTAAGGACCCTTTGTTTACTTGTTAAAGTGAGAATGCCTCTTCCCTTGAGGTAAGACAAAACTAAACCTTTCCCAAAAAGTATATTTCTCAATGACCACAAGATATGATGATTAAAATTGCAAACTAAGATACTATATCCAAAAAATATCACATGGAGTAGCCACGATTTTGATGACAAAATTGTTGCTGGAAAAGAGAAGAGTTTCTGTCAGAAACACTTGGCGTGTTCCTCAGAGTTTCTATTTAATTGGAGGTGTTTATTTTCAGCATTCATATAGGAAAATATATTTCAAACAAACATATTGGTATATTTTGGAGAAAACTGGCAAGATAAAGGGATGTTTTTTCCAAAATAATAACAAGCATGGTATGCTTTTCTGTTTCATTGAAATATATGAAGCCAGACAAAAAGTTATTTGTTCATCTGTAATCTTGTGTTAGGTGACTCAAGGGTAAATTAACGTGGGGTTTTTATTATGATGCCTTGACAGTTGTATAAATATGTTTAATGGAGATAACAGCCAAGTTTATGATTTTACCATAAAGAAGATACAAATATTTCCTTTGGCTTCAGATGAGAAATTAAGTTCTTTTAACCTAGTGCACAAGTCTCTTTATGACCCCATGGCTACTCAGATTTCTGGTGCCCTCCCATCCACACTCTTTACTTTCACCCTGTCCTTTTTGCTCCTACTGTTATAGGAAAAATGGAGTGTAAGATGGTCCTGTTCCAGGTCTCAGGTGAGTCCTAGGATGGGCCACCAAGTGAAGGTTCCTTCACCACTTTCCTGCTTCATGCAGGAAAGAATTCAAGAGCCATAGTAAACTGAAAGTAGGTTTATTCAGGGAAATACACATTCCATAGAGTGTGGGCCATCTCAGAAGGCAAGAGGTGGCCCCAGGGCCTTCCTGCTTCTGGGTGGCCTCAAAATGAGAGCAGTCCTGAAGTGTGGGGGTGATTAGTTTTCATGGGCTGGTAATTTTACCGGCTAACAAGTCGGAAGGATATGTTAATTATCTTGGAGAATTCGCACAGCCCGGTTTTGGGCCTTACGTGGTTGACCTTGGAACAGTCATGGTGCTGGTGGGTATAATGCTAACATATTACAATGAGCATATCATGAGACTCAAGGTCTACTGGAAGTCAAATCTTCCCCGTCTTGGACCCAGCACGTTCTAACCAGTTTTTGTGGTATCCCATTCTTCTGAACGGTTGTATCCTGTCCCCTTCCTTCCTGTCTCACTATGATCCAGTCAAATGCTCTGTTGATCTCTGATTCTTTTTTTGAAATCTATTTTCCTGTCTGTATTCCTAACTAACTGCTTCTTGTTGTTTAGATGTTAAGTCATGTCTGACTTTTTGAGATCCCAAGGACTGGAACTTGCCAGGCTCCTCTCTCCATGGGATTTCCTAGGCAGTAATACTGGAGTGCGTTGCCACTTCCTTCTCCAGGGGGTCTCCCTGACTTAGGGATCAAACCTGAATCTCCCGCTTGGCAGGTGGATTCTTTACCTGCACATTCTTTAAGTTTCAGCTTTAAGAGAGTCATCTACAGTAAACCTCTACTGACCTCTCTGACTTTCTACTGTGTAGTTTGAGTCTTCCGGGCTGCTTCTGTTCCAGAGTGTGTGATAGTTTACAGTTAGTGTTTGTTTCAAGTAGCAAAGTCATGAACATGAAAGAGTTTAGACACTGCCATTTCCAAATTATCTAGGCAAGAGCAGTTCTGTGTGATCCATAGTACAGATTTAGCAGAGGCACCTCTCAGTGACTAGGGGGTAATGGAGACCTGGAGGTGATGAAGCTGGTAGAAGTTAGCTTCTCCTCACTGCCTGTTACTCCCATACCCCCAAGCTACCATGGATGCCACCCCCACATCCCTCACCAATAGAAATTCAGGATTCAATATTGGCAGAAAAGAACAGGGCAGATCAAAAAGGGAAAGTAAATATGAAAGTCACTCAGCAATAAGAACAGTTGAAGTCAACTTAACAATATTGGTGGAAAATAAAGAGATTCAACTAGAGAAAATGATTTGGACACTTGAGTTTCAGTAAAACTGTGGGTGGAGGTCCTGACAAAAGTTTCCACAGATGATGCAATTTTAGAGAATTAAAATGAAGAATTTAAGAAAACTGTTGATATCAGTTATGGATTATAATCCTTCTATGTCTTTCAAAATTCCCCAGAATCTTTTTTCAAATTAAAAATGTTTTTCTAAAGCAATATATGAAACTAATTTAAAAAATACATAGAGATGAAGAGCAACAGTCCTTTGTTGTTGTTGTTAAGCTACTAAGTTGTGTCTGTCTCTTTGCAACCACATGGACTACAGCATGTCAGACTTTCCTGTATCTCCTGGAGTTTGCTCAAACTCATGTTCATTGAGTCAATGATACCATCCAACCGTCTCATCTTCTGACATCCGCTTCTCCTCCTGCCCTTGATCTTTCTCCAAATAGTCTTACTGATTTTATTTCTTCTGCTAATCTTCAAACATATAACTGCTAAGTCACTTCAGTCGTGTCTGACTCTGTGCGACCCCATAGACGGCAGCCCACCAGGCTCTCCCGTCCCTGGGATTCTCCAGGCAAGAACACTGGAGTGGGTTGCCATTTCCTTCTCCAATGCATGAAAGTGAAAAGGGAAAGCGAAGTCGCTCAGTCGTGTCTGACCCTCAGCGACCCCATGGACTGCAGCCTTCCAGGCTACTCCGTCCATGGGATTTTCCAGGCAAGAGTACTGGAGTGGGGTGCCATTGCCTTCTCCGTCAAACATAGAAAATTGGTTAATTCAGCTGTCTTTCGAATTATCTTTTTTTCTAGGCTATTTAAATAATCCTCAGTCTTTTTTCCTACAAATTAAAGATGCTATCTTTCTTTTTTGCAGAGTTAATGTAAAATAGAGGCTGTGTCTTATGCCCTGGACTCATTTTCTTGGCTGTCATTTGTAAAGCATATTATATGAGATTGAACTTGTTTCTCTGTCCTCCAGCTGCCCCTCTTGTCATAAACACAAAGCCTTTTTTTTTTTCCATTTTCCTGGGTGGAAAAGGCATCGTCTGAGATTCACCTTTACTCTCCTATTACTAAATAAAAGTTTTATTTAAAATCAGATAAAATAAGGAAAGTTTAAATTAAAGATTATATAATGGAGTTGCTGGACTATACTCTTTAAAAAAATGACAACGTCAGGAAAACCAAACACAACCAAAGACCTGTGCTGAATGATATGGACTAAAGAAAGATAACAACTTTAGGCAACATGTGCTTCTTCTTGGATCCAAGATTTTAGAAAATAAAGCAATAAAGAATATTACTTGAGCAATTAGAGAAATTTTAGCTTGAACTGAGGGTTAGGTATTTGTATTATATTAAATTACATATTTTTCCTGAAGTGATGGATGTAATTTTGTTATGTAGCAGAACATATTCATTTTTAAGAAATGTTGAAATATTTAGTGGTGAAGTGTCATGAGGGCTGCAAGTAAGTGCATTTGAATGGCATGAAACAGTCATTTATTGATTAACTCTGAATTAGCAAGAACCATGGAGTTGGGAGAAAAAAACTTATATTTGTTTGATTCAATTCTGCTTCTAGAACTTTGTGCCCTGAAAGGGGTCACAAACTTTCTGAAATGATGTTGTCTGTGTTGGGAAGTGAGAAGTATAACATCACCTTTCAAGTTGCTGTGAGAGTAAGTGCAAGCTGTATGTGAAACCACTTTGTAAAATTACTTTGTTCTGTGAAGCTGCTCTTCATCCTCCTTGTCTTCCTTTGCTTCCTTATTGCCATCATCATTCACAATTTGCTCTCGGCAAGTTTAACAAAGGTAACATCAGTCAAAGATCTAAGATGGAAGGAACGGTGTGAGTACATGAGAGAAATGTGTGTGTCCTTGCAACTGTATTGTGCTGTGTGTGCTTAGTTGCTCAGTTATCTGACTGTTTGCAACCCCATGGATTGTAGCCCACCAGTTCTTCTGCTCCTCTGTACCTGTACAGTACAAACCTCAGGGAAGTTCCTACAACTGTGTTGGAATGAATAAATCATATTTAGATTAATCACACCACCGAATTCTGTGACTCACACTCAGTCACTTGTTATTAACATTTCCCATTTTGAGTCTAATATTGATTAATGACTTTGTGTATATACAGAATGACTTTTTTCAGTCTTTTAAAAAATAAAATTTATATATAGTCAGTTTATAATATTTCAAGTTTGCATCAAAATTATTTGTATATATGTATATAAATGTATACATATGTGCTTAGTCACTCAGTCGTGTCCAACTCTTTGTGACCTCATGGACTATAGCCCACCACGCTCCTCTGTCCACGGGGATTCTCCAAGGCAAGAATTCTGGAGTGGGTTGTGTGCCCTCCTCCAGGAGATCTTCCCCACCCAAGCATTGGACCTGAATCGCCTGCATTGCAGACAGATTCTTTATTGTCTGAGCCACCAGGGAACCCCATGTATACACACACATTATATATATTTTTTTTTCCATTATGAATTATTGCAAGATATTGAATTTAATTCCCAGTAGGTCCTTGAGTTTGTCTATTTTTTATATAGTAATATGTGCCTGTTAATCCTAAATTCCTAATTTATCCCTTCTCCCCTTTGGTAACTTTAAGTTTATTTTCTATATCTGTGAGTGTATATCTGTTTTACACATAAGTTCATGTGTATTATCATTTTTAGATTCTACATATACATGATATAACATGATTTATCTTTCTGCTGACTTACTTTACTTATTATGGTAATCTCTAGATCCATCCATGTTGCTTCAAATGCCATTATTTCATTCCTTTTTATGGCTGAGTAATATCCCATTGCTTTTGCTTCTTGGTGCTATAGCATGAGATCCAATAAACCTTGCCTGAAAAAAAATTATAATTAAAGTCATAACTGAAGTATGATGGTTTTTCCCAAAATTTAATGGGATTACAAAACATTGGCAATTGTTCTTAGCTGTAAAATAAAAAATTACCTAAATTGATAAATGAAACAGTCTATCTTCTAATAATAAAAGGCAAAGATAAAATAAAATAAATAAATTTTTAGTATCACCTCCAAAACTTTTTCCAAAATTTTGTAAAAGTGTTACCAGATTAGACATGAGACACTGCTGACTCGGCTCCTGGCTAAACCAAAGCCCCTCTGATAGGTCAGGGAGCTCTTTGGCACTTGCATTCATACTGCCAGTCATGAAACTGAGCTAAGTCCAAGGAAGACAGGCTTTTATTCAGTGGCCAGAGAATGGAGAAGGGGAGCTCATGCTCTAAAGGCATCATTTCCCTTGAGAGAGGATTGTTGGGGAATTATCAGAAAATGAGGGAAAAGGAGAGTTCCAGGAACAGCTGGCACATACACAGTCCCTTAGACTCCCTTGCACATGACACTATTGTGCCTAACAGAGTATATATCCTGTCTTGAGGTGAAGATCTTAGTGCTGCAATGAAGCAAAGGAAGCTCTGGGACACCTGGTCTCATCTGTGACGTTGTGTTCCTGTGGTGAAGTCAGAGTTAGTTGGGGTGATTGACCACTGGGTATCTCTCAAAGTGCAGCTGCAAAGCCTTTCTGCCAAATACCAGGTGCTTCTGAAACAAACACAGAAATAAACATGACAAGAAAAATGGTGACCATTAATGTACATTGTCCTCCATCTTGTATCTAGTCTGTTCAGTCTCATTGTGTTGTAGCCTTTGTGGCATCCTGTTGATAAAACATAGCTAGCCTATTTCATTAAAAATAGTTTCTGCACCTGGGATCTGGGTTGTATAGCATGAGTGACAAGGTAGGTTCAGGATAGTCTTTATTGAAAAGAGAAAAAAGGCACTGGCTACATAAATTTAGAATGTACTATGATGAAGATAAAACATTTTCAATGGAGTCAGAGGATGGTAGTTTGTTATTAGCTAGAATGGCAAATAAACCACAGACTGAGCTTTAGGATATCAACTGCAAGTCAAGTGTGGCCGTATGATATCCTAGGTGAATTCCCAGGTGAGCCATTTTTGTAACTTTCACAAGTGATCTGATTGACAAAGTAGGGAGTAGATTCGAATGTCAGGCGGTGAAACTCTATGAGACACTACACATTGCAGGGAAAGATTGTTTAGATGACCCATGACTGAGAGTAAAACAGTATGGAGCAAGGACCTCAGTCAGCTGCTTTCCCTCTCACTCCCCTGGAGCCTTGTGGGGTAGAAGGGAGAGGGACACTTAGGCAGACACAGCTGCCTAAGCCAGATGCTTTAGGAGAGCTGGTACAGCGCTACCTCTCTCTTGGGAATTTAAAGATTTTTTTGCTTTTAAACTCACCAGTAAAGAACTAGGTAATCCCTTATGACACACTGTATTTTAGCTCAGCAACATTTAGGCAGACAGTAAACTGGGTAGTACAGACAAACTGAATAAAATACAGTTATCTATCTTGGTGACAAAACAATGGTGTACATGTAACACACTTATAGAAAGTATTTAGATGCTAGAGGGTAGGGAATTAATTATTTTATCAAACAGTGCCAGAGGTAAGTGAAGGAATCATGGATTCAGAGGTATTTGAGTACTTTTATCCAGGTGACTTGGTGATGGTGATGATACTTCCTAGGCAAAGTAACTACAGTTCAGTTCAGTTCAGTTGCTCAATCGTGTCCGACTCTTTGTGACCCCATGAATTGCAGCATGCCAGGCCTCCCAGACCATCACTAACTCCTGGAGTTCACTCAGACTCATGTCCATCGAGTCGGTGATGCCATCCATCCATCTCATCCTCTGTCCTCCCCTTCTCCTCCTGCCCCCAATCCCTCCCAGCATCAGAGTCTTTTCCAATGAGTCAACTCTTCACATGAGATGGCCAAAGTACTGGAGTTTCAGCTTTAGCATCATTCCTTCCTAAGGACACCCAGGAATGATCTCCTTCAGAATGGACTGGTTAAATCTCCTTGCAGTCCAAGGGACTCAAGAGTCTTCCCCAACACCACAGTTCAAAAGCATCAATTCTTCCGTGCTCAGCTTTCTTTATAGTCCAACTGGACTATACCTGACTACTGGAAAAACCATGGCTTTGACTAGAGAGACCTATGTTGGCAAAGTAACGTCTCTACTTTTTAATGTGCTGTCTAGGTTGGTCACATGCTGTCTAGGACTTCCCTGGTGGCTCAGACAATAGAGCATCTGGCTGCAGTGCAGGAGACCCAGATTTGATCCTTGGGTTGGGAAGCTCCCCTGGAGAAGGAAATGGCAACCCACTCCAGTACTTTTGCCTGGGAAATTCCATGGACTGAGAATCTGATACGCTCCAGTTCATGGGGTTGCAAAGAGTTGGACACGACTGAGCGACTTCACTTTCACTTTCAGATTGGTCATAGTTTTTCTTCCAAGGAGCAAGCATCTTTTAATTTCATGGCTGCAGTCAATATTTGCAGTGATTTTGGAGGCCAAAAATATAAAGTTTGTCACTGTTTCCACTGTTTCCCCATCTATTTCCCATGAAGTGATGGGACCAGATGCCATGATCTTCGTTTTTCTGAATGTTGAGCTTTAAGCCAAGTTTTTCACTCTCCTCTTTCACTTTCATCAAGAGGCTTTTTAGTTCCTCTTCACTTTCTGCCATAAGATTGGTGTCATCTGCATATCCAAGGTTGTTGATATTTCTCCTGGCAATCTTGATTCCAGCTTGTGCTTCATCCAGCCTAGTGTTTCTTATGATGTACTCTGCATAGAAGTTAAATAAGCAGGGTGACACCCTGTTAAATAAGTAGCCTTGATGTAATCCTTTTCCTATTTGAAACCAGTCTGTTGTTCCATGTCCAGTTCTAACTATTGCTTCCTGACCTGGATACAAATTTCTCAAGAGGCCGGTCAGGTGATTTGGTATTCCCATCTCTTTCAGAATTTTCCACAGTTTATTGTGATCCACACAGTCAAAGGCTTTGGCATAGTCAATAAAGCAGAAATAAATGTTTTTCTGGAGCTCTCTTGCTTTTTCCATGATCCAGCAGATGTTGGCAATTTGATCTCTGGTTCCTCTGCCATTTCTAAAACCAGCTTGAACTTCTGGAAGTTCATGGTTCATGTATTGCTGAAGCCTGGCTTGGAGAATTTTGAGCATCACTTTACTAGTGTGTGAGATGAGTGCCATTGTGCAGTAGTTTGAACATTCTTGGCATTGCCTTTCTTTGAGATTGAAATGAAAACTGACCTTTTCCAGTCTTGTGACTACTGCTGAGTTTTCCAAATTTTCTGACATATTGAGTGCAGCACTTTCCCAGCTTCATCTTTTAGGATTTGAAATAGCTCAACTGGAACTCCATCACCTCCACTAGCTTTGTTCATAGTGGTGCTTCCTAAGGCCCATCCCATTCCAGGATGTCTGGCTCTAGGTGAGTGATCACACCATCGTGATTATCTGGGTCGTGAAGATCTTTTTTGCACAGTTCATCTGTGTATTCTTGCCACCTCTTCTTAATATCTTCTGCTTCCGTTAGGTCCATACCATTTCTATTCTTTATTGAGCCTATCTTTGCATGAAACGTTCCCTTGGTATCTCTGATTTTTTTGAAAAGATCTCTAGTCTTTCCAATCCTATTCTTTTCCTTCATTACTTTGCATTGATGGCTGAGGAAGGCTTTCTTTTCTTTTCTTGCTATTCTTTGGAACTCTGCAATTAAATGAGTATAGCTTTCCTTTTCTCCTTTGCTTTTCGCTTCTCTTCTTCTCACAGCTATTTGCAAGTCCTCCTCAGACAGCCATTTTGGTTTTTTGCATTTCTTTTCCATAGGGATGGTCTTGATTCCTGTCTCCTGTACAGTGTTACGTACCTCCATTCATAGTTCATCAGGCACTCTGTCTATCAGATCTAGTCATTTAAATCTATTTTTATTTCCACTATATAATCGTAAGGGATTTGATTTAAGTCATATCTGAATAGTCTAGTGGTTTCCCTATTTTCTTCAATTTAAATCTGAATTTGACAATAAGGTTACTTGACAACAACCACCATCTGTGGTTCATATGAGCCACAGTCAGCTCCTGGTCTTGTTCTTGCTGACTGTATAGAACTTCTCTATTTTTGGCTGAAAATAATGTAATCAATTTGATTTCCGTGTTGATCATCTGGTGATGTCCATGTATAGAGTCTTTTCTTGTCTTGTTGGAAAAGGGTGTTTGCTATGACCAGTGTGTTCTCTTGGCATACTCTATTAGCCTTTGCCCTGCTTCATTTCATACTCCAAGGTCAAATTTGTCTGTTACTCCAGGTGTTTCTTGACTTCCTACTTTTGTATTCCAGTCCCCTCTAATGAAGAGGACACTTTTTTGGGGTGTTAGTTCTAGAAGGTCTTGTAGGTCTTCATATATCCCTTCAACTTCAGCTTCTTCAGCCTTACTGGTAGGTGCATAGGCTTGGATTACTGTGATATTGAATGGTTTGCCTTGGAAACGAACAGAGATCATTCTGTCGCTTTTGAGATTGCATCCAACTATGAATTTCGGACTCTTTTGTTGACTATGATGGCTACCCCATTTATTCTAAGGAATTCCTGCCTGTAGTAGTAGATACAATGGTCATCTGAGTTAAATTCACTCATTTCAGGACGTCTTAGTTTGCTGATTCCTAGAATATGGATGTTCACTCTTGCCATCTCCTGGTTGACCACTTCCAATTTGCCTGGATTCATGGAGCTAACATTCCAGGTTCCTATGCAATATTGCTCTTTAGAGCATCAAATATTGCTGCTACCACCAGTCCCATCGACAACAGGGTATTGTTTTTTCTTTGGCTCCATCCCTTCATTCTTTCTGGAGTTATTTCTCCACTGATCTCCAGTAGCATATTGGGCACCTACTGACCTGGGGAGTTCCTCTTTCAGTATCCTATCATTTTGCCTTTTCATACTGTTCATGGGGTTCTCCAGGCAAGAATACTGAAGTGGTTTGCCATTCCCTTCTCCAGTGGACCACATTCTGTCAGACATCTCCACCATGACCTAACCATCTTGGGTGGCCCCACAGGGCATGGCTTAGTTTCATTGAGGCTGTGGTCTGTGTGATCAGATTGGCTAGTTGTCTGTGATTGTGGTTTCAGTCTGTCTGAATCCACAAGGAGTAGCGGCTGTGCTTTGCTTGAGCAGCCGTGAAGAGATACCCCATGTCAAAGGTAAGAGGAAACCCAAGTAAGATGGTAGGCACTGAGAGAGGGCATCGGAGGGCAGACAGACTGAAACCACAATCATAGACAACTAGCCAATATACCCAATATTGTATTACAGCTATACATGGAATATAGCCTTTAAAAACTGTGAGTTACTACACTTTATACTTGTAACATATAATATTTTTAAAAATCTTTATTGGAGTATAATTGATTTATGATACTGCTTTTCTATATAACAAAGTGAATCTGTTATACCTACATATATTTGTGTGTGTATGTGTGTGTGTATGTGTATGCATGCATGCATGCATGCTGAGTCACCTTAGTCCTAGCTGATTCTTTGTGACCAGGCTTCTCTCTACATGGGATTCTCCAGGCAAGAATACCAGAGTAGGTTGTCATGCCCTCCTCCAGGGTATCTTCCACATATGGTGATTGAACCCACTTTCCTTGCTTCTCTTGCACTGACAGCCAGGTTCTTTCTCTCTCTCTCTCTCTCTCTCTCTCTCTCTCTCTCTCTCTCTCTCTCTCTCTCTCTCGTAGGTCTTGTAGGTCTTCATATAACCCTTAAACTTCAGCTTCTTCAGCCTTACTGGTAGGGGCATAGGCTTGGATTACTGTACATTTTGAATTCTGATTTTCTCCAATATATGCCCAGGACTGAGATTGTTGGATTATATCATAGCTCTATTCTTACTTTCTTATGGAATTTCCATTCAGCTTTCCATAGTGGGTGTACTAATGAAAGAGGCTTCCATTTTTTCCACTCTTTCCAGTAGTTATTATTTGTAAATTTTTTTGTAAAAAGTAAGTGTTAATTAAGGGTTTTTAAAATTTTTTAATATAAATTTATTTATTTTAATTGGAGGTTAATTACTTTACAATATTGTATTGGTTTTGCCATACATCAACATGAATCTGTCACCAAGGAACCCAGAATTAAGTTTTATTTTATAAAGTTGAACAACATTTAGCTGTGGAGCTACAACAAAGAATAATACTTGACTGTCCAGGCCATTCTCAGTTTGCCCAAGAGAGACAGTCTTGCTGTTTTTGTAAGAGCTTTGGATTGCAATCCTCTCAAAATTTATATTTACTAATGGTTTCAGCACTTTAGATTACTCACAACATCTCATTCTCTCATAATTTCCATAATTCTGTACCCACACTTGTCCTCCACTTAATATATCTCCAACATTATTCTATGATTCTATTTTATGACCTCTCTCTCAACACTGTCTCAAAGCTCCACTTGTTGTTGCTACCTATCTTGTCTCCTGCATGCTGCCTATTTCAAATTCCAAAGAGAGAACAACTAATGGAACATGATTATGTTTTTAGGATAAGACACATTATCAGTTCAGTTTAGTTGCACAATCATGATTGAGGCTTTCCTATCACCAGCTCCCAGAGCTGGCTTAAACTCATGTCCATCGAAAAGGTGATGCTATCCAACCATCTCATCTTCTTTGATCCCCTTCTCCTCCTGTTTTCAACCTTTCCCTGCATAAGGGTCTTTTCAAATGAGTCAGTTCGTCTCATCAGGTGGCCAAAGTATTGAAGCTTCAGCTTCAGCATCCATCATTACAATGAATATTCAGGATTGATTTCCATTAATATTGACTGGTTTGATCTCCTTGCAGTCCAAGGGACTCTCAAGAGTCTTCACCAACACCACAGTTCAAAAGCATCAGTTCTTCAGCACTCAGCTTTCTTTATGGTCCAACTCTCATATCCATACATGAGTACTGGAAAAACCATAGCTTTGACTAGATGGACTTTTGTTGGCAAAATACTGCCTCTGCTTTTTACTCTGCTGTCTAGGTTTGTCATAGCTTTTATTCCAAGGAGAAAGTGTCTTTTAATTTTGTGGTCATAGTCACCATCTGCAGTGATTTTGGAGCCCCCCAAAATAAAATCTGTCACATTTTCTCCACTGTTCCCCTGTATATTTGCCATGAAGTGATGGGACTAGATATCATGACCTTAGTTTTTCGAATATTGAGTTTAAAGCCAGCTTTTTCACTCTCCTCTTTCACTGTCATCAAGAAGCTCTTTTGTTCCTGCCATAAGGGTGGTGTCATTTGCATATTTGAGGTTGTTGATATTTCTCCCTGAAATCTTGATTTTAGCTTGTACTTCATCTAGCCCTGCTTTTTGCATGGTGTATTCTGCATATAGCTTAAATAGCACAGTGACAGTATACAGTCTTGACATACTCCTTTCCCATGTTGGAATTAGTCCATTGTTCCACGTACAGTTCTATTTCCTGACATTCATACAGATTTCTCGGGAAGCAGGCAAGGTGGTCTTGTATTACCATCTCTCGAATAATTGTCCACAGTTTGTTGGGATCCACACAGTCAAACCTTTAGCGTAGTCAATGGCACAGAAATAGATTTTTTTTTTTAATTCCTAATTCCTTTGCCTTTTCTTTGATCCAACGGATGTTGGCAACTTCATCTCTGGCTCGAGTGCCTTTTCTAAATACAGCTCGTACATCTGCAAGTTCTTGATTCACATACTGATGAAGCCTAGTTTGAAGGATTTGCGCATTACCTTGTTAGAATGTTAAATGAGCACAATTGTGTAGTGGTTTGAACAGTCTTTGGTACTTCCCTTCTTTGGGATTGGAATGAAAACTGACCCTTTCCAGTCCTGTGGCCACTTCTGAGTTTTCCAAATTTGCTATGATGTGAGAAGGTGATGGCACCCCACTCCAGTACTCTTGCCTGGAAAATCCCATGGATGCAGAAGCCTGGTGGATTGCAGTCCATGGGGTCGTGAAGAGTCCGACGCGACTGAACGACTTCCCTTTCACTTTTTACTTTCATGCATTGGAGAAGGAAATGGCAACCCACTCTAGTGTTCTTGCCTGGAGAATCCCAGGGACAGGGGAGCCTGGTGGGCTGCCATCTATGGGGTCACAGAGAGTCGGACACAACTGAAGTGACTTAGCAGCAGCAGCAGCAGCAAGTGCACCACTTCAATAGCATCATCTTTTAGGATTTTAAATAGCTCAGCTGGAATTCTGTCACCGCCACTAACTTCGTTTGAAGTGACGCTTCCTAAGGCCCACTTGACTTCGCACTCCAGGATATCTGACTCTAGATGAGCGATGATACCATCGTGGTTATCTGGGTCATTAAGATATTTTTCTGTAGAGTTCTTCTGTGTATTCTTGCCACCTTTTCTTAATATCTTCTGCTTCTGTTAGGTCCATACCATTTCTGTCCTCTATTGAGCCTATCTTTGCATGAAATGTTCCCTTGGTATCTCTAGCTTTCTTGAAGAGATCTCTAGTCTTTCCCATTCTATTGCTTCCCTCTCTTTCTTTGCATTGATCATTGAGGAAGGCTTTCTTATCTCTCCTTGTTATTCTTTGGAACTCTTCATTCAAATGGGTATATCTTTCATTTTCTCCTTTTTCTTTTGCTTCTCTTCTTTTCTCAGTTATTTTTAAGGCTTCCTCAGACAACCATTTTGCCTTTTTGCATTTCTTTTTCTTGGAAATTGTTTTGTCCATTGCTCTTCAGCACTCGATCTGTCAGATCTAATCCCTTGAATCTATTTGTCACCTCCATTGTATAATCATAAGGGAGTTGATATAGGCCATACCTGAATGTTTTCACTAGTGACTTTCACTACTCTCTTCATTTTAAGTCTGATTTTTGCAATAAGGAGTTCATGATCTGAGTGGCAATCAGCGTCTTGTCTTGTTTTTGCTGTCTCTATAGAGCTTCTCCATCTTTGTCTGCAAAGAATATAATCAATCTGATTTCAGTATTGACTGGCTGGTGATGTCCATGTCCATGTCCATCTCTTATGTTGTTTGAAGAGGGTGTTTGCTATAACCAGGATGTTCTCTTGGCAAAACTCTGTTAACCTTTGCCTTGCCTCATTTTATACTCCAAGGCCAAATTTTCTTGTTATTCCAGGTATCTCTTGACTTCCTACTTTTGCAGTCCAGTCCCCTATCATGAAAAGAACATCTTTATTTATTTTTTTTGGGGGGGTGGGTGTTAGTTGTAGAATGTCTTGTAGGTCTTCACAGAACTGTTGAGCTTCTTCAGCATTAGTGGTTAGGGCATAGACTTGGATTTTTATAATATTGAATGGTTTGCCTTGGAAACTAACAGAGATCATTTTGTTGCTTTTGAGATTGCACCCAAGTACTGCATTTTGGACTCTTTTGTTGACTATGATGGCTACTCCATTCTTTCTAAGATATTCTTTCCCACAGTAATATATACAAAAGTCATTTGAATTAAATCCACCAATTCCAGTCCATTTTAGTTCACTGATTCCTAAAATATCAATGTTGACTCTTGGCATCTCCTGTTTGACTGCTTTCAATTTACCTTGATTCATGGACCTAACATTCCAGATTCCTGTGCAATATTATTCTTTATGGCAATGGACTTTACTTCCATCACCTGTCACATCCACAACTGGACATTGTTTTTTCTTTGGCTCACCCTTTTCATTCTTTTTGTAGCTATTTCTCCACTCTTCTCCAGTAGCATATTGCATACCTACCGACCTGGGAAATTCATCTTTCAATATCATATCATTTTGCCTATGGTTTGCTGATATCCTACAGGTTAAAACTCCCTGAATAAGTACATTATGGGCCCCACGGCTCCCTAATAAAATGGGGGTTTTGATAATGGCCATTCTGGCCAGTATAAAGGGATATATCACTGTAGTACTAACAGAAAAATACCAAAAGATAAATTAAGAAAGTGTTTATATTTACAATGGTATCAACAACAACAACAAAAAAATACTCAAGGATAAACCTACTTAAGAACACAAAAATCCGTACTCCAAAAACTATAACATTCTGATGAAAGAAACTGAAGAACACACAAATGGATATAAAGATATACCCATGTTCTTATTGGAAGAATTATTATTGTTAAAATGACACAAGGCAAGCTACAGATTCAATGCAATCCTATCAAATTATCAGTGCCATTTTTTTCACAGAACTAGAGCAAAAAGTCCTTCAGTTTATATGGAAACACAAAAGACATCAAAAAGTCAAAATAATCTTGAGAATAATGAAGCTGAATGAATCAGGCTCCCTGGCTTCAGACTGTACTACATAGCTACAGTAATCAAAACAGTATGGTACTGGCACAAAAATAGACACCGATCTATAGAATAGGACAGAAAGTCCAGAAATACATCCAGGCACTTATGGTCTACAGAAAGACGCTAGTGGTAAAGAACCAGCTTGCCAATACAGGAGACGTAGGAGATGAGGGTTTGATCCCTCTATTGGGGAAATCCCCTGAAGGAAGGCATGGCAATCCACTCTAGTATTCTCGCTGAGAGAATCCCATGGACTGAAGAGCCTGGCAGGCTACAGTCCATAGGGTCACAAAGAGTTGGACATGACTGAAGCAACTTAGCATGCAGGCACACTATTGATACTAAGTATAAAATATATAACTAATGAGAACCCACAGTATAGCTCTGGGAACCCTACTCAGTTCTCGGTGGTGACCTAAATGAGAAGGAAATCCAAAAAAGAGAAGATATATGTACATTTATTGTGACTCACTTTGCTGAACAGTAGAAACTAATATTACAACTATATATTAAAACAAAAATTAATTTATAAAATATACAGTGGAGAAAAGACATTGTCTCTTCAGTAACTGATGCTGGAAAAACTGGACAGCCACATATGTAAAAAACTGAAATCAGAACATGTTTTAAAATATTGTATATAAAAATAAACTCAAAATGGACTATACCTAAATGTTCTGAAACTCCTAGAGGAAAACAGGCAGAACACTAGTTTGACATAAATTGTAGCAGTGTTTTTTTCGATCCATCTCCTAGAGTAATGGCAATAATAACAAAAATAAGCAAATTGGACCTAATCAACTTAAAAGCTTTTGCACAGTAAAGGAAGCCATAAACAGAAAATACAACCTATGGAATGGGAAAAAAATATTTGTAAATGATGCAACCAAGAATGGATTAATTTTCAAAATACACAAACAGCTCATACAACTTGTTGTAAAAGCAAAAACAAGCAAAAAAACAACCCAATCAAAAATGGGCAGATACACTATATAGACATTTCTCTAAAGAAAACATAGAAAATGCAAAAAGCCATATGGAAAGATGCTCAATATAGCCAATATTAGAGAAATGCAAATCAAAAGTGCAATAAAGTATTATCTCACTTCAGTCAGAATGGCCATCATCAAGAAATTTACAAACAATAATAAATCCTGGAGAGTGTGTAGAAAAAAAGGAACCCCACTATGCTGCTGGTCAGAATATAAACTGGTGCAGTCACTATGGAGAACAGTATGAAAGCTCCTTTTAAAATTAAAAATAAAGTTACCATATGATACTACAATTCCACTCTCGGGCATGTATCCAGAGAAAAAAATGCAACCCAATTTTTATTGCAGCAATTTTTGCAAAAGCCAAGGAATAGAATCAACCTAAATGCTGTCTAGGATTGTCATAGTGTTTCTTCCAAGGAGCAAGCATCTTTCAGTTTCATGGCTGCAATCATTGTCCAAAGTGATTTTGAAGCCAAAGAAAATAAAATCTGTCACTTTTTCCATTTTTTACCCATCTATTTGTCATGAAGTAATGGGACTGAATGCCATGATCTTAGTTTTTTTAATGTCGAGCTTTAAGCCAGTTTTTTCACTCTCCTCTTTCACCTTCATCAAGAGGCTTTTTTGTTCCTCTTCACTTTCTGCCATTAGGATAGTGTCTTCTGCATATCTGAGGTTATTGATATCTCTACTGGCAACTTGATTACAGCTTGTGATTCATCCAGCCCAGTATTTCACATGAGGTACTATGCACAGAAGTTAAACAGGTGACAATATACTGCTTCCCCAATTTTGAATCAGTCCGTTGTTCAATGTCTGCTTCCAATTGCTGCTTCTTGACTTGCATACAAGTTCCTCAGGAGACAGGTAAGGTGGTCTGGTATTCCCATCTCTTTAAGAATTTTCCACAGTTTGTTGTGATTCACAACGGCTTTAGCATAGCCAATGAAACAGAAGTAGATGCATTTCTGGAATTCCCTTGCATTTTCTTTTATCCAATGGATGTTGGCAATTTGCTGGAGATGAGAATGGCAATCCACTTCAGCATTCTTGACTTGAAAACTCCATTCCATATCATTAAAAAGCCTACAAATAACAAATGCTGCAGAGGGTGTGTAGAAAGAGGAAACCTTCTACACCACTGGTGGGATTGCAAGTTGGTGGAAACACTGTGGAAGACAATATAGCAGGTCTTCAGAAAACTAAAAGTGAATTATTTTATGATCCAACAATATCACTCATAGGCATCAGTCATTATATTATTTGCTGCCAAAGATGGAGAAGCTCTATACAGTCAGCAAAAACAAGACCAGGGGCTGACTGTGGCTCAGATCATGAACTCCTTATTGCCAAATTCAGACTTAAATTGAAGAAAGTAGGGAAACCACTAGACCATTTAGGTATGACCTAAATAAAATCCTTTATGATTGTACATTGGAAGTGAGGAATAGATTTAAAGGACTTGATCTGATAGATAGAGTGCCTGATGAACTATGGACTGAGGTTCGTGACATTGTACAGGAGACAGGGATCAAGACCATCCCCATGGAAAGGAAATGCTAAAAAGCAGAATGGCTGTCTGGGAAGGCCTAACAAATAGCTGTGAAAAGAAGAGAAGCAAGAAGCAAAGGAGAAAAGGAAAAATATAAGCATCTGAATGCAGAGTTCCAAAGAGTAGCAAGAAGAGATAAGAAAGCCTTCCTCAGCAATCAGTGCAAAGAAATGGAGGGAAAGAACAGAATGAGAAAGACTAGAGATCTCTTCAAGAAAATTAGAGATAACAAGGGAACATTTCATGCAAATATGGGCTCGATAAAGGACAGGAATGGTATGAACCTAACAGAAGCAGAAGATATTAAGAAGAGGTGGCAAGAATAAACAGAAGCACTGTACAAAAAAGATCTTCACAACCCAGATAATCATGATGGTATGATCACTCACCTATAGACAGACATCATGGAATGTGAAGTCAAGTGGGCCTTAGAAAGCATCACTATGAACAAAGCTAGTAGAGGTGATGGAATTCCAGTTGAGCTATTTCAAGTCCTGAAAGATGATGCTATGAAAATGCTGCACTCAATTTGCCAGCAAATTTGGAAAACTCAGCAGTGGCCACAAGACTGGAAAGGTCAGTTTTTATTCCAATAGCAAAGAAAGGCAATGCCAAAGAATGCTCAAACTACCACACAATTGCACTCTTCTCACATGCTAGTAAAGTAATGCTCAAAATTCTCCAAGCCAGGCTTCAGCAATACGTGAACCATGAACTCATAGGCATATATCTAAACAAAACTATAATTCAAAAAGATATATGCATGCTATGTTCATAGAAGCTCTATTAACAATAGACAGAACATAGAAAGAGTCTAAATGTCCATTGACAAATGAATGAATAAAGAAGTTGTGATACATATATGCAATGAAATACTACTCATCCATGAAAAGGAATAAAATAATGCCATTTTCAGTTACTATTGTAACTGAAACTTGAGANTAGGCATATATCTAAACAAAACTATAATTCAAAAAGATATATGCATGCTATGTTCATAGAAGCTCTATTAACAATAGACAGAACATAGAAAGAGTCTAAATGTCCATTGACAAATGAATGAATAAAGAAGTTGTGATACATATATGCAATGAAATACTACTCATCCATGAAAAGGAATAAAATAATGCCATTTTCAGTTACTATTGTAACTGAAACTTGAGATTGTCATACTAAGTGAAATTAAAAAGAGAAAGACAAATATCATATGATAAAGTATATATTTTATATTTCGTATAATTCTAAATCACAGAGATAGAGATCAGACTTGTATATATATACATTCTTTTTGCATTCTTTTCTTTTATTGTTTATCACATGAAATTGGTTATAGTTTCCTATATTATACAGTAGGACCTTGTTGTTCATCTATTCTATAGATTATAGTTCACCTTCTAACCCCGACCTCCACTGTATCTTTCTCACAACCCTCTCCCCCTTGGCAACCACAAGTTGGGTTGTAGTCTGGGACTACAGCACAGCTAAAGGAAGATGGGATCAGAGTCATTTTGTCAGATGTATTCTTGAAGGACTCAGGCAGGCATGTGCTAAGCCTTTAAACTATGGCAAATTGGCAGACATAGAACAGGAGGAGAAGAAAGCTACTGGTAAATTCCTAGATAGACTGAGAGAAGCCCTTTGCAGATTCACTGAGATTGACCCCTAAAGTGAAGAGGGAACAGTGATCTTAAAGGATAGATTTCTCACTCAGTTGGCTCCAGATATCCACCGTAAGCTATTAAAATGGGCATATGGATCAAATCAGTCTTTAGATACTCTGTTACAACTGGTTCAGACAGTCTATTATGGTAGGGAATATGAGGAAAAGACAGACTGGTTCCAAGTAGGAAAAGGAGTACATCAAGGTTGTATATTGTCACCCTGCTTATTTAACTTATAGGCAGAGAACATCATGAGAAANGCTTGTGTTGGAGTTCTGTTGGGTACGGCTGGATTTCTTCTCTCTGGAGTGCAATGGAGTGTTCAGTAATGAGTTAGGAGACGTCTATGGTTTTGGAGAAACTTGAGCTGCCTGTATATTGAAGCTCAGGGGTGTGGTCCTGTGTTACTGGAGAATTTGTGTGGTGTGTCTTGCTCTGGACCTTGTTGGCCCTTGGGTCGTGCTTGGTTTCAGTGTAGGTATGGAAGCATTTGATGAGCCCCTATCAATTAATGCTCCCTGGGTTCAGGTGTTCTCTGATGTTCTCAGGATTTTGGCTTAAGTCTCCTGCTTCTGGTTTTCAGTTTTATTTTTACATTAGCCTCAAGGCTTCTCCTTCTATATAGCACAAATGATAAAAACATCTAGGTTAAAGATGAAAAGTTTCTCCACATTGAGGGACACCCAGAGAGGTTCTCTGAGTTACATGGAGAAAGGGAGAGGGAAGGGGTAGTTAGAGGTGACTTGAATGAGATGAGGCGGGATCAAAAGAAGAGAGAGAAAGCTAGCCAGTAATCACTTCCTTATGTGCGCTCCTCAGTCTGGACCGCTCAGAGATGATCACGGAGTTATACAAGGAAGAGGAGAGGGAGGAAGTAGTCAGAGGTAGCCAGGAGGATAAAAGAGGGAAATGAAAAGGGGGAGAGGCAGATCCAGCCAGTAACCAGTTCTCTAGGTGTTCTTCATCCTCTGGAACACACAGGGATTCCCAGAGTTGGGTAGAGAAGCGAAGGGGGAAGGAGGAGAGAGATACAACCTGCTGGGGAAAAAGGAGATTCCAAAAGAGGAGAGAGTGGTCATGCCAGTAATCTCTCTCTCAGGTAAAATTGGGTACTGAAGACTGGGTTTTTAAATGTAAGAAATTGACATCAAGTAGCAAAATACAAAGATTAAAAATCTAGTGTAGAGGTTGGGTTTTCAAAAATACAATATTAAAGGAAAGAAGAACAAGAAGAAAAGAAAAAAAAAGTCATGGGAATTATTAAGAATCAACACCTACAGCCACATAAAAAACCAAAAAAGNTTTTAAATGTAAGAAATTGACATCAAGTAGCAAAATACAAAGATTAAAAATCTAGTGTAGAGGTTGGGTTTTCAAAAATACAATATTAAAGGAAAGAAGAACAAGAAGAAAAGAAAAAAAAAGTCATGGGAATTATTAAGAATCAACACCTACAGCCACATAAAAAACCCAAAAAGGCAAAAAAAAAAATATATATATATATATATGGGATTTGCTTTAAAAATTGAAAAAAAAAGAATAAAAAGAAAAAGAGAAAAAATCAAATAAAAACATCTACCAAAAATAATATTAATAATAATTTTTTAAAAAGAGAGAGAATGGTCACAAAAATAGTAGATATTTCTGGCACTTTCTCTGGTATTGAAGGCAGTGTGGGGTCACTTCCAAGGCAGTTCCCTCTGTTTAGCTTCTTCTGTTTGCTGGTCTCTTCAGTGTCTGATTTCCACTCTGACACAAGGGGTGCAGTGGGAGTCACTTTTTCTTCTTTTTTTTTTTTAAGGCTCACTAGGTCAGTCATGCTGTGGGGAGGGAGGGATGCTGCTACCAAATAGCACTGGTGTGTATTCGCAGTGTCTCAGCCACGCTGATATGCCCCTACTCATGGCGCACACCGCTCAGGCTCTAAGTTTCTCCGCCGGGCACCATCTGAGGCCGACCCTAAGCTGCATGCATCTCCCTGTTCTAAACTGCTCAGGCTCTACTTTTCTCCATCGGGCACCATTTGAGGCCGGCCCTCAGACCTCTCAGGCTCGGCGCCCAGGTAGTCCCAGGTTCGGTTGGGCCTGCGCTCTGTGCCCTTCCCAGGACCAAGTAGTTCAGGTGTTTGGTGAGCGCAGTTGCACTCCTTGTTGCCTTTTCCTGCTGCTCAGCTTTCTGGGTGTACCGCTGGCACCCCTTTTTTAGGCAGAATTTGTCTGTCCAGCACCCCAAAAAGTCTTAGTTAGCAGAGAAGCCTGCTTGGAGTTTGGTAAGTAAAGTCTCTCCGGGGCTGCAATTGCCACTTTCCCACTCTTTCGGCTCTGGCTGCCTGTCACTGGCGGGGGATGGTCTGCAGCTGGCTATTTCTGTTCCGTCCTTTGTTCTGTGTGCGGTCCTTGTGGTGTCTTATGTTAGAGCTTTTCGCATGGTAACTGTCCCACGGTCTGGTGTGCTAGCTCAAGTTAGTTCGCTCTGGTTATGCGCGGGGCGTTCTGGCCCGATACTTAAGCACTGCAGCCCGCGTCTCCCATGCCTCCCTGCCCAGCCCCCACCTGCTAGTGGCAGATGCAGGCATCTGCTCTGCTTTTCCACTGCAGGAGTTACTGTTGGCCTCGTAATCTGTTGGTTTTAATTATTTATTTGATTTTCTTCCTTGTTATGTTGCCCTCTGTGCTTCCAAGGCTCGCCACAGATTCGGCAGTGAGAGTGTTTCCTGGCGTTTGGAGACTTCTCTCTTCTTAAGATTCTCTTCCCAGGACAGGACTCCCTTCCTGGGATGGAGCTCCCTCCCTACCTCCTTTGTCTGTTTTTCCATCTTTTGTATTTTTCCTACCTGTTTTTGAAGACAATGTTCTGCTTTTCTGGATGCCTGATGACCTCTGCCAGCATTCAGAAGTTGTTTTGTAGATTTTCCTCTGCGTTGAAATGTTCTTTGGATGAATTTGTGGGGGAGAAAGTGGTCTCCCCGTCCTATTCCTCCGCCATCTTAGGACACCCCCCCCCAATAACTAAACTTAAAGTTTGTGGAAATTTAAATCCTGTCACTTTCCTTCCTGTAAAGGAAAATGAAACACCTGATCATGATTGTTCCCAATTCCTAACTTTAAACTATGCAGCTCAGGAAAATCTAATGGATACTCCATTAGACAATCCTGATATGGAAATATTTACAGATGTTCGGGATGGAAAGCGTAAAGCAGATTATGCTGTGGTGACGGGTGAACGGGTTCTCCCCCAGGGTACCAGTGCTCAGTTAGCGGAGCTTGTGGCTCTGACCCAAGCTCTAGAGTTAGGCAAAGGGCAGCAGGCAAATATCTACACTGATTCTAAGGATGCTTATTTGACTTTACGTGCTCATGCTGCAATATGGAAAGAAAGTTTAAAACAGCAACAGGAGAACCTATTAAACATTTCAGAGAGACTGAGGGACTTTTAACTGCTATATATTGTCCTAAAGAAGTAGCTGTTATACATTGCAAAGGACACAGCAGAGATGGGAGTAAAGTAGCTGAAGGTAATCAGCTGGCTGACTGTCAAGCCAGAAAAGCAGTACTTTACAAAATCCCTTCACTACAGATGCCTTTGATCTGGACAGGTCCTATAGAACAGGAAAAACCACAATATACTGAGGAAGATTTAGAAAGATATGAGAAAAAAAAAGCAAAGATTACTGATAAAGGATGGTTACAGTCTGAAGATGGACGATTAATAATTCCTGAAAGTGCTCAGTGGAAAGGGTTTACACCAGAGTTTTCATTTGGGTGCAGAGAGTACTTACTAGATGGCTTCTTGTTTGTTTGAAGGTAAAAATGTAATGGAAACTTTAAAGAACATTATCAAAAGGTGTGAGGTTTGTCAGAAAAATAACCCAAAGACTGAAAAGCTAGCAAAATCTGGATTACAACGAAGTGGAAAGTATCCTGGAGAGGACTGGCAAATTGATTTTGCTCATATTCCAAAAGCTAATGGGTATTTTTGTTTACAAGTTTGGGTGGATACTTTTACTAGATGGATTGAGGCTTTCTAGTGAACAAGCTAAGGAGGTTATAAAGATTTTAATCCATGAAATTATCCCCAGGTTTGGGCTGCCATGGAGCCTTCAGAGTGACAATGGTTCCACCTTTAAAGCTGCTGTAACTCAGAGGGTGTCTAAAACTCTAGGAATAGAATATCATTTACACTGTTCCTGGAGATCCCAATCTTCAGGAAAGATTGAAAAAGCTAATGACATTATCAAAAGACATCTGCACAAATTAACTCAAGAAACGGAGGACAATTGGATTAAAGTCCTGCCCATAGCTTTAATGAGGGCTCGAACTGCCCCCCAAAAGGAGAGACTGTCCCCCTTTGAGTGTATTTATGGAAAGCCTTTCTTATGCACGGACATTGTTATAGACTCTGAAGCCTTGGAATTAACTAATTATGTAACTCAGCTCTCAGCTTTTGAAAAGACATTAACAGAACTCCGGGAGATGACTCCTGACCCAGCCTCTGAGTCAAGCAAGCCTCTATTTGAGCCAGGAACCAAGGTCCTCATAAAAACATTGGGGTTTGGGGGCCCATCCCTTGAGCCCCTCTGGGAAGACCCTTACCAGGTTATTCTTTCTTCTCCCACAGCTGTCAAAGTGCCAGGAATTGATTTGTGGGTACATCACACTCGAGTTAAGAGGTGGCACTCTGACCAGAACTAAGTGACTTCATTTTATATCTTTACCTTCTATGCTCTGACTTTGTACTTTTCAGCTGAGCCTGATAATCTATGTGAGCCTACTTCTGCTGACTCCAAAATTCCTGAGTCTGCTGTTTGATCCTCAAGACAATGTTTTCCTGTCCTGGGCTCATTCTTACGCTGAATTCCACAATCAGCCTAACTGCTGGATCTGCGGAGTGCTCCCCTCTTCATCAGTGGAAGGCTTCCTGTGGTGGACATCTCCACTTCAAGAAAAAGACTTTCTCCAAGTCTGCAAATACCCTCAACAACAATCACATGTGATGCCTCTTCTTAAACTGATGACATCTAACAATCCTAAGATGGACTGATGTAACTATGGACATAATATGACTTTTAATTTTGATTTTAACTTGTTTTAATGACTATTTTGCCTTACATCTGTAACTGTGTAATTGGATTTGTTTCTAGTCACATGAAGGCTTTTAAGTTACAGATGATTGTCCATATTCCTAAGAGTGCCACAGCCTCTTCCAAATGTTAGTTGGGGCCCCTGGATCAGAGACCCTCAATATGAGGGTTAGGAGAATATGTTGTCTTAACAATCTAAGGACTATGCCCCTAAACAGCAGGAAGTAGTTATGGAACTGTCAGGTGAGTGTATGTTTCTCGGTTCTTGTCTCGTCACAACAATGATTTGGGGCGACGGACATTAAAGCCCTCAGGGCATCACAGATATTGGGTCTTGAACAAACCGTGTCATAGCTCTTAGACAAATCAGTGTTACAGCTCTATTTTATTTAGAAGATAGCAGGAGAATCCATCCTCAAAGAAGAGAAGAGAGTGGGAGGGGTGGTGGAGAGAGAAAGAGCACACGCACCCAGGAGAGAGAGAGAGAAAGTCCTTGGCTCCTCCTTTTATGTGTTTCTTCCCCCTCCTCCCCCAGGCCTGCCCTATGCAAATTGGGCTTAGCCAGGAGTGCTGTTTGTTCTTCCTGAGGTCCTCACTCTGGTCCTCGGACCTTTCTTTGATCTTCCTTTATTCTATATTTGCGGGCTTTTCCCTTCCTTGTATTTTAGCTACCACCATTTTGGACTCCTTTTCCCTATTCTAACTACCTAACACTTCAATAAAAATAAAGAATAAATAAATAGGCAAATAGAACTAAAAGTGTTATAATAAAAAGAAACATTTTAAAAATTCCTATTTATCGGAAAAAGCTGTTTTTAAAGTCAGGACCAAGATAGTGAAAACATTATTGGAAAGTTTTCATTGTATCATTGATATGGGAGTGCAGAGCTGGAAGGAATATTAACATAAAAGCATACAACCATGAATTTATTTAATTAAACATTCACATATGATCTGCACAACAGCTTTATTTTCTTTATTTTTGATAGATGTCTAGTGCTTAATCTTCAATGAATTGAATTTTCCTTTGGGAGACAATTTATAAACAGTTTCATACAGTATGACCAATGAGCTGATTGTAGAATACACAAATATGAAAGGGGTAGCTGGTCAAGGGGCAGTGAATAGGTTGGCAGGAGGTTATTAAAAAATGTCTTGAAAATTATTTCTTAGTTGCTAAATCAAGTATGATATGAGAAGATAGGTAGTTCAATGTACTTTTTCTGAAGACAAACAGCTTGTGTCTCAATTTGTGTCACAAAACCATTAGTCCCCTGACTTTGGGAAAATAACAGGCTCTGTACCTGAGTTTCCTCAAATAGGAAAATAATACTGTTTATATAGGAGGGTTGATTTAAGGAACAGATTTACTAAATCTAAAGTAATATAATTCATAGTATTATTATTCTAGCCATAAACCATATGCTGTATAGAATTAGAATTATAGCAGATTTTTAAAATAGTACACTCTATCTCTCTATCTCTCGCTCTCTCTCTCTCTCTCTCACACACACACACACACACACATACAATTTCATCATTGAGGACTGCCAGATCTATTTAAGTGAGAANTAATATAATTCATAGTATTATTATTCTAGCCATAAACCATATGCTGTATAGAATTAGAATTATAGCAGATTTTTAAAATAGTACACTCTATCTCTCTATCTCTCGCTCTCTCTCTCTCTCTCTCACACACACACACACACACACATACAATTTCATCATTGAGGACTGCCAGATCTATTTAAGTGAGAACTAGCTTTATCTTCCTTGGAGTTTGAAGAGGAAGGTCATAGTAATTTTACTGACATAAATTTTGCAAAGATAAAGAGGTTTATTTTGGCTTCTATCACTTCTTAATTTTTTTTCTTTTTTATTCTAGTAAAATTGAATCATAATACTATATGACTCTCAGGTGTACTACAAAAATGATTCAGTGTTTATTGATTTCTTAAAGAAGTTATCCTTTTATTCTAAGTAATATTCATATATTCATCTTCTTTATTCATCTCTTGATGGGCTCTTAGGTTGCTTCTTGGTAATTGTAAATAATGCTGCAATGGACATAATAAGGGATGCATATACTTTTTGTAATTATTACTATTATTTTGGTAAATGCTCAGAAGCAGAAGTGTCAGGTCATATGGTAGTTACATTTTTAATTTTTCGAGGAATTTTCAAACTGTTTTCCATAGTGGCTGAACCAATTCACAATCCAACCAACTGTGTACAAGGGTGCTGTTTCTCCACACACTCTCCAGCATTTATTATATCTAGTCTTTTTTATGACAGTCATTCTGACAGGTGCAATGTTTTATATATCACAAAATGATCATCCAAGTCATTATTATCTGTCACCATACATAATTGTTACAATATTATTGACTATATTTCCTACATTATACTTTACATCCCCATGACTTTTATATATATATGTGTGTGTGTGTGTGTATACACACACATATAATTAGAAGCTTGTATCTCTTAATTTCCCTCAACTATGTCACTTATCCCCTCATTTCTCTTTCCTCAGACAGTGGTTGATTTGTTCCCTATATCTATGAGTTTGTTTCTGTTTTGTTATATTTGTTTTACCTTTTAGATTGCACGTGTAAGTAAAACCGTATGATATTTTTCCTACTCTGTCTGACTTATTTCAACCTAGTGTAATACTCTCTAGGTCTACTTATGTTGTCACAAATGACAAGATTGCATTCTTCCTTTGTGGCTGAATATTATTTAGTTGTGCATATTTACCACTTCTGTATCTAATAATCTAGCTATAAACCCTTAAGTTGTTTACATATCTTGCAACGAACATGGGGTGCATATATATTTTTGAACTAGTGTTTTTGTTCTTTGGAAAATTACTCAGAAGTGAAATTGCTGGTTCATATGGTAGTTTTGTTTTTAAACTTTTGAGGAATGGTATGTTTTCCACACTGGCTGCATCAATTTACATTCCCATCAAGAGTGTACAAGGTTCCCTTTTCACCATATCCTGGCCAACATTTTGTTTTTATGCTCTTTTTGATGATGGCCACTCTGACAGGTGTGAGGTGATATTTCATTGTGGATTTGATTTGTATTTCTCTGATGATTAGCACTGCTGAGCATCTTTCATGTGCGTATGTGCCACCTTTTGTCTTCTTTGGGAAAAATAAAAAGATCTATTCAGGCCTTCTGCCCTTTTTTTTTAATTGAGTTGTTTGTTTTGAATTGGAATTGTGTGAGTTTTTTCGAATATTTTGGATATTAACCTCTTGCCAGAGATATATTATCCACAAATATTGTTTCCCATTTAGCAGAGTACTTTTTGACTTTGTTCTAGTTTACTCTGCAAAAGCTTTTCAGTTGATGTAGTTCCATATTTGCTTTTGTTTCCCTTGCCTGAGGAGGCGGATCAAAAAAAAAATCTTTATCGTTAAGACTAATGTCAAAGAACCTACTATATTTGTTTTCTTCTAGAAGTTTTATGGCTTCAGATTTTACATTTAAATATCTAACCCATCATGCAATTATTATTGTATACAGTGTGAGAAAGTAGCGCAGCTTGATTTTTTGCATGTGACTGTCCAATTTTGCTAATATCATTTTTTGAAGATGCTGTTTTTCTTATTGTCTATTTTTACCTCCTTAGTATATTTGTGTATGTATGTTTGTATAGTCTTTGTATTCTATACATCTGTATATTCTTTGCATGTGTATATTTTTTGTATATTTGTATATTCTTTGCACTTCCATAAATGTGTGGGTTTATTTCTGGGCTCTGTGTTCTATTCCATTGATCTCAGGATCATGTAACTTTTTAGGAATTTATTCATTCTTCTAAGTGTCCATTTTATTGGAGTATAATTGTTCATAATAATCTGATTAAAGGTTTATCAATTTTGTCTGTCTCTTCAAAGAACCAGTTCTTAGTTTCGTTGATCTTTCCTATTGTTTTTTAAACTCAGTATTACTCCTGTTATTTATTGTTGCTTTTCTTCCAGTTACTTTTTTCTAACTCTTTCAAGTGTAAGTTTAGATTGTTTATTGGAAATGTTTCTTGTTTGTTGAAGTAAGATTGTATCTTTATAAATTCTCTCTTAGAATTGTTTTGCTGTGTCCCTTAGATCCTATTTTTTAAAGGTTGTTTTTTTTTATGAGTCCCTTAATAGTCAATCATTGAGATTCCATTTTCATTTTGCTCTAGGTATTTTGTTCATTCCCTCATTGATTTCTTCAATGATTCATTATTTGCCTGGTAGCATATTATTTATCCTCCACTTGGTTGTGGGTTTTTTTTTTCAGGTTTTTTTTTTCTGTAGTTGACTTTAATTATTGTATTTTTCAACTATTTATGGTTATTTATATTATCTAAATCTTTGTTAAAATTGTCACTGTGTTCATCCATTCCTCTCCCAATTTCATTAAGTATCCTATAATCATTACCTTGAACTCTTTAACAGGTAAGTTGCTTATCATGGTTTAGATCTTTTTCTGAAGTTTTGTCTTTTTTTCTTCATTTAGAACATATTACCCTGTCTCCTCAATTTGTCTAATTCTCTGTCTCTTTCTATGTATCAAGTAAGTCTAGTATATCTCCTGGGGTTTCCCTGGTGGCTCAGAAGGTAAAGAATCTACCTGCAATGTGAGAGACCTGGGTTCAATCCCCAGCTTGGGAAGATCCCCTGAAGGAGAGCATGGCAACCCACTCCAGTATTCTTGCTTGGATAATCCCCATGGGCAGAGGAGCCTGGTGAGCTACAGTCCATGGGGTCGCAGAGGCAGACACAACTGAGTGACAAAGCGCAGTACAGTATACCTCCTGGTTTTAGAAGAAGGACATCTATGCGGCCCAGCCACACATTCCCTTCTGACCATCAGCGCTAGATGCTTCAGAGTCATCCCTTAGGTGCGCTATGTGAACCCTTCTATTGTGGAGGGCTGACTACATGGACGCAGTGAGGCTGGCCCCCCACCAGGCAGGTTGCAAGGCCAGGCCTTGTGGCTGCTGCAGCCACTGGCGAGTGAGACTGCTTTCCTGAGCAGGCAGGCATGTGGCCTATTTCTGCCTGGCTACTGTGGACTCATTGGCGGTTAGGGCTGGCCTGCAGAGCTAATAGACTAAAGGAAGGATTTCAAATTAGCATTTGACAGCTGGTATTACCAGAGCAGCTCCCCAATGGCTGACTGCAGTGTTTCAGTCACCAGGGTGAGTCCCAGCTCTCTCCTGACTCTCATGAAGCTCCCCCAAGTTCCCTGGTGGGTATGTCCCGAGCTCCTTTCAGACTAGTGCCTCCATACTAGGACTCTGAGTGTGAGATTTTGCGAGCAGAGTCTCTGTTTGTTATAGCACTGTGGCTCTCCTGAACATAAGCCCCACTAGTTTTCGAAGCTCAGCTTTCTGGGGGTTGGTGCTCCTGGTGCAGGACCTGAGAGTTGGGGGTACCATGTGTGGGGCTTGGACTCCTTGCTCCTGGAAGGGAGAATCTCTGCAGTGGTGATGTCCATCCAGCCGGAGAGTCACACCTGAGTAGCCTGCGTCTTTGCCTCTCCTACCTGGCATTGTCACTCCTTTATGTCTTTAGTTGCATAAAATATTTTCTATTAACCTTCAAGTCACTCTCACAGGTAGTTGTCCTATAAATAGTTGCAATTTTGGTATACCCAAGAGCAGAGAGTAGCAGAGGGTTTCCTACTCCAAGTCTTGCTCTCCTTCCCACAACACATCAATTTTAAATGTTTAAAACTTTAAAGTTAAGACATAGCAGTATAAGCAAGTTAATTTGAAATATGAATCAAATCCAAAGAATTAAAGGCATATATATAGCTACATGAAGGAACCATAGCCTACTCTACCAAGGAAGCCTGTGTTTAAAGAAAGATGAAGCAAGGGACTGTTGCTTTTCTTTACAAATCCTATTTTACAGGTGCTGTGTTTAACATTTGAGTTGGATGCAACTGAAGTGATTTAGCATGCACACATGCACGTGTTTAGCAATTACAGCATATTATTTTTGTTTGTTGGTGCTTTTGTTTTGTTTTTCCATGTTCTGGTATTCTTTTAACATTCTTTTTCTTAATCTATAAAATCTTGTCTCAAAGAACATGCGCTTTCCACTACTCAGACATTCATTTTAAGATACTACATTGGAACTAGTAAGGAAAGATAGAAATCATGATGTACTTGCTTCTGTCCTTAAAAAGACTAAAATTTAGTATGGGAGCTAATACATACATAAAGTATGCATAAAACAAAGTAGAACTGGAAAATTGCTAAACAATTATAACAAGAATTTAGAAGTGGAAGAAATCCATTATTACTGAATATACTATAGGCAGTGATGGATTTGTTCTTTATAATAACAATTATGCACCATCTTCTGTCTTTGTTATTTTTACCAGCTTCCTTAGAAGCTTTAGATTACAACCAGAAATTGGGGCAGTGATTTTACAAACTGATGATCCAAATTAGAATTAAAATTTGGAAAACAATAGAAATAAACTCGCTGAATCCAAGGTTTCAGCTGCAAGAAAAGAAAAGCAGAAGTGTTAACTAAAACATTATAGGAGCAGAAACCCACTAGAGCATCAGAGTAAACTGTATGAATTACAAGGATGCCAAAGGCAGACAAGCTTTGCTGATATCAAAGACCCAAGAAAGCACTAATGTATTCCAATATTATAAAATAACAGACATTCATAGTAAAATTCTTAAAATGCACACAAAAATACTTTTTCAATGTGCTTTATTTATTAAAAATAGAAATGTTTTTCTTGAAAATCTTTTTGTTTCTGTAAAAGATAATCTGAGGCATTTAAAAAATTTTAATAGCTTATTTGAAGAAAAATTCATTTCAGTCAGGTAGCACCAATAGTAAGTGGTTAGGAGCACTCCACCGATAGGATCCTCAGAGAGATAATTTAATAGAGAAAAAGTGAAAGAAAAGTTAATGAAATTACTGATTGTCTATCAATTAAAGTCTAGCTGGCTATGACTGGTTGTCCTCGGTTGGTTGGTTGTTCAGTCACTAAGTCATGTCCGACTCTTGCGACCCCATGGACTGTAGCTTACCAAGCTCCTCTATCCTTGGAATTCTCCAGGCAAGAATACTGCAGTGGGTTGCCATTTCCTTCTGTTTCCATTTCCTAACCTTGAGCCTTTTTGTTTGTTTTGGTAGCCTGGGCTTCCCGGGTGGTGCTAGTGGTAAAGACCCTACCTGCCAATGCAGGAGGCATAATAAACAGGGGTTCAATCCCTTGGTAGGGAAGATCCCCTGGAAGAGGAAATGGCAACCCACTCCAGTATTCTTGCCCTGATAATCCCATGGACAGAGGAGCCTGGTGGGCTATAGTCCATGGGGTCACAAAGAGTCAGACAAGACTGAACTCACACGCAAGCCTTTCAACATAATGGCCTCTTTAATTAATTAATACTTCTGGATGTGTTAAAACGGCAGCATGCATATAATTTATTTTATTTAGGGATAAGACTGAATAAAACACATTCTGGTAAAATGACATGCTATTTTCAAAGACATCAGCCAGCAAATGAGAGTGGCTAAAAAGAGTTTTTCCTTATTTCTGCATCAGTCTGCTTAAGACTTGTTGTGCTATTCATAGTCAGAAGAAAAAGATGATGGATCTTCTCCACTGGTCTCTATCATCATTAAGTCCCAAACTGTTTGGAGCACTTTCACTTAGATCTGTTAACAAAAGGGAATGAAATGACTTCTTTCTTTATCTTGTTTTGCTTGTCCTTTGAAGTAGGCTGGAGTAAACTTTCATTGTGCACACCTAATGCTTTCATGTTTAATTTCAAATAGAGAACAGGGCTTTTAGGAAAAAACTAGCTGTTGACTGCAGTGACTTTTTTTTCCCCCAAAATGTCTGTGGTGATTTGTTCAACAGTTAATTAGTGTGCTGTGAAAGGAAGTAGGTCAGTAAGTGGGGTTTTCAATATGCAAAGATTTGGCAGTGCTCCTTATAGAAATGACTGAATTATATCTTCGGTAATGTAATATATGTTCTCTAGGAGCCTGTGTGTGAAAACAATAGTCTCCATTTGTGTGTGTGTGATTTCTGTGCTTGGCTTTGATTTTTACAAACGCAATTGATGTGCTTTGTAATTTCCAATGTGACAAATCATTTTATCTCAGAGTTTATATAGATAATAAAAGGAAATAAAGATACCTTCTTTAAACTTCCTTATTTTTAAATTTTAAATTTATATTTGTTCATTTATTTGGCTGTGCCAAATCTTAGTTGAGGCACACAGGATATACATTGCAGTGGTATATGAAATCTTTAGTTGGGCATCACCAGAGGGTCAACACCAAAATCAGATTGATTCTATTCTTTGCAGCCAAAGGTGGAGAAGCTCTATACAGTCAACAAAAACAAGACCAAGAGCTGACTGTGGCTCAGATCATGAACTCCTTTACCAAATTCAGACTTAAATTAAAGAAAGTAGGGAAAACCACTAGCCCGTTCAGGNGGAGAAATATCAATCACCTCAGATATGCAGATGACACCACCCTTATGGCAGAAAGTGAAGAGGAAATAAGAAACCTCTGATGAAAGTGAAAGAGGAGAGTGAAAAAGTTGGCTTAAAGCTCAACAATCAGAAAGTGAAGATCATGGCAATCCGGTCCCATCACTTCATGAGAAATGGATGGGGAAACAGTGGAAATAGTGTCAGATTTTATTTTTTTTTCAGCTCCAAAATCACTGCAGATGGTGACTGCAGCCATGAAATTAAAAGACGCTTACTCCTTGGAAGAAAAGTGATGACCAACCTAGACAGCATATTGAAAAGCAGAGACATTACTTTGCCGACTAAGGTCCGTCTAGTCAAGGCTGTGGTTTTTCCAGTGGTCATGTATGGTTGTGAGAGTTGGACCATGAAGAAGGCTGAGCACCAAACAATTGATGCTTTTGAACTGTGGTGTTGGAGAAGACTCTTGAGAGTCCCTTGGACTGCAAGGAGATCCAACCAGTCCATTCTGAAGGAGATCAACCCTGGGATTTCTTTGGAAGGAATGATGCTAAAGCTGAAACTCCAGTACTTTAGCCACCTCATGCGAAGAGTTGACTCATTGGAAAAGACTCTGATGCTGGGCGGGATGGAGGGCAGGAGGAGAAGGGTACAACAGAGCATGAGATGGCTGGATGGCATCACCGACTCAATGCAGGTGAGTTTGAGTGAGCTCTGGGAGTTGGTGATGGACTGGAGGCCTGGCGTGCTGCGATTCATGGGGTCACAAAGAGTCAGAAACGACTTAGCGACTGAACTGAACTGATGTGAACGCTTGGGCTTCCTTGGGGCTCAGATGGTAAAGAATCTGCCTGTAATGTGGGAGACCCAGTTTTGATCCCTGGATCTGGAAGATCCTTGCAGAAGAGTATTCTTGCCTGGAGAATTCCATGGAGAGAGGAGCTCAGCAGGCTTCAGTCTGTTTTGTGGCATGTGAAATCTAGTTCCCTGACCAGAGTTTAAACATGGGTTCCCTGCATTGGGTGTATGGAGTCTTAGTTATTGGACCACCAGTGGAAGGCCCATGGTGTTCTTAAAGGAACATTTCAACTATCTTTCTCTTTCCTCTACATACATTTACCTATACTACGGTTGTAAATAAAATGAATATAAAGTGAAGGGAGGGGAATACCATCTTACTTATCAGATGTTGGTCCATGAAGGCAAGGGTTGTTTCCTTTTGATGAAGGTAGGGGAGGAGACACTGGGAGAATTAACTTCTCTTGAGCAGTATTCAGAGAGAGGACCCTCTGTGGGGTTCTAGGTAAAAGTTGGATGTGAAGCTGTTCTCCCTTTTTTGGTTTGCTCAAGCTATTCTCAAACTGGAATAAGTCTGATCTGACATGTGTGTGTGTATGCTCAGTCATGTCCAACTTTTTGCAACCCATGGACTATAGCCTACCAGACTCCTGTGTCCATAGAATTCTCCAGACAAGAATACTGGAGTGGGTTGCATTTCCTTCCCCAGGGGATCTTCCCGACCCAGGGATTGAACCTGAATCTCCTGTGTCCTCTGCATTGGCAGGGGGATTCTCTATCACGGCACCACCTGGGAAGCCAATATGACCTGAAAAATAGACATCTAATTCATTAATCCCAGCCCCTGGACCCCTCTTAAGGAAGGAGTCTTACGTACCAGTGAGTTCAGGGTGTTTCCAGTTATCTTGTATATTCTCTTGCACCAGCTTAGATGGATGAAGCATTCGCTGGCTACTGTCTTGGTGTTTATGTTACATATAATATTTTAGCCAATGCTGGTCCTTATTGTTATCTACATAGCACACAGTATTACTTTAGAAATACATATGATGTTTACATATAACAGTATCTTCTTTTCTATTTTTATGCAAATATGATAAATGACATAGAATTTTAGCTGTACTGGGAAGAACAGTAAAGGGCTTTGTGATTTCCCTAAAGCTATGTTTATCACAGTTTCTTTTCAGGGAATTATCCTGTACACAAAATGTCTTCTTCCTTGGAACTGGTCTGAACAGATTTATTTGTTTGTGTGCATGAACAGAATGTGTGGAACCTGGGCAAAACTTCAGACTGATATTGCTGTCTAGACCAACAAGTTTTTTGGGTGTGAGTTTGAGGTACCTTTTTCTGGCTCTTTTAGTAAAATGTATTGTCTAGATGGAAAAAAAATTAGGCCAGTACAATGAAATATTGTAAAATGTGATCAAAAAAAATAAAACATAAGATGGTCTTTGAATCTAATTTTTTTTTTGAATTGTAATATATTACATTGAGGTCATAAAACCCAACTATAATGAACCACCTGAAAGTGGTATAAAATTGGAATAGCATATAATATACTGGAGTTGGTAGCCATTTCCTTCTCTGGGTAGGATAAAATAACAAAGTCTAAATAATCTTGGAAAAATGCAACTCGAGTTTTATTACAGCTAGCTTTGTATGATAAATATATGATATATATCATAAATATATTTATTCTAAATATAGACATACATCACTTTCCCATTAATGCAGACATACTTTTTTAGTAAATTAACCTCTATCAGAGCAGAGTAATACAAGTAGTATCCATGGATTGTTTTTAAAAGTATTATGAAAAGTTCTTGCTTATATTTACAAAAGACTACCTGTCATAGCCTCACTCAGCAGTGAAGATGAAAAAGAAAATTCAGAGGATTCTGTCACAGGCTTATGATGGGTTTGGGGGAGCCTTCATGCGCAATTACTGATCTACTGAAAACCTAATTATAGCAGTTAAAAATTACTATATACAGGGAGGATGTGGTAGGTCTACAGCCTGTGTATTTTAATAAAAAATAACAGTACTAGGAATGTTAAGTATCCATTAAATACCAATGCTATAGTATTTAATTTGATGAAAAATCATGGCAGAGTTTCTCAAATTTCAGCAAGTGTCTTGTCATACTATTCTTTTTTTTAATTATTTATTTATTTATTTTTATTTTTGGTTTGTCAGGTCTCAGCTGCAGCATGCACGATCTTTGGAGGGCTTCTCTCTAGGTGTAGCATGTGGGCTCAGTAGTTGTAGCACGTGGATTTAGTTGCCTTGCAGCATATAGGATCTTAGTTCACCAACCAGAGATTAACACATTAATTTTTAGTTGTTCTTATACAATTAAAGTACTGACTCTAGCTGCAGTGAACACATCTGAGGATAATTCTGTCTGGAGAGTGAAAGTGTTAGTTGCCCAGTCATGTCCAACTCTTTGGCTCCTCTGTCCATGGAATTCTCCAGGCAAGATAAGTGGAGTGGGTTGCCATGTCCTTCTGCAGGGGACTTTCCCAGCCCAGGGATCAAACTGAGGTCTCCTGCATTGCAGATGGATTCTTTACCACATAAGCCACCAAGAACAATGCAATTCTGTCTTGAAGTAAGTAAAACATTAAAAAAAAAAAAATCCAACCATGGAACTAGCATGTTTTACTTTTCATCTTACTTATTTGATGTCAGCCTCAACAAAGTCTGCTCAATGTGTGTGTGTGTGTTTCTTTTTTTGATAGGTTTATTTATTGAGGCTTTTAATGGTTATGGTATATGAAATGGTGTGGGTGGATGTTACATCTCTAGGTAGATTCTTTCTTTCTTTTTTTTTTTTTTTTCACAATCAGGTGTCTCTTCATACATGTAAATGCATTGTTTAGGTATTAGGGAGCAAGGAGGAAGACAATGATGTATAAACCATGTTACTACTTACTTTGTGGTAAAGAAACATTTGAAAAGAGTCACTACTGTACAATCTTTCATGTGCTAGTGATAAAGATACATAATTGAAAGATGTTAAGAATTCAGAAGAAAGGGAAATCACATTTGGAATGTTAGCAGGAAAGACTGCCAAAGTCTTTTATAGTATTACTGTGTGGGAACTAAGTGTAGTGAGGAAAGCTAAAGCACAAAGATCTCTAGGAAAGAGAAGCAATCAAATATTTTCAGAAACAACAAATTTTATGAAGATGGTTGTAAAGCTTGAAAAGCAGTTAAGTCCATATATTCCAACTTTCACAATTTATACTGAATATACTCGTCTTTAGAAAGAAAAGCCATGACATGAGCAAGGCTTTTGTGACAGGACCACAAGGTGAAATATTATTCAGACACATTGTTTAAAATACTTCAAAATAACTGGACAACAGTTAGCAACAATAATAACAAAATGGTTCCCTAACTTCCAAAACAGGTGGGATGTTACATCTCCCTTGTTTGATCATTAATTGTTTCTAAGCCTTACAGGATAACCAAGTTTTTATGCAATGCTTGACATTTAGTTCTCTCTTTTTAATTTAGTTGAACATGAATGTTTCTGATGAGAAATGCTGGAGTCTTTGTTATTGTCTATCTGGAAAATCTAGGCCTACAGAGTCTTTCCACCTGCAAGGAAATGAATTATCTAAGATTATTAAATATGACTATACAGAAAAATTTCCAGAGAATTCCAGAAGTGTCACAAAGGTAAGAGCCACCCTTTTTTTCTTTCTGAGCATATTGTTATCTCAGTGATATTAACAGCTGATGCCATGGTCTATATCTTTTTAAACAATCTATCTTATTTTTGAAAAATAAAAATGCATACACAAAAATAAGATCAAATGTCACATTATCCCAGAGTACTGTAGGGAAACACACACACACACATAGATACATACTCCCAGAAGATTCTATAGAATGTTGATAGAAGGATGATTTATATCAGCCTCAAACTGGAAACTGTCCAAGTACCCATAAATATGAGAAAAATAGAAAATTGGAATAAGGTTATGCAATGTAATTCTACACAATGTAATTCTAAATATGTTGTAAATAAGGAACATATTTCACTTCAGTACACTTCAGTCACTCAGTCGTGTCCTACTCTTTGTGCCCCATGGACTGCAGGACATCCAGGCCTCATTGTCCATTACTAACTTCCAGAGTTTACTCAAAATTATGTGTATTGAATTGGTGATGCCATCCAACCATCTCATCCTCTGTCATCCCCTACTCCTGCCTTCAATCTTTAGCAGCATCAGGGTCTTTTCCAATGAGTCAGTTCTTCATATCAGGTGGCCAAAGTATTGGAGTTTCAGCTTTAGCATCAGTCCTTCCAATGAACACACAGGACTGGTCTCCTTTAGGATAGACTTGTTGGATCTCCTTGCAGTCCAAGGGACTCTCAAGAGTCTTCTCCAACACTACAGTTCAAAAGCATCAATTCTTAGATGCCCAGCTTTCTTTATAGTCAAACTCTCACATACATACATGACTATTGATAAAAAGCATTACTTCTGTTCAGTTCAGCCACTCAGTTGTGTCTGACTCTTTACAACCCCAAGAACCTCAGCACACCAAGCCTCCCTGTCCATCACCAACTCCCAGAGTTCACTCAAACTAACATCCATCGAGTTGGTGATGCCATCAAGCCATCTCATTCTCTGTTGTCCCCTTCTCCTCCTGCTTCCAATCCCTCCCAGCATCAGAGTCTTTTAGAATGAGTCAACTCTTCCCATGAGGTGGCCAAAGTACTGGAGTTTCAGCTTTAGCATCAGCCCTTCCAAAGAATACCCAGGACTGATCTCCTTGAAAATGGACTGGTTGGATCTCCTTGGGACTCGCAAGAGTCGTCTCCAACACCACAGTTCAAAAGCATCAATTCTTTGGCGCTCAGCTTTCTTCACAGTCCAACTCTTATATCCATACATGACTACTGGAAAAACGATAGCTTTGACTAAATGGGCCTTTGATTGCAAAGTAATGTCTCTGCTTTTTAATATGCTATCTAGTTTGGTCGTAACTTTTCTTACAAGGAGCAAACAACTTTTAATTTCATGGCTACAGTCACCATCTGTAGTGATTTTGGAGACCAAGAAAATAAAGTCAGCCCCCATTTCCACTGTTTCTCCATCTATTTCCCATGAAGTGATGGGACCAGATGCCATGATCTTCATTTTCTGAATGTTGAGCTTTAAGCCAACTTGTTCACTCTCCTCTTTCACTTTCATCAAGAGGCTTTCTAGTTCCTCTTCACTTTCTGCCATAAGGGTGGTGTCATCTGCATATCTGAGGTTATTGATATTTTTCCCAGCAATCTTGATTCCAGTTTGTGCTTCTTCTAGCCCAGTGTTTCTCATGACATACTCTGCATATAAGTTAAGTAAGCAGAGTGACAATATACAGCCTTAACGTACTGCTTTTCCTATTTGGAATCAGTCTGTTGTTCCATGTCCAGTTCTAACTGTTGCTTCCTGACCTACATATAGGTTTCTCAAGAGGCAGGTCGTAATACTCCATTTTATACTTTATTGCAAGAACTGAGTCAGGCATCTCTCTGAATTGCTAACTCTGGTGCAAAATTTGTCTCACTTGAATTTCTACTTGCTGAATATTTTGCTGCTGAAATCTTTACCTGAATTAATTTTTTTTTTCCTATGCTTCATCTTCTTCCCAATTTTCTTTGACTAGGTTTGTATTCATTTCATAGGGCAGCTATAACAAATGACCACAGCTTGATAGTTTAAAACAACACTCATGTATGCTGTCACAGATCAGGAGACTAGATGCTCTGACCTCAAGGTGCTGGTAAATTTGATTTCTTTTAGAGGCTCTGCCCCAAAGCCTCTCTTTCCCAGCTCCTGATGATTGGAATAGTCCTTGGAATCTCTTGGTTTGTACATGCATCACTCCAATATGCCTCCATCTTCACGTAGCATCTTCTCAACATGTCTCCTTGTATTTTCACCAGATCTTCTTATAAAAACATCAGTCATTGTTTTCAGGATCCTTATCAATCTACAGTAGCTTTATCTTAACTAATTACATCTGCAAACATACAATGTCTAAATACAATCACACTCTAAGGTTCTGATTGGGCATTATTTTTTTTGGAGGGGGGGATGGGCACTATTCAACTCAGTACGAGACGAGCCTCAGCATTATTCTAGCTTTGCTTAATCTCTGAAATCTGACTGTAGTTTCCAGTCTGGTACAAGCATCCTCTCCTGTGGCCTCCAGTTACAGGCCACTTTTTCCTCTGGAAGTAGCTAATTCTGACATACTTTTCAAGTAGGTTACAGCTGATGTTTTTTGTTCCTATTTGTTAGAAATAAGGACATTTTGTGTTCTTGTAAACGTCAGATAATAAACTGCTGTTAGTGCAGGGACTATACTTAAAACTGCTGCTCTAGATGAAACTAGCATAGCTTGTCCTCATGGTCTGAGAAGATCTGTCTGGACACATTACCCCACATGCCTTCTCAGTAAAGTGAGATTTTCAATTTTTTTTATTTTCTCTATACAAAATCCCTTCTATTTGAGTATAATAAGCTTCATTGGCTAACAGTTTTCAGAGAAAGTGATATCCTAATCATTCTATGGGAAAAAACAAACAAACCAACAAACTATGAATTAGTGACCTGGACTGGCTGCCAATATGTAAAATGGGAGATAAAGAAAATTACAGAATTCTTTATTCTAAAGAAATTCTGTTATTTCTTCAATTGTTAAGTTAGAAGCTGATTTTTTTTTCTTTTTTCATTACTTTCTAGTTACCTTAGCAAACTGAATTTCTACACTGTTAAAAGTTAAACTGTAGTGCATGACAATTTTGGACTTTATTTGAGCAAACACCAATTTGAATCAGCTAATGCCAAATAGAAAAAGGCTTGGAGCTTTCCACCAGCGGGAAATGTAGGAAAGCAAATGGGTAAGCAAAGCAAGGAAATTATTTGATTGGCTATAGCTAAGGTTGTTGCCTTTTTTGGGAAACCTAGCTGACTGTTAGGGATTGGTTTTTCTTGTTTTGATTTTTTTTTAAATCTTAAGGCATTTACAGGTATTGACTCTGGCTTGGATTTCAACCTGCTTTTACAGGCTGCTAAGGCCTTAGAGTTCTGTAGGACTAAACCCTGCAGTTCTACAAAGACCTGTGCTTGCCCAACTTCAAGATGGAAGAAAAGCCCAGAATTAGCAACAATAACATCAGTGGTTTGATGAAAGGGGGAACTTACATGTCTGAAGCAGAGTCCCAAGGCAACAAGCCACCACATATTGTGGTCAGCAGGCAGGTGACATGGTGGCAGTCTTAGTGCCAGGGAGGAAGGGGAGATTGCTAGTTATAAGAGAATTGATATCAGGTTGACTCATCAGTTACCAGGGAAACCAGCAGAGGGGCATGCCCCTTACCATCCCTTTGATAAGAGCAGTCACTAGCTGGGAGCCTGGGGCAAGTGTATAGGATGGTTAGTCATGTGTGTAGGGTATAGTTGACGCAGGTATTGGTCTGCCAGGGGATGTGCAGAGACAAGAGAACAGCCACCTTGAGTAACCTGACCATACAAGCTCCGTCTTCCTGTTTAATGAATTTAAGAGCACTACCCACAGCCCTGGACCAAGTGGATCCCTGAGGCTAAGGCTAACTAGTCTGGGTATGTGAAAATGCAAAGAAAGTATCTTAATAAAAACAAAATACCATACCTATCACGACATTCACACTTTTGATTTTTTAACAAATATTTATCAATTGCCAACAACATTCTCAAAAATGTCATGTACAGTATTTCACACTTATTACTTATTTCAATAATTTACAACAGATGGATGTATCCTACCATCGTATTGCATATTGTTCTTCAGTAGTCCCTGGTTGTCAAAGCATTTTTCCCCTGCATTTTCTCATTTGCAATTCAAACTTTCAAGGATTAGAGTGCTTATTTTTAGCTGCAAGTATCGAGGCTCAAATAAGCACAAGGTTATAGAACTATTACAAGCAAAAAAAATCAGAAAATTTTCAGCTTTTGTGAAACCTATTTTAGTGCACTTTACATATATCCCTAGAGAAAGATTATGTAATTCTGTCAAAAATAGTATTGTCTTAGGCATCTCGCAGAATTTTTGAGGCTGAGGTTTATAGTGTGTATCCCAAAAAAATTGGGGGTAGGGGGTTGTCTTTCTGTTTCATACAGCATTGTTAAAAGAATTAAGTAACATTTACTTGAAAGATTTTACAAAAATTAAAATAATTATTTTATATTATGTTTATAGATACCTAACACAGTACGTTTGGCAGATCAGACCATGCTAGTTGACTAGTATATTCATTTTCTACTTCTTTATTCCTAACAAAATTCTATTTTTAATAGCTGTGTAGGATAAAAGCTATGTTGTCAGACCCAATTGCAGATGAAAGAACCATGTGACTAACATCTAACCACAAGTTTGAAATATAAATTTGAGATTAAAAAAAGCCATCTGCTGGTGAGGAAGGGACAAAAGCCCTCCCTTATCAAGAATCTTGCACTGTTATAAAGTGGAGGTCCACTATCGCTGGAGAACAGGACACTTGCTCCAATCCAGGAGCTCCTCCTGAAAATAGTCCAGGGAGCTGAAACAGCATTCAGGGCCACGGGGGAAGGGCCAGGAGTGCTAAGCCCTGTTGTTCTTACGAGAGCTGTGGCCTGAGCCCACAGCTGGAGCTAGAGGACTGAGCTATCCGGTGCCCATCATGAGCTTCTCTTCAAGTCAGAGCAACAGAAGTTGACCTCTGGGCTATGTTCACCTTCTGGACCTGTGTCATGCCTGCTTGCTGAAAACTGAGGGTAGAGTAAGGACACTAGTGAACAACTCTCAGGACTTCTGGGATCCTTAATAAGCACAAAGCAGAAAATTCCATCTCTGGAGTAATTTGAAGTCTGTGGTGCCTCAAACCCAGCTTAACTACTCACTAGAATAACTCAACCACTCCCATTGACAGTATGACAGAAAAAGAAGTATTCATTAAAACTATTTACCTCAATCTCTACTCCACATACAATGTCCAATATGCATTGATAATGAAAACTATGAGACAACAAAATATGAAAAAAATTACCAATTGTCATTAGAAAAAGCAATCAATAAGACCAGATTCAGATTTGCTGGAAATATCAGAGACTGTAACATAATTATGATTAATATATTATGGTTTAATGTTAAAGAAAGGTTTTATTTCAAATGACTTCGAAATAATTGTAAACTCTGCTCAACGTTATGAGCCAGCCTGGAAGGGAGGGGACTTTGGGGGAGAATAAATACACGTATATGGATGGCTGATTCCCTTTGCTGCTCACTTAAAACTATCATATAGCATTGTTAATCAGCTACATATCAATACAAAATAAAAAGTTTTTAAAAAGTGTATATGTCAATACATGGCAAAGCCAATACAGTATTGTAAAGTAAAATAAAAATAAATAAATAAAAAGTGTATTCAACATACACAGTAGGATATATCTTAATGTTAAATATACATTAAGCTGTTTTCAATAATGATATTAACAGTAGAATTAAAATCACTGTTTTCAAGTTATGCATATTATATATAAAATGTAGTTCTTAGTGTCATGATGCAAAGCATTGAAATATAAATATAAAATGGTATGTGAATAAAACAAACAAGTATTTATACTAAAGTTATTCAGAAACACATATGTAGGTGTAAGAGAAATACTCAAAGATGTTAGTAAAAATACTACTGTTTTACAAATCCTAAACTTGAATATCAATGCTATAAACTTACACAATAATTTCTTCCTAAATAAGACAATAAAAAGTGACCATGCAATAATAATAAGCACATCTACCATAAATGCTATTTTCCGCTAAAGGGAAGCAGACAGTAGAAATACATACCTTTAGATCTGTGATAGGAAACATGCAAGATGAATCTGGACTATTTTGTTCAAAAGCAAAGACAATGGGATTGTACTAAAATGATACATGAGTCATATTAAAGGGGTTCCTAGTAGCAAATGGGGACAAATTTCAACATTAAAGAGAATAAAACCTACACTAGAAAAAAAGTAAACATATATATTCCTTATGAGTTCTTAAAAAATAGGAAAAATATCATGAAGCTCTTCACATTTGAATTTGTTTAAAAACCAATTTGTTATTCTGAAAAATGCTAAACAAACAGAAGGCATCAACCATACATGTAGCCATTTCTGTTGCTGTTCATTTGCTAAGTCATGTTCGACCCTGCAATGCCCATTAACTGCAGCACCCAGGCTTCCCTGTCCTTCACCCTTTCCCAGAGTTTACTCAAACTCATATCCAGTGAGTCGGTGATGCCATCCAACCATCTCATGCTCTGTCACCTCCTTTTCCTCTTGCCTTCAATCTTTCCCAGCGTCAGGATCTTTTCCAGTGAGTCCTCTCTTTACGCGGCCAAAGTATCGAAGCTTCAGCTTCAACATTAATTCTTCCGGTGACTAGTCAGGCTTGATTTCCTTTAGGATTGACTGGTTTAATTTCCTTGATGTTCTAGGGAGTCTCAAGAGTCTTCTCCAACACCACAATTCAAAAAAATCAGTTCCTTGGTGTTCTACCTTCGCTATGGTCCAACTCTTAAATCTGTACCTGACTACTGGAAAAACTATAGCTTTGCCTATATGGACCTTTGTTGGCAAAGTGATGTCTCTGCTTTTTAATATGCTGTCTAGGTTCGTCATAGTTTTCCTTCCAGGTAGCAAATTTGTTTTAATTTCATGGCTGCAGTCACCATCCACAGAAATTTTGGAGCCCAAGAAAATAAAATCTGCCACTGTTTCCACATTTTCTCCTTCTGTTTGCCATGAAGTGATGGGACCAGATGCCATGATGTTCATTTTTTGAATGTTGACTTTTAAGCAAGGTTTTTCACTCTCCTTTTTCACCTTCAAGAGGCTCTCTATTTCCTCTTTGGTTTCTGCCGTTAAAGTGGTATAATCTGCATATCTGAGGTTGATATTTCTCCCAACAATCTGATTACACTTTGTAATTCATCCAGGCTGATATTTCACATGAAATACTCTGCATATAAGTTAAATAAGTAGGGTGACAATGTACAGCCTTGACATACTCCTTCCCAAATTTTGAACCAGCCCACCATTTCATGTCCAGTTCTAACTGTTGCTCCTTGTCTTGAATACATGATTCTCAGGAGACAAGTAAGGTGGTTGGGTATATCACCTATTCAAGAATTTTTCAGTTTGTTGTGACCCACACAGTTGAAGGTTTTAGCAAAATCAATGAAGCAGAAGCAGATGGTTTTGCTTTTCTTTTCAGAATTCCCTTGTTTTTTCTATGATCCAGCAGACGTTGACAATTTCATCTCTGGTTCCTGGTTTCTATGCCTGTTCTAAATCCAGCTTGTTCTCAATTATGTAAGTTCTTGGTTCACATATGGCTGAAGGCTAGCTTGAAGGATTTTGAGAATAATCTTATAGCATGTGAAATGAGTGCAATTATATAGTAGCTGAGCACTCTTTGGCATTACCTTCCTTTGGGAATTAAAGGAAAAATTATCTTTCCAGTCCCATGTCCACTGCTGAATTTTCCAAATTTCCTTACATATTGAGTACAGCAGTTAAACAACATCATCTTTTAGGATTTTAAATAGCTCAGCTGGAATTATATCACCTCCACTAGCTTTGTTCATATTAATGCTTCCTAAGGCTCACTTAACTTCACACTCCAGGATGTCTAGCTCTAGGTGAATGATCACACCTTTGTGGTTATCCAGGTTATTCAGTCAGTTCAGTTCAGTCGCTCAGTTGTGTCCAATTCTTTGCGACCACATGGACTGCATGCAGCACATCAAGCTTCCCCATCCATCAACTCTCTGAGCTTGCTCAGCTCATGTCCATCGAGTTGGTGATGCCATCCAACCATCTCATACTCTTCTTCTCTCACTTTCAATCTTTGCCAGGATCAGGATCTTTTCCAATGAGTCAGTTCTTTGCATCAGGTGGCCAAAGTAATGGAGTTTCAGTTTCAGCATCAGTTCTTCCAATGAATATTCAGGACTGATTTCCTTTAGGATGGACTGGTTGGATCTCCTTGCAGTCTAAGGGATTCTCAACAGTCTTCTCCAACACCATTCTTCAGCACTCAGCTTTCTTTATGGTCCAACTCTTGCATCCATACATGACCACTGGAAAAACCATAGCTTTGACTAGATGGACCTTTGTCAGCAAAGTAATGTGTCTGTTTTTACTATGCCGTCTGGGTTTGTCATAGCTTTTTTTCCAAGGAGCAAGTGTCTTTTAATTTCATGGCTGCAGTCACCATCTGCAGTGATCTATTAACACTTTTTAAAAGATATATATTTATTTTTTAGTTGAAGGATAATTGCTTAACAGAATTTTTCTGTTTTCTGCCAAACATCAACATGAATCTGTGATAAGTGTACATATGTCCCCTCCCTCTAGAACCTCCCTCCCATCTCCCTCCCCATCCCACCCCTCTAGATTGATACAGAGCCTCTATTTGTGTTCCCTGAGTCATTCAGCAAATTCCCATTGGCTATCCATTTTGCATATGGTCATGTAAGTTTCCATATTACTCACGCCATACATCTTATCCCCTCTTCTCCCGCTCCATGTCCATAAATCTGTTCTCTATGTCCGTTTCTCCATTACTGCCCTGCAAATAAATACATTGTTAAAATCTTTCTAAATTCCATATATTTGCATTAGTATTTGATATTTATCTTTCACTTTCTGACTCACTTCACTCTGTATAAAAGGTTCTAGATTCATCCACTTCATTAGAACAGACTCAAACGCATTCCTCTTTACGGCTGAGTAATATTCCATTGCGTATATGTACCAGCTTCTTTATCCATCCATATTTTGATGGACATCTAGGTTGCTTCCATTTTCTAGTTATTGTAAATAGTGCTGAAATGAACATTGTGGAGCATGTGTCTTTTTTAATTTTGGTTTTCTCAGGGTATAGGCCTAGGAGTGGGATTGCTGAGTCATATGGTGATTTTATTCCTAGTTTTTAAGGAATCTCCATACCATCTTCCATAGTCACTGTATCAACTTACTTTCCAACCAACAATGCAAGAGGATTCCTTTTTCTCCACACCCTCTCCAGCATTTATTGTTTGTAGACATTTTGTTTATGGCCATTCTGACCAGTGTGAGGTGATACCTCATTGTAGTATTGATTTGCATTTCTCTAATAATGAGCAATGTTAAGAATCTTTTCATGTGTGTTTATTTGCCATCTGTATGTCTTCTTTGTAAAAATGTCTATTTAGACCTTTTCATCACTTTTTGATTAGGTTTGTTTTTCTGGCATTGAGTTGTGTGAGCTGCTTGTATGTTTTAGAACTTAATCCTTTTTAATATAAATTTATTTATTTTAATTGGAGGTTAATTACTTTACAATATTGTATTGGTTTTGCCATACATCAACATGAATCCGCCACAGGTATACACATGTTCCCCATCCTGAATCCCCCTTCCTCCTCCCTTCCCATACCATCCCTCTGGATTGTCCCAGTGCACCAGCCCCAAGCACCCAGTATCATGCATCGACTTGGACTGGAGATTCACTTCATATATGATATTATACATGTTTCAATGTCATTCTCCCAAATCATCCCACCCTTTCCCTCTCCCACAGAGTCCAAAAGACTGTTCTATACATCTGTGTCTCTTTTGCTGTCTCACATACAGGGTTATCGTTTGCCAATTGTTTCATTTGCTTTTATTTTTTCCCATTCTGAGGGTTGTGTTTTCACCTTGTTTATCATTTCCTTTGCTGTGATAAAGCTTTTGAGTTTAAATAGGTTCCAAATGTTTATTTTTGTTTTTACTTTCATTACTCTAGGAGGTGGGTCATAGAGGATTTTTCTTTGATATATGTTATCAAGTGTTCTGCCTATGTTTTCTTCTTTTATAGTTTCTGGACTTACATTTAAGTCATTAATCCATGAGGCAAAGAGAGCCTCTTCAATAAGTGTTGCTGAGAAAACTGGATAAAAGAATTAAATTAGAATACTTCCTAACATGCATGAAATATTCTCTTAGTATCCCTAAGTTTCTTGAAGAGATCTCTAGTCTTTCCCATTCTATTGTTTTCCTCTGTTTCTTTGCATTGTTCACTTAAGAAGGCTTTCTTATCTTTCCTTGCTATTCTCTAGAACTCTGTATTCAGTTTGGTTTATCTTTTCCTTTCTGCTTTGCCTTTCACTCCTCTTTTCTCAGCTATTTGTAAGGCCTCCTCAGACAACCATTTTGCCATCTTTCATTTCTTTTTCTTAGGGATGCTGTTAATCACCACTTCCTGCACANTTCCTTGCTATTCTCTAGAACTCTGTATTCAGTTTGGTTTATCTTTTCCTTTCTGCTTTGCCTTTCACTCCTCTTTTCTCAGCTATTTGTAAGGCCTCCTCAGACAACCATTTTGCCATCTTTCATTTCTTTTTCTTAGGGATGCTGTTAATCACCACTTCCTGCACAGTGTTATGAACTTCCACCCATGTTGTTCAGGCACTCTGTCTACCAGATCTAATACTTTGAATCTATTTGTCACCTCCACTGTATAATCATAAGGGTCATAACTGATTTAGGTCATACCTGAATGGCCTAGTGGTTTTCCGTACTTTCTTCAATTTAAGCCATTTCTACTAGATCTATAAATTTTAATAATCTAATTACTAATAAGATACATTATTTTTTAGGGAAGTATTCCAGAAAGTAGTGCAAAAGAACTAACAAAGGTGAATATCAACAATTTGTAACCCCTGATAAGACAGTAAATTGAGGCTTTGATCTTAAATGATTGTCAATATCTTTATACAAAAGACTACTGGGAAATTTATTATCAAAGAAAGAAATTGACCACACTGATATTGATAAATCTTAACATTATTGAATGAGAGAGAATCTGGAACACATTTCTTCTTTTTTTTTTTTTTAATTTTTTTTCCATCTCAGGTGTACATAAGTTCCCAATCTTGAACCGCACCCCCACCTCCCACCCCATATCAACTCTCTGGATCATCCCCGTGCACCAGTCCCAAGCATCCTGTATCCTGTATTGAATATAGACTGACGATTTGTTTCTTACGTGATAGTATATATGTTTCAGTGCCATTCTCCCAAATCTTCCCACCCTCTCCCTCTCCCTCNATGTCTTCTTTGGAGAAATGTCTCTTTAGTTCTTTGGCCCATTTTTTTGATTGGGTCATTTATTTTTCTAGAATTCAGAACACATTTCAAGTGATGTTCTAAAATATAAACTGCATTAACTATGGATACATGGTGTTCTTTCAAAAAACTGAACCTGAATTCCATCTATCTAAAAATGTCCCTGAAATATAAAACACAGAAATAGCACCTCATGGGTGCAGTTTTCAAATCTCTAATATAGAAAATTTTACCACACAAATTACCCAAAGTTTTTATTCTTTTTTAAGGGAGGTAGAAACTATAGATTAAATAGACTTATTAATTGACATGCAAATTGTGAACCTTGTTTTTATTCTAATTGAGCAGATCAACTGTAAAAATATAATAAAGTAAGGGAAATTTGAACAATAGCTGAATTTTTGATAACTAGTTGATTATTGTTAACTTTTAGTTGTCATAGTGTAATATTTTTATGTTTAAAAAAAGTATGTTCATCTTTTAGACATAAATACTGAAGTGTTAACATATTAGAAGTTATAATGTATTTTTTTTCTTTAAAATAATTTATATGTGTTAGGTTAAGGAGGGAGTGGTTAGGTGTATATAGAAAAAAGTTAAATGACCATGAATTATTAACTGTTAAAGCTCAGAAATGAGTACATAGGGATTCACCACTTCTCTCTTCATTATGTATTTGAAATTTCCCTTAATGAAAATTAAAATTCAAAAGAAGAAAGAAAATCTAACAATATTTTTGCATTTTTGTGCTAATATTAAATTATTCATGAATTGAATAAATGTAACTAAGTGAAATGGCAAACATTAATATAAAAATGTGTGACATTCTTATATTAAGGAAATTTCATAATCAAATATGATTATAACAAACAAATAGAAAAACTAATATTTAATAAATTGAATTTTCAATCATAATAGTTAGGAAAACAATAAAAGAATGAACTCAAACCATGTGATGAATAATGAGAGTAAATAGTATAAATTAAAGAGATGGAAAACAGTGATGCCATGGCTGTCAGGAGCATGTAAATATAGGCATCTCAGTAGATGACTGCAATTTCTTGGCAAATTAGAAATAGAAGAACATTTCTTTAGTATAAACTGAATCTACCAAAATCCTTAATCTTGACTTGAAGCATCATAAATGGTCCCTTTAAAATCAAGAACTAAGTGAGCATACTTACTATCACTGTTTCCAGACAATATTGAGCAGGAAGGTCATAGCTATCCCCATAATAAAATCAAATAAATAATTAAAACTAATAAGTATTTGAAAAGAAGAATCTATACTCTTATCATTTACAGATAATATGTTTATCTACAGAGAAAATCCAACATTGTATATGGAAAAATATTTGAATTAAAGAGTTTAGAAAGAGATCTAGATATAAAATAAATATGGAAGAAATGTGTTTACTGAAATTCATTTCTTCTAACTATGGGGCTTATAGGTTTGTACAATGATCTGGAAATAAAAGTGAGGTTTACTTTTATATGCTATATACTATTATAATAGCTTTGTTCAGTCTGCACGAGGTCAGACATTGAAGCTGAACTTCCTTTATATTGAACACAGTTCTCACTATCTAGCCTTTAGAATCGTATGGGGAGCTTTCAAAACTTCTGATACATGGGAGTCACCTCCAGAAATGCTGATTTAATTGGTCTGTGTAATAGCTACCAGATTTTCAAAACTTTCAGTTAAATTGAGAACTACTTTAAGAGTGGAAAAGTAAGTGATTTAAATACCTCTACTCTCAAATCAGGATTTGTGACTCAGGTCATTGGCCTTCAAACTAAGCTTCAAGGAGTTCATGTATTATTGACTCAATTTGCCCGAGTTGTTCGGGCTCCAACTTGATTTTTGGCATATTTTAACTAAGGCATTGAAGCTTACATGTTCCTTAGTACAGCATTTCCCTCAAAACTCCTCATGGTATTTATGAAAAATGCAAATTTTTAGACTATTTCCAATACTCTGAAGAATGAAAAGATTTGGACAGTAAACAAAAGCCCAAATTATTCTTCTAATCAAGTAAATTGATTTACTTGATAAATTAATCGAAATATAGCATAAATGAAGCCATTGACTTTATTAAAGTGTATTTTATATTTTATCGTTTTTATCTACTCTACTGATAAAGGACTAAGATAAAACTTTTGTTTTCTATGATTAGGAAATATTTATTTACTTCAAAATGTACATAAGGACATAGAAGCATCCATGTCCTGGTGATATCCTGACTAAGGATTGAATAGTCTTGAACTCACTACAAATTGCTTCATCTAGACCAAAGTGTGGAAAAAAAGATATGACATCACTTTATGGTTTTGGTAAATAATGGCTTTAAATATTTCAGAATGAATTATAACCTTAGCAATAAGGAGCATCAGACAACAGTGACCTACTTAAAAATTTTAAGAGTTTAAGCTTGTCTGGCTTTGACTACAAGAGAAAAGGCAACTGTTGATCAAGTGATTATTTCAGCTTTCCTGATAGGGATTTCAGTTACACTGAATTATTTTCAGTCAGCACAGCTGATAGGCAGTTTTGGGGGACAATATTATGAAATTCAATAATTTATAAGCAAGTGTAAGTGAGTTCACATTTCAAAACTTTGAGTTTGATAATACATACATGTTAGTCCCTCAGTCATGTCCAACTCTGCAACCCCATAGGCTGTAGCCCTCCAGGCTCCTCTATCCATGGGATTTCCCAGACAAAAATAGTGGAGTGGGTAGCCATTCCCTTCTCCAGGGGATCTTCCCAGCCCAGGGATTGAACCTGGGTCTCTTGCATTGCAGGAAGAGTCTTTACCTTCTGAGCCATCAGGGAATAATGCTTCATTTTAATTGGATTTTGTGATATCTTCTGCGCTATAGAAATGTCTATGTGAAGGTTTTAGCTGAAATATAATATAAATCTCATTGTGTGAAAACACCTGACAACAATCTTTAGAGCAATAAACACACTTAAACTAAAAGATGTAGTAAGTTTCAGTTATAAACAATTACTGTAGTATGGGTGAACATAGGTCTTGAACTGTGCAATACCTCTGGTCTCTTTGAAATAGCTTGTATATCAAAAATAGATGAAAAAATAGTATTGAAATATATATATATTACCATGTGTAAAATAGACTTGGAAGTTGCTGTATAACACAGAAAGTTCTGTCTAGTGTTCTGTGATGACCCAGGGGGGTGAGATGGGGGCAAGCTTGTGGAGGAGGCTTAACATGGAGGGGATATGTGTATATTTATGGCTGATTCACATTGTTGTATGGCAGAAACAACACAACATTGTGAAACAATTATTCTTCAATTATTATAAAAAAGAAATAAGTGCTTTAAATAGGGTAAAAATAACATCAGAGGTGTTCAAGATTAATATGACTGTTTCAGAGATAAATATCTATGTATTAAACAATGTGAGGACCACTCATTCTGGTAAAATGTTTCTTTAAGACACATTATGAAACAAGTCTAAATTTCTCATGAAATTTAGAAATTATTCATGAAACTGTTAATGGCTCCAGTAGGAATTAAATGCGTTGGGCAGGAAAGAAGTAATCAACTAGAGCAAAATAAATATTTTTTTCCAAACTTTTAAATAGGCATTTTTAATGTTGGAAAAGAAGTTAACACTCTAAAACAAAATAACTGTGAAGCCAAGATAAATAGAGCCTTGTTTGGATTTTCAACTTTGATGGCAATGTTTTTAGGCTTGTGATTTTCCTTATTTCATAGTACAATTGACCTTAATGATTTTTCAAAGGGAAATTAAATATAAATATTTACATTTTTATGTTAGGAAGTTCTTCCAATTATTTTTCTGTGAAATTTTCTGTATATATGTATATACATAATATTTGGGAATACA
>SJYA01000886.1:263438-278859 GCA_006410615.1 Neotragus moschatus
AATACATGTATAATATATATGGAAATACATATATGAAATATGTGTGTGTAAGACAGAAATATATATATATATATATATATATATATATAATTTTGAAAAATCAAGAGCAAGGAGCTTCTTAATGACGATGTGTCCCCAAATTTGCATTCTCTTTATGTTGAGTATTCCATTCATCTATGTTTTGAACTTGTTGCCTTATTTTAAAAATACATGCTAATTCATTTGAATGAATATTTGTCAATGCTGCTTTTAGGGAAGCTATATGACAGCAATATTTGAAAAATCACACCATGTTTCAAAGTCTCTCTCTTGACAAAATTTACCTTTAAATTAAGTGGTTTGAAAATACAGTTACCTTTAGATTAAGAAAAGATGACTTATTATAAAACATGGTACTATATTATAATAATTATATAATAATTATTAAATAGTATTAATATATATAATTAAATATTATAATAATTATTATATAATAAGGCTTTACTGGCTGAAATTTCACTTTTTTTCTCACTGCAATTTTAAATGTATAAAAGACTAATTTTTGAAATAAGGAAATAGGAAGAGGGAATGAGTGCAAACTATTCAGCTTCTTGAGTGGTTATTGGTTACTTATCATGACAATAAAATGATAATGTAGGTAAAACCAACCAGCACAATATTGTAAAGTATCCTTCAATTAAAAATTTTAAAAATACAGTGAAAAGAAAAGAAATAGATGATCAAATAAAGGGTATTCATTCATACAGGCTCAGTGGTGTCCAACTCTGTGCAACCCTATGGACTGTAGCTGGCCAGATTCCTCTGCCCATGGGATTTTCCAGGCCAGAATACTGGAATGGATTGCCATTTCCTCCTCCAGAGAATCTTCCCATCCCAGGAATCAAAACCACATTTTTTTTTAACTTTTTTTATTGAAGGATAATTGCTTTACAGAATTTTGTTTTCTGTCAAACCTCAACATGAATCAGCCATAAGTATACATATATCCCCTCCCTTTTGAACTTCCCTCCCATCCCGCTCCCCATCCCACCCCTCTTAGATACAGAGCCCCTGTTTGAGTTTCCTGAGCCATACAGCAAATTCCCATTGGCTATCTATTTTACATATGGTAAGTTTCCATGTTACTCTTTCCATATATCTCACCCTTTCCTCCCCTCTCCCCATGTCCATACATCTATTCTCTATGTCTGTTTCTCCATTGATGCCCTATAAATAAATTTAAAAAACAAAACAAAAACAAAGTACGTCTTCTGTGTCTCTTGCACTGCAGGCAGATTCTTTACCACTGAGCCAATTGAGAGGCTCAAAGGTTAATCACACGGTTCTAATTCACTTTCCCAGATTTTACTTAGCTAATTTCTGGTTTCCAAACGTACGTGTGTCACGAAAGGGGACTCTGTGACATTTTGAAGCTAGATACATTTAAACTTCTTGTTACAAATAAAAGACGACAATAACCACAATAGCATCCTACTAGTGATCTTGTAGCATTCCCATTTGGGACTAAGAAAGGCATCTGATCAAAGAAAGAGGAGATGAACTGATAGGGAAAGAGCAGATACAAGCAATACTGTTGTGTTAAAGAACAAAGAGCTGTCAGGATGAACAGATGGGGACAGCATTGCAGATGAGAGGGAAAAAATGTGATGGACAAAATGCAAAAATTATGAAGAAAAATGACAACGTATCTGATATGATGATAGATACCAAATATTATTTAAACAAGACATACTCATTTATTTATTTAAAAAGAAGATGAAGCACCATTAAAAATGCATTGATTTTCTTCAAGGAATGTATTGTCATTGTTGTTGTAATGTCACTAAGTCATTTCCAACTCTTTGCGCTCCCATGGCCAGCAGCAAACCAGGCTCACCTGTCCTTCACGACCTCCCATGGTTGGCTCAAATTCATATCCACTGAGTCAGTGATACTATCTAACAATCTCATTCTGTACCATTCATTTCTCTTTGTACCTTCTATCTTTGACAGCTCCAGGATCTTTTCCAGTGAGTGAGCTCTTCAGATTAGGTGGCCAAAGTATTAGCTACAGCATCAGTCCTTTCAATAAATATTCAGAGTTGATTTCCTCTAGAATTGACTGGTTTGATCTCTTTGCTGTCCAAGAGACTCTCAAGAGTCTTCTCTAACATTACAATTCAAAAGTGTCAAGTTTTTGTCACTCAGTCTACTATATAGTCCAGTTCTCACATCTGTACATGACTACTGGAAAAGCCATAGCGTTGACTCTCTGAACCTTTGTCAGCAAAGTGATGTCTCTGCTTTATAATATGCTATCTATGTTTGTTGTAGCTTTTCTTCAAAGGAGCAAGTGTCTTTTAATTTCATGGCTGCAGTCACCATTCAAAGTGATTTTAGAGACTAAGAAACTAAAATACGCTACTGCTTCCACTTTTTCCCCTTCTATTTGCCATGAAGTCATGGGACCAGTTGCCAACATCTTAGTTTTTTGAAAGTTGAGTTTTAAGTTATTTTTTCACTCTCCTCATTTACCCTCATAAAAAGGTTATTTATTTCCTCTTCACTTTATGAGATTAAAATGGTATCATCTGGTTATCTGAGGTTGTTGATGTTTCTTCTGACAATCTTGATTTCAGCTTGTGATTCATCATGCCCAGAGTTTCCTACAATGCACTCTGCATAAAAGTACAGAATGACAATATACAGCTGCATCATACTCCTTTCACAATTTTGAACCAATCATTTGTTCCATGTCCAGTTCCAACTGTTGCAACTTGACTCACATACAGATTTCTCAGGAGACAGGTAAGGTGGTCTGGTATTCTCATCTCTTTAAGCACTTTCCAAAATTTGATAAAGTGCTGCACTCAATATGCCAGCAAATTTGGAAAACTCAGCAATGGCCACAGGACTGGAAAAGGTTAGTTTTCATTCAAAATCCAAAGAAGAGCAATGCCGAAGGATGTTCAAATTAGCACAATTCTACTCATTTCACATACTAGCAAGTTATTGCTCAAAATCCTTTAAGCTAGGCTTCAACAGTACATGAACTAAGAAATTCCAGAAGTATAAGCTGGGCTTGGAAAATGTAGAGGAACCAAGATCAAATTGCCAACATCTGTTGAATCATAGACAAAGAAAGAGAATTCCAGAAAAGGTATCTACTTCTACTTCACTAACTATTTTAAATCGTTCAACTGTGTGCTAAATCCTTTTTAAAGAGATGGAATACCAGACATTTAAGCAATGCTTCCTAAGGCACACTTAACTTCACACTCCAAGATGTCTGGCTCTAGGTGAGTGACCACACCTTTCCCATTATCTGGGTCATTAAGATATTTTGTGTCTAGTTTTTCTGTGTATTCATGCCTTGTCCCCTTAATTTCTTCTGCTTCTTTTAGGCTTTATAATTTCTGTCTTTTATTATGCCTATCCTTGCATAAAATGTTCACTTGATGTCATCAATTTTCTTGAAGAGATCTCTAGTCTTTTCCATAATATTATTTTCTCCTATTTCTTTGCATTTTTCATTTAAGGAGGCCTTCTTAACTCTGCTTGCTATTCTCTGGAATGCTGCATTCAGTTGAGTATATCTTTCCCTTTCTCCTTTGCCTTTCGCTTCTCTTCTTTTCTCAGCTATTTGTAAGGCCTCCTCAGACAACCATTTTGTCTGCTTGCATTTTTTTGAGGTGGGGTGGTGATTTTGGTCATTGCCTCCTGTACGATGTTAGGAACCTCCATCATAGTTCCCTAGGCACTCTGTCTACCAGATCTAATCCCTTGAATCTATTTCTTACTTCCACTATATAATCATAAGGCATTTGATTTAGGTCATACCTAGATGGCCTACTCGGAGAAGGCAATGGCACCCCACTCCAGTACTCTTGCCTGGAAAATCCCATGGGTGGAGGAGGCTGGTGGGCTGCAGTCCATGGGGTCGCTGAGAGTTGGACACGACTCAGTGACTTCACTTTCACTTTTCACTTTCATGCATTGGAGAAGGAAATGGCAACCCACTCCAGTGTTCTTGCCTGGAGAATCCCAGGGACGGCGGAGCCTGGTGAGCTGCCATCTATGGGATCGCACAGAGTTGGACTCGACTGAAGTGACTTAGAAGCAGATGGCCTACTAGTTTTCCCTTCTTTCTTCGATTCAAGCCTGAATTTTTAAAATTAATTTATTTTAATTGAAGGCTAATTACTTTAGAATATTGTAGTGGTTTTTTACCATACATTGACCTGAATCAGCCATGGGTCTATAGGTGTGCCACATCCTGAACCCCATCCTATCCCTCAATTAGGAGGTCAGCTACAGGTACTGCTTTTACTGACTGTGTAGAGCTTCTCCATCTTTGGCTAATAGAATACAATCAGTGTGATTTTGGTACTGACCACATGGTGATGTCCATGTGTAGAATCATATTTTGGGTTGTTGGAAGAGGGTGTTTACTATGATCAATGTGTTCTCTTAACTAAACTCTGTTAGCCTTCGCTCTGCTTCATTTTGTACTCCAAGGCCAAGCTAAGATGTTTCTCCAGGTATTAATCCCCAATGATGAAAAGTACATCATTGTTGGTGTTAGTTGTATGAGGTCTTGTAGATCTTTATAGAACCAGTCACCTTCAGCTTTGTCATTAGTGTTTTAGGGCATAGACTTGAATTACTATGATGTTGAATGGTTTGCCTTGGGAATGAACTGAGATCATTCTGTCTTATGATATTGCACTCAAGTACTGCATTTGGGGCTCTTTTGTTGACTATGAGGGCTCCATTATGTATTTATTCTGAATTTAAAGGAAAAAATTCAAACTTCTCTGGTTTATAGTATCTGAAGTTATTTTAGTGAGCTCAAAATGAATTTTCAAAATAATTTTGACACTGTAGATTGATTAGTTCCATTGGACTACAAATAATACTTTTTAGAATAAAATTTGCTCTGTTTATTAGGCAGTCTGACATAATATGATACTCAATGATTATTAATCCTTCTAAAGTTTAACAAAGAGACTAGAAAAGAGAATAGCTTAAAGTTCTTGGCACAAAGAGGGTAGATCTGAGTACCTTATATTATAGTCTGTGATCAACAAAACAACAACTTCCATAATCTTTATACCAGGAATAAGCTTAAGTGTAAAAAATGATTTACTTGTATATATCTAGCTAAATAAATTTTCATGAATGTTCTTGACTAGTGTATATGATCTTTTATGTTGACAACTCATCTGATTTCAATCTCTAAATTCTATTGCTATATGCCCAGAAGAGACTGTTTTTTTATCATAAACATTTATTAATATGTTTTTAAAAATAATTTTATTCCTAAATTTCAGAATTTTGTGCTATATCCTAACCTTTATACTAAAAATTCTAACATAATGTTTTTTCAAATAAAAATTTAAATTGTTGCATTCAAACTGTAATTCAAGCTGTAACATATTAAGAGTTTTAAATAATATAAATAAGAGGAGCGTAAACCTAAGAATTTTATCACAATATTATCCTTAACTGAAAAAATGAGCAGAAACTCAAAGAAAATTATCATTCTCAATTAAAAACATATCTTTAATGTTAGAGTGAATAACTATAATCATGTCAATCCACTGATTTGAAACAAGACTGAAGATACAAAGTCAACTGCTTTTTTGTTTCCATCTTCTAAATACATAAGAATTTATCTTCAAACTTGGAAATACAGTACAAAGAATTCAAAGAGAAAACAGCTGTCTGAAAGGTGGAGACAATAACTCTTTTCATTACAAAAGAGCACAACTGCTTATAAAAATTAATTCACTTTCAAGACTTGTTCAATTTTTATTATGTGGTACTGGAATAATTCACAGATATTAGTCATTGTGGAGCATCCTTGACAATTCATGGAAAGGAAAAAATATTCTAAAAAATAGAATATTCCATTATCTTGATTTACAAATAATAGAATGGATTTTTTAAAGTATAGACAAGTGAATTTGATATAAACTTTATTCCTTTTTTATTGCTAGATTATTCTAGTTTTGATTATGCAGCATATTATATTTATGCAATTTTTTTCAGAATATTTTTCCTATGGTCCAAGCACATGACAAAAATTTTATTCTTTTAAACTGAATAGCTGTTTACTCATATTACCATGCTTATTTTTTTAATTATTTATCAAGGAATAACTTGCATAGATAAGACATACAAATAAATTATATAGATGGATCAATTTTTAAGACTATACTTAGACTTGTGAGTACAACTAAAATAGTAAACAATGTTCTTGGAGGAAGAAGAAGGTGGACAAGGAGTACATGTCTCTCCATGGATATCAGGAATACACCTTCAGACACAAGTGCTTGCAGAGCACCAGCTGAGAGCAGGTAGGAATATCTGACCACCAGAAAAGACTATATAGAACCATGCAAAACTTAGTAGAATGAAGGAACTGGGTTGGGGGTGGGGGGGAACCAGAAGTGTTAGTAGGACTGGACATGCCCTCAGCAGGTAGGGGAACTGAAACAGGGGTTTGATCCCCAAATTGAGGCAATTAAATGGGTCAGAGGAGAAACACGTGAGACTGAGAGTGAAAAAGCTGATTTATGGCAGCCAAAATGGAATGAAAAACAGAAAATTGGATTGAAGATTTACTGAGCATGGCCCCATCCATCAGAACAAGACTCAATTTCCCCCTCAGTCAGTCTCTCCCATCAGGAAGCTTCCAGGAGCCTCTAACCTTTCTCCATCAGATGGCAGACAGAATAAAAACCACAAGCACAGAAAACTAAACAATCTGATCACATGGACCACAGCCTTGACTAACTCAATGAAACTATGAGCCATGCCATGTAGGACAACTCAAGACAGATGGGTCATGGTGAAGAGTTTTGACAAAATGGGGTCCACTAGAGAAGAGAATAGCAAACCACCTCAGTATTCCTGCCTTGAGAAAACCATGAACAATATGAAAAGGCAAAAAGATAGGACACTGAAAGATGAATTCCCCAGGTTGGTAGCTGCCCAATATGCTACTGGAGCTCAGTAGAGAAACAACACCAGAAAGAACAAAGAGACAGAGCCAAAGCAAAAACAACACCCATTTGTGGATGTGATTGGTGATGGAAGTAAAGTCTGATGCTATAAAGAACAATATTGCATAAGAACCTGGAATGTTAGGTCCATGAATCAAGGCAAATTAGAAGTGGTCAAACAGGAGATGGCAAGAATGAACATCAACATTTAAGGAATCAGTGAACTAAAATGAACTGGAACGGGTGAATTTAATGCAGATGAAAATCTGCTACTGTGGGCAAGAATCCCTTAGAACAAATGGAGTAGGCATCGTAGTCAACAAAATAGTCAGAAATGCAGTACTTGGGTGCAGTCTCAAAAATGACAGAATGATCTCTCTTCGTTTCCAAGGCAAACCATTCAATATCACTGTACTCCAAGGCTATACAAAGACCAGGAATGCTGAAGAAGCTGAAGTTGAAAGGTTCTAAGACTTACAAAACCTTCTAGAACTAACACCCTAAAAGATGTCCTTTTCATTATAGGGGACAGGAATGCAAAAGTAGAAAGTCAAGAAATACCTGGAATAACAGGCAAATTTTGCTCTGGAATACAGAATGAAGTAGGGCAAAGGCTGATACAGTTTTGCCAAGAGAATGCACTGGTCATAGCAAACACCCTCTTCCAACAACACAAGAGAAGACTCTACACGTGGACATCACCAGATGATCAGTACTGAAATCAGATTGATTACATTCTTTGCAGCCAAAGATGGAGAAGCTCTATAAAGTCAGCAAAAACAAGACTGGGAGATGACTGTGGCTCAGATCATGACCTTCTTATTGCCAAATTCAGACTTAAATTGAAGAAAATATGAGAAACCACTAGACCATTCAGGTATGACCTAAATCAAATTCCTTATGATTATACAGTGGAAGTGACAAACAGATTTAGGGATTATATCTGATAGAGTGCCTGAAGGCCTATGGACAGAGGTTTGGGACACTGTATAGGAGTCAAGACATTCCCAAGGAAAAAGGGGATCAAGACATTCCCCAAGAAAAAGAAATGCGAAAGGGTAAAATGCTTCTCTGAGGAGGTCTTACAAATAGCTGAGAAAAGAAGTAAAAGGCAAAGGAGAAAAGAATAAAGATACCCATTTGTACGTAGAGTTCCAAAGGATTGCAAAGAGAGATAAGAAAGTCTTCCTCAGTGATCAAAGCAAAGAAATAAAGGAAAACAACAGAATGGAAAAGACTAGAGATCTCTTCAAGAAAATTAGAGATATACCAAGGCATATTTCTTTCAAAAATGGACACAATAAAGGACAGAAATGGTATGGACATAACAGAAGCAGAAGATATTAAGAAGAGGTGGCAAGAATACACAGAAGAACTGTACAAAAAAAATCTTCACGACCCAGACAATCACAATGGTGTGATCACTCACCTAGAGCCAGACATCCTGGAGTGGGAAATCAAGTGAGCCTCAGGAAACATCACTACATACAGAGTTTTGGAGACGATGAAATTTCAGTTGAGCTATTTCAAATCCTAAAAGATGATGCTGTGAAAGTGCTGCACCTAATATGCCAGCAAATTTGGAAAATTTGGCCACTCAGCAGTGACCACAGGACTGGAAAAGGTCAGTTTTCATTCCAACCCCAAAGAAACACAATGCTAAAGAATGTTCAAACTACCACAAAACTGTACTCATCTTACACTCTAGTAGAGTAATCCTCAAAACTCTACAAGTCAGGATTCAACAGTATGCAAACAATGAACTTCCAGATATTCAAGCCAGGTTTACAAAAGGCAGAAGAACTAGGTATCAAATTGCCAACATCTGTTGGATCATGGGAAAAGCAAGACAGTTCCAGAAAATATATATATTTCTGTTTTATTGACTATGCCAAAGCTTTTGACAGTGTGAGTCACAACAAATTGTGGAAAATTCTTATGAGGTGTGAATACCAGACCATTTACCTGCCTCCTGAGAAACTTGTATGCAGGTCAAGAAGCAATAGTTAGAACTGGACATGGAACAACAGACTGGTTCCAAATAGGGAAAGGAGTATGTCAAGGCTGTATATTGTCACCCTGCTTATTTAACTATATGCAGAGTACATCATGAAAAATGCTATGCTTGATGAAACACAAGCTGAAATCAAGATTGCTTGGAGAAATATCAATAACCTCAGGTATGCAGATGACATCACCCTTAGGGGAGAAAGTGAAGAAGAACTAAAGAGCCTCATGTTGAAAGTTCAGTTCAGTTCAGTTCAGTTGCTCAGTCGTGTCCGNATATGCAGAGTACATCATGAAAAATGCTATGCTTGATGAAACACAAGCTGAAATCAAGATTGCTTGGAGAAATATCAATAACCTCAGGTATGCAGATGACATCACCCTTAGGGGAGAAAGTGAAGAAGAACTAAAGAGCCTCATGTTGAAAGTTCAGTTCAGTTCAGTTCAGTTGCTCAGTCGTGTCCGACTCTTTGCAATCCCATGAATCACAGCACTCCAGGCCTNGCACCAGGCAAGGGCCGTTGGAAGATGGACTGGTCAGGGGCAAGCCCTCTGAGGAGGTGACCCAAAACCTGAGACCTGTAGGCAAAGGAGCTGCTGAGGGTCTGAGAGGAGTTTGGAGAGGGGAGGCTTTGCCAGATTCTGGCAAGGAATCTAGACTGAGTCTAAGAAATGGGAGGCTGCCGAGGGCATTTTAAGCAAGAGATGACGTGATACAATTTACATCCTGGGTTTTCGCCCTGTCCGACAAGCCTCTCCCCCTTGTGACCCGATTGAATGAGCCGGAACAAAATTGGGCAAAACCTGCTGGACCTCCACCAGGCAGTCAGGACTGGGCTGTCGTAACTTACAAGCTTTGTCAGCTCTTCTGCTCCGAGCGCCCCGCCTCTGCCTCTTTCCAGCAATAAGAACCGCTGGCCGAAACAGGACACAAAGACGGTCAGCGAGGGTGGGTTTGCAGTGCTGTGGGCAGTGGAGGCTGCCGGAAAGATAGCTTTTCTGTTGTGAAAGGCCTCTTGGGGTAGATCTTGCGAGATTACACATCTCGTGTCATTAGAAACACGGCCATAAATTAGGCTGCTCAGAAGCATGGGGTGTGTAATAATTAAGCAATAAAAGTCACCGCAGGGGTAAAGGAACCAGAAAACAAAGAGCCTGCGCTGCAGGCTACTCTGGAAAGAGACCTCTGAGCTCGAGTGGCATTTCAAAGCCGAGGAAGCGCCACTCAAAAGGAGTCCCAGGTCAGCCAGGTCCCAGAGAAGTCCGCCTGGAGGGTGGGAGAGATGGGGGTGGGTGTCTAGGGTCCAGTCCAGCTCTGTGTCTGTTTCTGGGGCCACAAAATCCAGTGCTTGGAGGGGCCCAGCGGGCAGTGGAGTGCAGAACGGAAGGGAGACGACTTGGGCTAAATGACACCTGATACTCAGCTCCAGCCGTGAGTTTTCACCTAGGAAGGCATACCTATGTGATCAGGACATATACATCTTCAGGACAACCTGGGAAAGCTGGGGGGGTGGAGTTAATGTAAAATTTTCTATTTTTTAAGGGCCGACAACAATTTCCAAGACTTTAAATACCACCGTGCAGGCCATATAAAACACAAAGCCAGGGGGTTTCCCTGGAGGTTCAGTGGTTAAAACCCTGCACTTCCAATGCAGGGGCCCCGGGTTTGATCCCCTCTCGGGGAATTAAGATCCCACATGCTGCAGAGCAACGAAGCCCGCCTGCCGCAACTCCTGAGCCCACACGCCACAACTAGAGAATCCACACGCTGCCTCAGAAGATGCCCACGTGTCGCAGTGAAGATCCCACGTGCTGCAGCTAAGACCCAGCACAGTCAAATAAATAACAGTCATTCCTGGTCCCATGTCTGTCACTTTCAGTGATGGTGAGATGGATCGCTTGNCTCCTGAGCCCACACGCCACAACTAGAGAATCCACACGCTGCCTCAGAAGATGCCCACGTGTCGCAGTGAAGATCCCACGTGCTGCAGCTAAGACCCAGCACAGCCAAATAAATAACAGTCATTCCTGGTCCCATGTCTGTCACTTTCAGTGATGGTGAGATGGATCGCTTGGGTAAATTTTATGTTTTGCACATTTACCACAATAACAGCAAACTGATTCTGTGGTTCAGCTGCTGCAGCCTGAGCCATCCATTGTAAAGTTCCCTGTCAGCCTTCTACCTAATCATTGCTTATTACCTAAATCCATTATTTCATTAGGAGTCACAAGGTAGTGATGTGCTTCCCCTCAACTCTGTCCTTCCTCCTGCGTCTTGTAGCTTTGGTTCTTCTAGAAAGTACTTTCCCTCATCACCTATTAGGTTGCCTTGAGAGAGCTTCACACACAGCCCTGCCCCCACTCTTCTGGGCCCTGACCCCATCATCTGCAGGGTGAGTGACAGTATTAATAATACCCACTTCACAGTGTTGTGAGGAGTGGGGTATGCAAAATGCTGTACGCAGGGTATGTGCTCCTTGGCTGGAGACCCCTGTCAATGAGAATCAGAGCAGAGGCTGAAGGCAATAAAGACAGATTTTATTCAGTACTACTTCAAAGGGGAAAGTGACCTCAGGATAGAGCTGGGCTCAGTTCTTAATACAACACAAATGGGAATTTCTACCCAAGGAGCAGAGTGGAAGGCAAGTTACTAAGGGGAGACTTCAAGGGTAGGTAGGGGATTCTCACTAAACTGCCTTAACAGGACTCTTGGTAAAGGCAAGCCACGGGGATGAGACATGAGGGGTCGGGGGACTGACTTAGCAAGGTTCTCTGCTAAGGCTGACTTCATCCAGCCAAAGATGGGTCCCAAGGACAAGGCCTGATGGAAAGGAGGCATCTGAGGAGTCTGTCTTAAATCTGGTTGAGGATAGAGTCTGTCACCATATAAGGCGCAGCACTTGATTGGTGGGCAGTAAGCATTTGTTGAATGATTTATAGAAGGCACCCATTTCTTCCAGGGCTGCNCCAAAGATGGGTCCCAAGGACAAGGCCTGATGGAAAGGAGGCATCTGAGGAGTCTGTCTTAAATCTGGTCGAGGATAGAGTCTGTCACCATATAAGGCCCAGCACTTGATTGGTGGGCAGTAAGCATTTGTTGAATGATTTATAGAAGGCACCCATTTCTTCCAGGGCTGCAGAAAGTCAGAAAGAGGCTCTCACAGCCTTGGGGAGGGCACACTTCTCCGCAGGCCTGACGGTCAGGCAGGCAGCCTCCGGGGAGGGGGTGGTCTCTGGCCCTTCCCAGACCTCAAACCTGTCTGGCTTCTTCCCCCAGGCCTTCCACCCCCTTCTTTGATCTGCTGCAGCATCGGTACCAGCAGCTGTGGGTGCAGGAACAGAAGGCCACCCAGAAAGCCATTAAACTGGAGAAAAAGCAGAAGGTAAATACCATGCTCCCTGCAGGGTGGCTGCCTGATGGGGTGGGAGGGGAGGGAAGAGGAAAGCTTGGGGAAGGGCAAGGCCTTGAGGCTGCCCCCCCTCCCCCCACCTCGTGCATGCTTGTTGCTGGTGGGCGAGGCGGGGTGTTGACTGGGCAGTCGAGTTGCTCATTGCTGTGCTGAAAGGGTCTTGGTGATGATCAGGTTCAACTATGGCTTAAGCCCCTAGAGAGGAAGACTCTGATTTCTGCCTAAGGCCCCTCTGGGCTGTTCTCAGCGGTGGGGAGAAGTCAGAAGTCGGAGACAACCACTTAGAGCAGAGCGCTGTAATAATATATTTTTAATTAATCACTTAGTTCTATTTTTGGCTGCATGAGTCTCCATCACTGCATGTGGGCGCTCTCTAGTCGCCGTGAGTGGGGGCTCCACTTGGTTGTGGTGCATGGGCTTCTCATTTAGGGGGCTTCTCTTGTTGCTGAGCACAGACTCTAGGCACTCGGGCTTCAGTAGTTGCCCCACACAGCCTCAGTAGTTGTGGCATGCGGGCTTAGTTGCTCCTTGGCATGTAGAATCTTCCTGGACCAGGGATCGAAACTGTACCCCTTACACTGGCAGGTGGATTTTTACCCAGTGTGCCAATAATTTAATGATTTTAAATATTAAATTTGAAATAAAATTTAAAATATTAAATTTAAATTAAAATATTAAAATATTTAGTAATTTAAAATATTTAATGTAATAATTTAAAAGCAGTCCATGACTAGTTTATTCATTAACAGTTCAAGAAAGAGCTCACTATGGCAACGACCAGTTTTTCCCAAGGGAGCATTACCGTTACATGCTGCTACTTCATATTGATAGCTTCAGGCCAGAGTCATGTTTTTAATTAGCATCTATTTCACAAAAAGTCAGAGGGCCACAGGCGCATGGAATCCGGAGTCTCCGAGGACACGTCTCCTGAATCTAGAGACAGTCTCGTAGCCAGTGCCCCTCCTGTTTCAACAGAGAACCCTGTTCAGTTCAGTTCAGTCACTCAGTCATGTCCAGCTCTCTGGGATCCCGTAGACTGCAGCATGCCAGGCTTCTCTGTCCATCACCAACTCCCGGAGCTTGCTCAAACTCACATCCCTCGCGTTGGTGATGCCATCCAACCATCTCACCCTCTGTCGTCCCCTTCTCCTCCCGCCTTCAATCTTTCCCAGCATCAGGGTCTTTTCCAGTGAGTCGGTTCTTCTCATCGAGTGGCCAAGTGTTGGCCTGTAGTCACCCACTATCAGGGGCTCCACCCCGGCCCTGGTCAGGGACTGGTGCCAGCCCAGGGGGTGTGGCTTAGAGTGGCTCACCGCTGTGGTTGTTGCTGTTCAGTCTCTCAGTCGTGTCTGGCTTTTTGCAACCCCATAGACCGCAGTACACCCGGTTTCCTTGTCCTTCACTATCTCCCAGAGTTTGCTCAAACTCATGTCCATCGAGTCAGTGATGCCATCCAAACTGGGGTCTCAGTGACCTTGATGGGCAAAAAGCAGGTCGGGTTGAATGAGGGCCCAGCACATAGTCAGATCTTCCCAGGACATAGAAGGGGGCTTTCCTGGTGGCTCAGAGGATAAAGAATCCACCTGCAATTCAGGAGACCCAAGTTTGATCACTGGGTCAGGAGGATCCCCTGGAGAAGGAAATAGCCACCTACTCCAATATTCTTGCCTGGAGAATTTCATGGACAGAGGAGCCTGGCGGGCTATAGTCCACGGGGTTGCAGAGTCAGACACGACTGAGTGACTAACACTTTCACAGGACATAGTAAGCACTCAAAAAGCGCTTGTCAAACCAACCACAGAGTTCTTCTGTTCCAAGATTCTCTGTGGCTGTGATGCTTTCTATCAAAGGGCTACGAATACCCAGACCCTCAAAACACTGAGGGGCTGACACACAGTCTGTTAGGGTTGATGAGATGGTTGATTTACAAGGTCAGATTGCTCCCATCTTAGGAGAAACTGGTCTCTTGGCAGCTCAGGATATCCTGGGTTTTGGACGGTGATGACCCCAAACGAAATTCTTGGAAACTGGCTTCCGTTTAGTGTGCAATCATCTAGGACCAGACACTCCGCTCAAAGCTAACTCAGCAAATCCTGTAAGAACCTGTTTGCTAGGCATCTGTACCCCATTTCCTACAGCGGAAACTGAGGTTGAGAAAGGCACTAAGACTCACTTTCTTCCTCCTAATTCTGAAGCCCAGCTCAGTAAGCCCTAGCGAGGCAGCCTCTCAGCTTTGGTTTGAGATGAAGTTTCAAAGCTGCTGTTCTAGGAAGCAGAGCGGAGAGTTGATCCAAAGGGCTCGGAAGTTATCCACAGATACATTAAATAAAATTAATATAATTGAGTAACAAAATAAGTCAATAAAAGGGGTTCCCTGCCAGTCCAGTGGTTAGGGCTCTATGTTCCCAATGCAGGGGACCCTCGTTTGATCCCTAGTTAGGGAACTAAGATCTCACATGTCACATGGCTCGGCCAAAAAATAAATCAATAAAATAAACAGATGCTATCTTTAAAAAAAAAAGTAAAATAAAAAGGGTTCAATATGGTGGTGGCGTCTTCGGGTAAATTCAGGTCAGCTTTTATTTGTTGGCTACACCATCTGACCTGTGCCCTGTCTCATGCCCCTTTCTGCAGTGGCCCATGCTCTTTGGGTCACTTGGGTACCAGCGCATCGTCCAGCTCATCTACTCCAGGTGTGGAACTCCAACGCTCTAGCTCTAGGTATAAACAAGAGCCCCCTATTTGCCTGCTAACTCCCCTAGGAGGTTTTGAGCTGTGAGCTAAGGTCTGACTGTGCATGGGGTTCCCCAGGGGCACACACTGAATCAGAGGCCCCCTCTGATCCTGCAACCGGGGGCCGGGGACCTTGGGTGGGTCTGCTGGGGTGACCGTGACAACGTATGATAGACTGGGTGGCATAAACCACAGAAATCCTGGAGGCTGGAAGTCCAGGGTGGAGGTGGCAGTGTCGGTTGCCCTGGAGGCCTCTCTCCTCGGCCTGGAGATGGCCGCCTT
>SJYA01000887.1:5593-51286 GCA_006410615.1 Neotragus moschatus
AGAGGAACCAGAGATCAAATTGCCAATATCCTTATTGCTGGATCATCAAAAAAGCAAGAGAGTTCCAGAAAAACATCTATTTCTGCTTTATTGACTATGCCAAAGCCTTTGACTGTGTGGATCACCACAAACTGGAAAATTCTGAAAGAGATGGGAATACTAGACCACCTGACCTGCCTCCTGAGAAATCTGTATGCAGGTCAAGAAGCAACAATTAGAACTGGACATGGAACAATAGACTGGTTCCAAATAGGAAAAGGAGTATGTCAAGGCTGTATATTGTCACCCTGCTTATTTAACTTCTATGCAGAGTATTTCATGAGAAACGCTGGGCTGGATGTAGCACAAGCTGGAATCAAGATTGCCAGGAGAAATATCAATAACCTCAGATATGCAGGTGACACCACCCTCATGGCAGAAAACAAAGAGAAACTAAAGAGCCTCTTGATGGAAGTGAAAGAGGAGAGTGAAAACGTTGGCTTAAAACTCAACATTCAGAAAACTAAGATCATGGCATCTGATCCCATCACTTCATGGCAAATGGATGGGGAAACAATTGAAACGGTGAGAGACTTTATTTTCTTGGGCTCCAAAATCACTGCAGATGGTGACTGCAGCTGTGAAATTAAAAGACACTTCCTCATTGGAAGAAAAGCTATAGCCAACCTAGACAGCATATGAAAAAGCAGAGACGTTACTTTGCTGACAAAGGTGTGTCTAGTCATCTATGGTTTTTCCAGTAGTCATATATGGATGTGAGAGTTGGACTGTAAAGAAAGCTGAGCACCAAAGAATTGATGCTTTTGAATTGTGGTGTTCGAGAAAACTCTTGAGAGTCCCTTGGTCTGCAAGGAGATCCAACCAATCCATCCTAAAGGAAATCAGTCCTGAATATTCATTGGAAGGACTGATTCTGAAACTGAAACTCCAGTACTTTGCCACCTGATGTGAAGAGCTGACTCATTTGAAAAGACCTTGATGCTGGGAAAGATTGAGGGCAGGAGGAGAAGGGGCTGACAGAGGATTAATTGGTTGGATGACATCACCAATGCGATGGACATGAGTCTGGGTAAACTCCGGGAGGTGGTGATGGACAGGGAGGCCTGATGTGCTGCCGTCAATGGGGTCGCAAAGAGTCAGACACAACTGAGCGACTGAACTGAACTGAACTGAGTATGACTTAATTGATAAGGAAGTTTGTACTGTTATTAAATAGTTTAAATTATTTTTCTTCATGATTGTTCACAGTCTGATAGATTTGGTAGATATGAAGAATATGCTTTTGGAAAGAAAAAGGGTTGATGTCAGTAAACTGACAAATGGGGTTAACAAAAAAGGGAAAGACTGTCAGAGAATAAATGAATACCAGCATGTTACATCCACATCCGTCACCTACAGAAGACATTGCTTGGCCATGCACTAGCCTCAGCCAGTCTTGCTGCCTGAGTTGGCAGGATTTGGGCAGAGTTTCCACTGCTGTTTAATCCATCAAAGGGAAGAAAATCTGCTTCACTGTCATAGTTTGTGTGTCAGCTTTTTAAAGGAAGCCAGCAGCTTGTGAAAAAGATGTTATCTGGGTTTTATAGATGAAGAAGTTCTACAGGTTATGGGGCAATTAAAATCATACAGTAAAATCATTGCTAATAAGTAATGCTGTGGAAATCAAGGTTCCTAAATCAAAAGTCCAAGTTCTGTCTGGCTTACTGAGGTTTTACTTACTAAACACATAAAATAACATTCCTTTTTCTTGTTAGCAGAGATCTCTTGCTCCTGCAAACTTGTGGGTTAGCTTGACATGTCCACCTTAGACCTCTTTTCTTCAAGTCTTTTTATTTCACGTTACTGCTTACTGCTCCTTGACGGCACAGACCATCTGGACTGCGGCAGTGGGCTGGGCTTACTGAAGAGGTCCTGGCTGAACAAATGCATTCTCCTGAGGGCTGGACAGACATTTAAAAGGCAAAGACAGACCAAACTGCTGAACAGTGGCTGAGTTCTCTAGGTATGCTAGGCTTCTAACAAACTGTGAATACAGAAAAAAAAAAATCATTTCATAGATTGTTGATGTATTCTGCTGCTAAGTCGGTCCAGTCGTGTCCGACTCTGTGCGACCCCACAGACGGCAGCCCACCAGGCTCCCCTGTCCCTGGGATTCTCTAGGCAAGAACACTGGAGTGGGTTGCCATTTCCTTCTCCAATGGATGAGATTGAAAAGTGAAAGTGAAGTCGCTCAGTCATGTCTGACTCGTAGCGACGCCATGGACTGCAGCCCACCAGGCTCCTCCATCCATGGGATTTTCCAGGCAAGAGTAATGGAGTGGGGTGCCATTGCCTTCTCCGAATTACATGTTAGGTTTTTTAAACATCTAGTAATGAACAGATTGAAAGAGGGCTAGACATACAAAGATGTGAAGATCTGAAACCAGGACAGTCAGGGAAAGAGGTTATTTCCTACTTTCAGTTACTCTCCGTGGCTTTTGGGTTTGGGAACAGAAAGGATATAGCAGGACTACAGAATTCGTTTTCACTCTTTATTTAGTAAGATACTATGACGTGTGGTGCTTTTCAAAGAAGGGGATTGGAAAACCAAGTCAACAGTATCAGGGATATGATAAGTCCACCCACAACAAGCTACAGTTGAAATGATAAAGTGACTCTGGTGAGACTTCGGATGGATCTGCAAAACCATAATTGACCAGAAAACTCAGTGAAAAGGGTGGTCTAGGTGTTCTAATTTGCTGAATAACTGAGAGCTAATCAGAAAATAACAGAAATACCCTTGTTGCTATAACTTTTTTTTTTTTGGCCACACCGCAGAGCATGCAGGGGTCAAACCTACACCCCATACAGTGGAAAGTTAGAGCTTTAACCACTGGACCGCCAGGGAGGTCCCTGTCATAGCCATTTTCTATTATGTGTGTTATTTAGAAGCCCGATAAGCATGTGAGGCCCAGCATCTACAGGATACTATATTACCAACCACAATTTTTCACTTTATATTCCTGTCCACCCGCCGTGTTGGTAAGCCAACAAAGAGCAGAAGTTTTAACAGACATCCCCAGAATGTCTCTCCCACCATGTCCCATGAGGCAGACAAATCACTAAGGTGAGCCCAGATTCAAGGGAGGGATATAAAATTCCACTTGTCCATTAAGAGGGAGGAATCTGCAGCCACCTTAAGCCAAATCTACAGCACGGGTTTCAGCCAGCTCTCTCACTCCTCCGCTCCGCGTGGAAATGGCACGTCCCGAGACGGCTGTGCTCCCTCTGCCTGGTCCCTGCACGGGAAAGAAGCGTGGAGCAGACCCAGCTTGAAACGGCAACCAGAGACCTGCTCAGCCTCATGTGTGACAGGAGCAAAAAATGAAGAATTTGCTGTTAGAAGCCGACGAGATTCTGAGGTCACCTGTTCATTCCAGCCCAGCTGACTGCAACAGTGTGCAAAACTGCATTCTTTAAAATAGGGGCCCCTCTGCCAGCCCCTCCTGCCATATTCCCCATGTCCAGGAATGATCCCCCATCCACCCAAAAATCCATTACCATCTCCTAAAAAGAGAGATGTCTCCACACCTCTCCTCCCTGCTACCAATACCTATTAATGTGATAGCACTATATTCTGTCATACTAAGAAGAAAGGTTATATTTCATTTTAAAGAGCAGACAGAAAAGTAAATATACTATTTTAATTGTTAATATTTTTTTTTACTTTGTGCTTGTGCTGGGTCTCTTCCTCTAGCTGTGACGAGCGGGGTCTGTTCTTCCTTGCAGTGCGCGGGCTGCTCACTGCTGGGGCATCTCTTGTTGCCCGGCGCAGGCTGTCGGTGCACCACGAACTTTGTCAGCTACAGCACACAGGCTCTGGAGAAGGCAGTGGCACCCAACTCCAGTCCTCTTGCCTGGAAAATCCCATGGACGGAGGAGCCTGGGAGGCTGCAGTCCATGGAGTCGAACACAAATGAGCGACTTCACTTTCACTTTTCACTTTCACGCATTGGAGAAGGAAATGGCAACCCACTCCAGTGTTCTTGCCTGGAAGAATCCCAGGGACGGGGGAGCCTGGTGGGCTGCCGTCTCTGGGGTTACACAGAGTCGGATACGACTGAAGTGACTTAGCAGCAGCAGCACACAGGCTCAGCAGTTGGAGCTCCCAGGCTCCGGAACACAGGCATAGGGGTTGTGGTGCATGGGCTCAGTTGCTCTGTGGCACGTGGGATCTCCCTGGAGCAGGGATCAAACCTGTGGCCCCTGCATTGGCAGGGGGATTCTTATCCTCTCTACCACTGGGGAAGTCCTAGGAAGAATTTTTTTTATCATATAAAGGTATTTGAGAAACCATGTTGAAAGACTACTTTCTCCAAAGCACAGGAGATGGTAAGCATTATGTGGAAGCAGGAAATGTAGGTCTGTGCTATGCCTTGTATTGTGACCTTAAGCTTCCATGCCCAAGAAGGAGAAGCCTGGTTCTGATGTTCTGTAAATCTCGAAGGCTAATGTCTACCTTCCTTTTCCACTCTTTCTTAGGCTGTCAGCATGGATTACCATGTACTTGTCACACATCCTATATGTTATTAGAAATTAATGTGAGCATTTTGCACAACCTAACCCAAAGGGGTTTCATTAATATTATACTTTTAGCACAAGAATCCTATAGTATATTATTTCCTTAAAAAATACATGAAGATTGTGAAACGATGCGTTTTTATATCTAACCCTGATTTAGCTAGCTTTAGTGATGAATATGCTCTGAAGTGAAACTGATTACTGCATAACACTGTGTCCTTTAAGAACTTAAAGACTTGTATCTTAAATTATTTTAAAATGAAAGCTTCAAAAGCCTGAATCTATTTTTAACATGTGTATTGCAATCTTAAATTATTTGCTTTAATGCAGTATTTTATAAGTATTAACATAAGAACTTGGAAACACAGATTGTACGTACTCATGTAGAAATAGAATTATGAACATAAGATTTAAAATATTTAATGTATAAAGTTACTTTAGAAACTGAATCTTATCCCTTAAGGATTTTGGCCGCTGTTTGTATACTGCTATGAGAAAGTACTATGAAAATAAAGCTCGGCAACTGGAGGACAGAATGTTATCCCTTTTTAGAATGGTGTTACAGCAGACAGACAGAGCTGTCACATTTGTCAGGGCAAAGGTGGTTAGGATCCTATTTTAGGTTACAGTTTAGAAACTTAAATACACCAACCTTATTTTTTCAGTCTTGAAATTATTCATATAAATATTATTTCTTTTATTAAATGGAGAATTATGTTGGGAGAAACAAGAAGAAAAGAGAAAGCATTCTTCCTTGGTTTGATTATCAGTGAATCCATAAGTGGGTTTTATGACCTTTGGTGCCTGGGAACTGAGTGTTGTGGTTGTTGAGTCGTTCAGTTGTGTTCGATGTTTTGCAACCCCATGGATTGCAGCACACCGGGCTTCCCCAGGAGTTTGCTCAAACTCATGTCCATGATGATGGACATGAGTCGATGATGTCATCCAACATTTGTTGTCCCCTTTTCCTCTTACTCTCAATCTTTCCCAGCATCAGGGTCTTTTCCAGTGATTCTGCTCTTTGCGTCAGGTGGGCAAAGTATTGGAGCTTCAGCTTCAGCGTCAGTCCTTCCAGTGAATATTCAGGGTTGGTTTCCTTTAAGATTGGCTGGTTTGATCTCCTTGCAGTCCAAGTGACTCTCAAGAGTCTTCTTCAGCACCACAGTTCGAAACCATCAGTTCTTTGGCACTCAGTTTCTTTATGGTCCAACTCTCACATCAGCACATGACTACTGGAAAAACCATAGCTTTGACTATACGGCATTTTGTTGGCAAAGTAATGTCTCTGCTTTTTAATATACTGTCTAAGTTCATCATAACTTTTCTTTCAAGGAGCAAGCATCTTTTAATTTCATGGCTGCAGTCTTCCCACAGTGATTTTGGAGCCCAAGAAAATAAAAGTCAGCTACTATTTCCATTGTTTCTCCATCTATTTGCCATGAAGTGATGGGACCAGATGTCATGATCTTAGGTTTTTGAATGTTGAGTTTTAAGCCAACTTTTTCATTCTCCTCCTTAACCTTCATCAAGAGGCTCTTCAATTCCTCTTCACTTTCTGCCATTAAGGTGGTGTCATCTGCATATCTGAGGTTATGATATTTTCCCCAGCAATCTTGATTCCAGCTTGTGCTTCATCCAGCCTGACATTTCACATGATGTACTCTGCATATAAATTAAATAAGCAGGGTGACAGGATACAGCCTTGATTTACTCCTTTCCCAATTTGGAACCAGTTGTTTCATGTCTGACTCTTTGCTTCTTGACCTACATACAGATTTCTCAGGAGGGCAGGTAGTGTGGTCTGGTATTCCAATCTCTTTAAGAATTTTCCAGTTTGTTGTGATCCACACAGTCAANCATGTCTGACTCTTTTGCTTCTTGACCTACATACAGATTTCTCAGGAGGCAGGTAGTGTGGTCTGGTATTCCAATCTCTTTAAGAATTTTCCAGTTTGTTGTGATCCACACAGTCAAAGGCTTTTGTGTAGTCTATGAAGCAGAAGTAGATGTTCTTTGGAATTCCCTTGCATTTTCTATGATCCAGCAAATGTTGGCAATTTGATCTCTGGTTCTTCTGCCTTTTCTAAATCCAGCTTATACCTCTGGAAATTCTCATTCCACGTACTATTGAAGCCTAGCTTGAAGGATTTTGAGCATTACTTTGATAGCATGTGAAGTGAGTGCAACTGTGTGATAGTTTGAACATTCTTTAGCATTGCCCTTCTTTGGGATTGGGATGAAAACTGACCTTTTCCAGTCCTGTGGCCACTGCTGAGGTTTCCAAATTTGCTGGCCTATTGAGCACAGCTCTTTAACAGCATCATCTTTTAATATTTGAAATAGCCCAGCTGGAATTCCATCACCCCCACTGTCTTTGTTCATAGTAAGGCNGAGACTTTGAACTCTTTGAAGATGATAAAGGGATGAGAGAAGTATGCTTGGCTGGAGTTTATGTGTGTTGCAGGCTTGAACCCTGGTGTAACTCTTGAAAGCAGCCCCTCATCTCTGAGGTGGAAGCCGTAGACCTCAGCAGAGAACAACTGATGATTGGGGTTTTGACCCAGAAAAATGCTGCCTTATCATTACCTTTCTGTTGTCTTTCGCTTCTGATTCCGATTCTGCATTCATTGGCCTAAACCCGTGTCTTTTTTTTTTTTTTTTAATTGGAGTATAGCTGCTTTACAATGTTGTGTGGGTTTCCGCTGTACAACGTGAATCAGCTGTAAGTGTACGTCTGTCATGTTTTCATTTGCTTCCCTTTTGTTCCCCTCAGATGATTTCTTATTATTTCTAGTTGAAGACAACACACATCCATCACTTTATGCCTCTCAAACAAACAGTGTATATGAGAAAGTGTTGTATGGGGCTGTGTTTGAATGCTATGGCGTTCCTTGAGTGTATGCAGGGACTTCTCTGGCGGTCAGATAGTAAAGAACCCTACAATGCAGGAGACATGGATTTGATCCCTGGGTTGGGAAGATCCTCTTGAGGAGGGCATGGCGACCCTCTCCAGTATTCTTGCCTGGAGAATCCCCATGGACAGGGAGCCTGGCAGACTACAGACTGTGGGGTTGCATAGAGTCGGAAATGACCGACTAAGCGTAGCACATGTGTGTGCAAATCAAACTCATAGAAGAATTTTAAAATCTAGTGTGCCTCTCAACCTTTTTTAACCGTCAGATGGTATCAAAATCTCCTGAAAGGTAGATTCCCTGTCTCCTAAATCCTTTTTACAATAACATTTCATAGTAACAAATTAGCTAATTTAAATATTTATATGAATAAATGCCTTTAGAAACTCAAGCCTGTCTCAAACTTATCAAACTCTAACCCTCCTATTAAATATACACACTCTCTTGAGCTGAGTGGTTTTAAGAGAGGAAAGGTTGTTCTGTACAGATATGACAACAGTTAAGATACTTTTTATCCAATAATTTTATGCCAGGCTTAATACTCTTTATTGCATATGGCCTCCTAATTGTGTGGGGCTTCCCTGGTGGCTCAGATGGTGAAGAATCTGCCTGCAGTGCAGGACACCTGGGTTCGATCCCTGGGTCAGGAAGATCTCCTGGAGAAGTATTCTTGCTGGAGGACTCCTTGGACAGAGGAGCCTGGTGGACTACAGTCCATGGGTTGGCAGAGCCGGACACAACTCAGAGACTAACGCTTTCACTTTTTCTTCATTGAATCCTTCTCACAACCTGACCAGTCGGACACCAAAGCCATACCCATGCTACAGACCAGGAGAGACCAGAAACAGGAAAATTCAGTCCATCTCCTGGCTTCCTTGAAGCAAGCGGTGGGAGAGGACAGTGCCTAGTGATTCTAAATGTATTTTTTATCCTTCCCCTGATTCTTTTATGTATCACACTGTTTTTTTCCTGCTCTGGGGTCTCAAAACTCATTTCTGAAACCTCAGCAGACTAGCTTCCACATTGGACATCTGGTCAGGAACAGACTGTAGATCTCCCCCTCTCTCTTTTCTTCCCTAAGAAAATGGCAGAACATGGCCTTATGGCCTCACCTCATCGCCACCTTCCTCCTGCTCTTCAAGTCTCCATTAAGCAGCAGGCTGCTTTATTTACATCTGTTTCTTTAAAGAAAAACTTAGTTGATGTGCCAAACCCTGTATTGTCAAGCTTTTCTAGACAGTGTTATCTTTAAGGAGATTTATAAAAACAAGAAGAATCTTTGTGGTTTTGTTCTGAAAGCTGGAAGTGCTGAGAAGTAAGGCAGACTTCCAGTGCTAAGCTTTTTCACTTTCAAGGTGTAAAGGACGTGTAGTGGGTTCTACACGTGTTTATGAGGAAGAGGCCGTAGAAATATTTTTGTTCTGGCAAAGCATGACCGGCTATATTGAGAGTACCTCCTTCATGAGACACTTTGTCGTGGGATAAAGAAACAGAAAAGGCAGGATCAGCCTCCTTGCCTAAATAAGTGAAAATCACTCCAGATTTCTTCTGAGAGTTGCCGTTTTGAAGAAACATTCTGTATATTGGGTGGAATTATCTAAGCAGTGTGCGGATGTGCAGACTACTGATTTTAAAATNGATAAAGAAACAGAAAAGGCAGGATCAGCCTCCTTGCCTAAATAAGTGAAAATCACTCCAGATTTCTTCTGAGAGTTGCCGTTTTGAAGAAACATTCTGTATATTGGGTGGAATTATCTAAGCAGTGTGCCGATGTGCAGACTACTGATTTTAAAATCAGACCTAGCTCCCTTCTTTATTTATAGTTAATGAACAAACTGAGCAAGATATGTGATACATGGTATCTAGGACATTTTCAGCATAAGCTTTATTAAGCATTATTGTTGTTTAGTTGCTAAGTTGTGTTCAACCCTTAGCAACCCCATGGACTGTAGCACTCCAGGCTTTCCTGTACTTCAGCGTCTCCTGGAGTTTGCTCAGACTCCTGTCCGTCGAGTCACTGATGCCATCCGACCATCTCATCTTCTGTTGCCCCCTTCTCCTCCTGCCTTCAATCTTTCCTAGCATCAGGGTCTTTTCCAATGAGTTGGCTCTTTGCATCACGTGGCCAAAGTATTGGAGCTTCAGCTTCATCATCAGTTCTCTCAATGAGTATTCAGGGTGCCATCACTGTATTTTATTTTTCTCTTTCTGTCTTCACACGCATTGGTAAATACACATATACATAAATGTACAAATATGTTTATACACTAGACATGCATTTAAAGTAATTTTTGTGTGGGTATTGGCTTGAATTCCACAGAGTCTCAAGAGAGGCTTACTCCTCTAGTGGACACTGGGTTGAGTTCCTTAATGAGTCCGGAGTTTTCGCATTTCAGTGACTACAGTTGTAGGACTTCTGAAGAAAGCTGGAAACCCTGTGCCCACATGTCTCTCCCTTCTGCTTGCTTCCTGTAGACGCCCCTCTACCTGGTAAACCACGGGGAGGCTGGACCAGTCAGATGCAACAGGTGCAAAGCCTACATGTGCCCGTTCATGCAGTTCATCGAAGGAGGGAGGAGGTACCAGTGTGGCTTCTGCAGCTGCGTGAATGACGGTGAGTGGCACCCGTGGCGGGTCTGAGAGCCCGGCTGCTCCCTCGGCGGTTTCCTGCCTGCCCGTGATCTCTTGGCTCGAGGGCGTGCTCTGATGGGGGAGCAATGCTGGCCTCCTTGTGCACTCACACCCTTCACACAGCCCATGGCTTCGCCCAGCCCCCACCTAGTGCAGGAGACTGACAGAGTGAGGCCGCTTCAAAAAGCCCTTTAAAAGCCTCGTGCTGTGGCTGGGATCTTGGTTCCCAGCCTTGTCTCAAGGATGGTCCCCTGGGAGGTGTCTCGCCCTGCAGCGGCTGTGGCATCTGTTCCGCACACAGTGGGTATACTAGTGTGAGCAGGCTCCGCTGGTTCTCCGCCTTTCCTGCTCTTTCTAAGAGGTCTTATTCCATCGCTCAAGCTTCATAAAATCTGCAACCAAATCCTACACAGCCCTGGGACCTGCATTTCCGGAACCCTGTGAGCACACGCTTCCAAGTGCTTTAGTTTGGGGGGAAAACGTCAGGAGATGGCAGAGGCCTCTCCTGGAGCATTTTCGCCACGCCTCCACAAGGTCACCAGATTCCCAGCGTGTTCACTCAAGCCCTCAACTTTCTTCGCAAGGTGATCAGAAATCCATCCAGGATCCGTCCACAAAGAGCACCTAGGATCTTTGTTTTCTCTGGCCTCACGCCCAAAGTGTCAGCGCAAAGCCCTAAAAGGCCCTGCCACTTCCTGGTAGGGTAAAAACACGCAAAATTTTTGTATTTCTACATCCGAGGGGATGCCTCGGGTGTCCACTCCTACGAAGCTGCTGTGTTCATTTTCTAATAGAGTTGTTCATATTGTTGTTGTTCAGTTGCTAAGTTGGGTCTGACCCTGCGATCCTGTGGACTGCAGCATGCCAGGCTTCCCTGTCCTTCACTGTCTCCTTGAGTTTGCTCAGACTTCTGTCCGCTGAGTCAGTGATGCTATCCAACCATCTCATCCTCTGTCACCCCCTTCTATTGCCTGCAATCTTTCCCAGCATCAGGGTCTTTTCCAATGAGTCTGCTTTTCACGTTAGGTGGCCACAGTATTAGAGCTTAAGCATCAGTCCTTCCAGTGAATACACAGGATTGATTTCCTTTAGGACTGACTGGTTTCATCTGCTTGCTGTCCAAGGGATTCTCAGGAGTCTTCTCCAACACCACAGTTCAAAAGCATAAATTCTTTGGCACTCAGCTTTCTTTATGGTCCAACCCTCACATCCGTACGTACTACTGGAAAAACCGTAGCTTTGACTATATGGACCTTTGTCAGCAAAAATACTAGATTCCAACATTTGTTCCTGCGAGAAAGCCTGAGCCCCTTAGATGTTCATTGGTACCTGCATTCTTCATTTAGGTTTAGAGAAGGCAAAGGCTTGTTAGAACCTTGCAGGCATGGTCAAATGGTTTCACTCTGTTTTCCTTCAAAACGTCAGAGATTCTCTCTCAGTCAGAAGTACTTGAGGACAAAAACGCAGGAAGACGAGTGTCACGTGGCCGCGTGCAATTTATGAAGGGACTTGAATCTGGTTTATAAAACATGGCAGATAAAATTAAATGCTAACAAATATAAAGCTAATTGATTTTAAGGGGAATTTTTTTTCACCAATTACATGTAGATGTGTGAATAAAAATAAATTCTAGAAAGTGTATAGAAAGTACCACCCGTACATCCTGGAACAGCTGGTGCCGTATTATCCATCTCATCTATTCTTGCCTGGAAAATTCCATGGATAGAGGAGCCTGACAGGCTGCAGTCCACGGGGTTTCAAAAGAGGTGGACACGACTAAGTAACTGAGCATGCTAAACATAACAGAAGAGTGCTTTAAGGCCGTCAAAGCCTTCTTAGCTCAGCTGAGACTGTCAGCTTCCCACTGCCACAATCTTTTCAGAACACNTTTTTTTTGTTGTTGTTTTGTTTTGTTTTTATGTAGTTTCTCCATTTAATTTTGGTTCAGTTTGACATTTGTTTCATACCTAGTATGTCCAAGGCTCATTGGTTGTAATTCCAAAACTAGCAAGGATATGAACCCAGTCTCAGTCCTTACCATGCATAGAGACCTGATAAGAGAGGTACATAGTTATAAATCCAGATGGAAATGCTACAAGAGTAGAATAATCGGAGTGCCATGAGAAAACAGATGAGCGGGCATTTCTGATTGGGAGAGGATTGAAGAAGGGCTTTAGAAAATAAGTGCCATTTGAGCAGAGAATGGACATGTGAAAACGGAAGGGGAAACTAAGTGGTGAGCAGAAGCAGCTTCTCAGGGGTATGTGCAGCTCACTCCAGGTCCTTTGGGCAGCCCACTCCAGCACTCTTGCTGGGAGAATCCCATGGACAGAGGAGCCTGGTGGGCCACAGTCCATAGGGTCGCACAGAGTCCATGCGACTGAAACAAGTTAGCACTTTTGGGGGTGAGGTGGGCTTTGTAGATGAGCAGTGGGGCCCTGGTAGAGGGACAAGAATAACTGGAGAGTATATCCCTCTTTCCCCCAAAACACAGTCACATTCAAATATTTTTAAAAAACACTGTGCCAAACAAAATAGTTTTTCCCGCCAAGGAAATATTTTTCTTGGCCCAGGCCCACTAGGTTGTGACTTCTGGATAGAAAATGTTTTGAAAATGGCCAATACTTAAATTGGAGGAATGTGTTTTGGGGCATGATAGGAAGTAAAGCTGGGAAGTTGTTTTGAGACCAGACCATCCTTTTAGGCTTGGCATAGCTTTGATCTCTTAGGCTTTTGTACGTGTTTGCTGAATGAGCATTATGGAGAGTTTCAAATGCCGGGCCATTGAAGAATTTTATTAATTCAGTAGGCCATGAGGACAGTCAAAGGCTGAGAAGGAACTGTTGCTGTTAACCCTCCCGCCCATCTACGCCGTCATTCAAGTGTCGCGCAGCGCTGAGCACCGTTCTGACCTGGCTCTGTGCCCACCTGGGGCCTCGTAGGCTGCCAGTCCTCAGAGGAGCAGCACTGGGGTCTGTATCGTGCCTTGGGTACTTTATTCTGGCAGCAGTCTGTGTCCTGAGAGGAGGGAGATTGGTGAATGTAGTAGTTAACCAGTTAACATGCAAGAGAGAATGAGGGTCATTTAGCAATTCCTCAGGAAAAGAAGAAAATTAAAAATTGAATTGCCCAATGGTCCAGCAATTCCACTTCTGGGTAAATTCCCAAAATAATTGAAAAGAGAGTCTCAGAGAGAGATCTGTACATCTGTGTTCATAACAGCATTAGTCACAATAGCCAAAAGGTGGAAGCAGCCCAGGTATCCGTAGATGGGTGAGTGGATGAACGAGATGTGGTATGTACATACCATGCGGTATTAGTGAGCCTGAGAGACGAAGGGAATCCTGACACATGCTTCAGCATGGATGAATGCTGAGGACGTTACGCTTACAGAAGCCAATCGCATAAATGGCAAATACTGTAGGATTTTACTTATATCAATTACCTGGAGTAGTTCAACTCAGAGAGACAGAAGTTAGACATGTAGAACAACGGTTCGCAGGGACTGGGGCCGGGGGATGGTAAATGATTGTTAATGGGTATGAAGTTTCCGTTTCGCGTGCTAGAGACGGAGAGTGGTAACAGTTGCACAACAACGTGAGTGTGCTTGATAGCACAGAATTTACACTTAAAAGTGGTGGCTGTTCTTGTTTAGTCGCTAGGCTGTGTCCAACTCTTTTGTGACTCCATCCGCTGTACTCTGCCAGACTCCTCTGTCCACGGAATTTTCCAGGCAAGAATACTGGAATGGGGTGCCATTTCCTGTTCCAGGGGATCTTCTCCACCCAGGGATCAAACCCAAGTCTCCAGTGTCTCCTGTATCTTTACCACGGAGCCACCAAGGAAGCCCAGATGGTTAAGATGGTAGATTATTTTCTGTGTTTTACCACTATTGAAAATCATTTTAGAAGGAAAGAAAATGAGGGTCCAGATTTGGTTACTGGAACTAGAAAGAGCCGCAGAGGCTTCACAGTTCACTCCATGTGGCTGGTAAGGGAGGTGGACGGTTCCAGAGAGAGAGGGATGTAAAGCCCGGATTGCTTGAGAGGATCATGCTTTCTGTAAGTTCCTTATGGAAGACTAGCGGGAGTGGGAGAAGTGTTGTCTACACTTCTGAGTGTAAGGTGCTGGTGGGGCCTTGCCGTGGAGGCGTGCTGTGCTGTAGTTGACTGGAATGCTGGCTGGGAGCTCAGGAAACAGGCCCTGCGGAGGGAAGGAGGAGTCGCCAATAGAGAGGTGCTGCTTAAAAATGAGCAAATGAGTTTCTGTGCTGGAGCATGTGGTAGGGAGAGCGAGGAAGGTGTCCTTTGGAAGGTAAGAGAGTGAGAAACAGAGGCGATCAGACAAGTGGAAGGGGAAATGACGCCTTGTGCCTCGGCAGCTGAAGAAGGGAAAGTGGCCTGCCAGGCTGAAAGCTGCAGACATGGAAGTTGAGGAGGAGAGCTGGATTTTATTTCACATCACTGTAGTTTGTAGCCAGGAGGTCTGTGAGCTTCAAGAGAGCAGTTTTAGTAAGATGATCCAGTAAACCAGCTTATAGAGTTCATCCATTGCTAGGCTTGGCTGGACAAAGCCCGCTGGGGTGCCTGGGTGGAGTGGTGGGTGAAAGCAGCCAGTGATGGGGCCAGTACAGGTGTTAAGGCCCCGAGATGAGACGCTTCCCAGTGGTTAAGAGGCGGATGGCGTAAAACATGTGAAAGAAGCATTTTGAAAGAATAAATCAATGGAACTTGGTGGAAAGAAAAGGAAGCGTCACATCTAATTTCACGTTTCTAAGCCTTTGGGTCGATGTGTAGTGATGTTATTGATAGAGCTGTTGGAAGGCAATGTTCCTTAAGGGAATGATGTATTAGTTTTGTGTAGGTGGCTCAGATGGTAAAGAATCTGCCTGCAATGCGGGAGACTGGGTTTGATCCCTGGGTTGGGAAGATCCCCTGAAGAAGGGCGTGGCAGCCCACTCCAGTACGCTTGCCTGGAGAATCCCATGGACAGAGGAGCCTGGTGGACCACAGTCCATGGGGTCGCAAAGAGTCAGACGTGACTGAAGTGTCTAACACACAAGTGACGAAGATGAAGATGCAGAAAACAGGTTAGAGGGATGCATTACGTAGAAATGTGTAGATTGGAGGTAATGGAGGACATTCAGTGGGGAACTGGTGATGCTGAGCTTCGGAGAGAAGGTGAAAGTGGAAGGGCATGTTTGGCGTGGTCACAGGTTTTGGTTCAATCAGTGGGAATGACTGTTGTTTTAATTCTGTGTAAATTGGCATACATAAGCATGTCAGGAATTAGATTATGTGGAAATCGAGAGATTGGCAATAAAAATTGACAATTTTTATTGTAGTAGACAGCAGTAGTTATTTTCCTTTTCTGACTTGTTTTATTTGGGGCCATGCTGGGTCCTTGTTGCGGCGTCAGGCTTTCTCTGGTTGCGGTGAGCGGGCTTCTCGTGTGGAGCTTGGGCTCAGCAGTGGCGGCGCACAGCCTTAGCTGCCCCGAGGCATGTGCGATCTTCCTCGACCAGGGATTGAACTGGTCTCATCTGCACTGCAAGGCAGATTCTTAAGCACTCTACAAACAGGGAAGTCCAGTAGAATTCTTATATTTCTTTGTTGGTCTGATTCTGGATGTGGCAAAACTATGAAATAATCAGGTTGGTAGTTTTCAAGTCCTGCAATTTTTTTCCTCTCTTTTTAACAAATGACTTTTATAAGAGAAATGTTACATCTAACCCTATAGTTGGATATAGGATGAATTAGTAAGATAATTGGGAGATATTATCACCTAATTTTATAATTATAGCAATTAAAATTTAATTTAGAACTTTTTCATTTATCCTAAAGTTAAGATTTAATTAGCCTTAATTCTTTATTCTCTAGCATCACAAAAGACGTTTGCCTGTGATTCTATTTTCTAAACATTTTGTACAATCCAACTGACAAATCCCTTGCTAAGAGCTGTTTGAACACCAGCCAGTAAAGGAACCAAATGCTACAAAACGTATTTAGCAGCTGCTTTATGTTACAGTGATTATTTCAAGCAGATAGAAAAAAGACCCAGTATTCACCTTTTTTTTTTTTTATCCATAAGTATGTAAGGAACGGGTAAGTATTTGATAATATAGTATAAACTTTTAAGTATACAGTTATATTTTTGTATCTAATTTCATATCTTTAAAGAGCTTATAAAGGAAGAGTTGAACATGATGATATCAAGCTTATGAAGTTTAACTTCAGTTTTAAAAACAAACACTAATTATAGTTTTGTACTGTTGATGGCACAGTTTGCCAGGGTTACAGCCACATTTCTTCCCCTAAGGCAGAGGGTTAATAAGCANTTTTGTATCTAATTTCATATCTTTAAAGAGCTTATAAAGGAAGAGTTGAACATGATGATATCAAGCTTATGAAGTTTAACTTCAGTTTTAAAAACAAACACTAATTATAGTTTTGTACTGTTGATGGCACAGTTTGCCAGGGTTCCAGCCACATTTCTTCCCCTAAGGCAGAGGGTTAATAAGCAAGGCCCCCACAAGGCTGTACCCACCTTTGGGCAGTTATGGTCATAGTGTCTTCTGAGCCCTGCAAAAGTGAACCTTCTCTGCTAGCTGTCATAAGCCTGTCTGCTTCAGTAGTGGGACTCAGGTCGCAGCCTGGAAAAGAAACAGGCTTCATCTTTTTTATAGTGGCAGAGACTGTTCCAGAAAGTGATTTGGTTCCACAGATGTTATATCATAAAATATTAAAGGAGAGGTCTGATGACCTTCTAGAGTTCCTGGGGGCTTTAATTTGGTTATGAAATGCATGAACTTTATATGTGTGTGATTTGCTTGCTTTCATGTAGAAGAATAAGCCTCCCAACCCACCAGCCTTCATCTTCATGATTGATGTGTCATATAGTAACATCAAGAATGGACTTGTGAAGCTCATATGTGAAGAGCTGAAAACCGTGCTGGAGAAACTTCCAAAGTAAGGGAACTTCCATTCTTTTTGTAACTTACACAATATTGCTGAATTAATTTATTGGCCAGAGAACAAGTGCTGAATGGCCCATTGAGATTTTTTGCTAATGGGGACGTTAGATAATTGTTTAAACAGCATCAGATAATCCTTAAAGAGTCAGAGTGCTCTTTTGTACGAAGAAAAAGAAAACTGATAAGAAATAATGCCACAGTAAGCAACATTCAAAACACATTCTAGGGACTTCCCTGCTGGCTCAGTGACTAAGACTCCGTGTCCCAATGCAGGGGGCTCGGGTTCAGCCCCTTGTTAGGGAACTACATGTCGCAACTAAGAGTTTGCATGTCGCAACTAAGAGTTTGCATGCCGCAACTGAAGAACAAAAAAGCCCTTATGTGTCCCAACAAAGAGCGAAGATCCCCATGCTGTCTCTAAGACCCGGTGCAGCCAAAACAAACAAACAAATGAATAATTAAGCAAAAGCTAATCTTAAAGAAGTACATTCTAAGTTATAAGGAAGATCCCAGGAGCGTGGTGGGAAAACCCTTGACAGTCATTTTTCCCTTTTCAAAAACACTGATTTTCCAGTGGAAACAGGTGGTTGCTGGTGCGGTAGGTATTTCTAAGGGCTGCAGGAAAACTGACCTGCCCTCTCAAGGCAGCCATTGCGGCTCTGCGGCCAAATTTCTTTGTGTCCATCCGGTTCCCTGTCTGGCCCCCCGGCAGCCTTCCTGCCTCTGTGACCTGTGACTTAAGGGCACAGCGTACATCACTTGTCTTGTGATTGCAGGGGGTGTGTATAAGAGGAAAGATGGAAAGTGTGTTAGCAAACATGACTGTGTTTTATCCTACGCAAACTAGCTTGTTTAGGATCGGAACTAGCATCTAGGAAGGAGACTTGGAGCAGGGAGAAACCCTTTGTTTACGCGATGGGAGGCATGCTTAAGGAAGAAAAGAGGCTGTGGAAGACCGTCTGAAACCTAGTGTGTGCCCCAGTCTTTGTCTCTTCCGCCCCTCCCCACACCCTGAACCTCAGCAGCCTCTGTCCTGGAAGCGCGCTCTGCCGGCTGGGCCGTCCACAGCCCCCAGGGCTCCGTTGAGTGCTGGGCGCCCCTCCTCTCTGCTCCCCGTGTGGCTGGGGCTGTGGTGCCCGTGAGTGAGGCTCAGCTGAGTGAGCGCTGGTGCCAGACCTCCCAGGAGTCATTTTGTTTGTATCTGTGAAGCTGAAGTCATCATATTCTCAAGGAGATGGTTTGGAAAAGCAGTGGGGATGTTTAAAAAAACACTGAGGTGATTTCAGACTGAGTCTTGCAGTGAGGAATGAGCTGGGACAAGATGAAGACGGGGCAAGAAAAAGGCCTTGCTGGCTGCCAACGGTTGTGACTACAGTTTCTGTTACCTCATTCTCAGGGACACTTGACAAGGATGGACTTTCTGCCGAAAATGACGTCTTTGATCACAGACCTCTCACAGGGCTGCTTTAATATACTACATTTGAATTTCACACTTGAGGAGTGTGAAAGCTACTCTGATTTCTGGAAATAGTCTCTCTCTCTCTCCCCTTCTCTCAAACTGCTTCAAATTACTTTCTCACACGACTATTAACATGTCTAGTCACTTCACCAGCCCCGTGTGCCTTTTCAGCACACTGGTGATATGCAGCTTATAACCTATTGATGTAAGTTATAAAATTACACTGTTAGGTGTCATGATAACTTTTATATACCATTGGAGCAGACATGTGACTTTGGCAAAAGATAGGAGAAAAGGGAAAAAAAAAGATACTGCTGGCTATTCCCTGCCATTTCTTAAATATTTCTCATAAAAGTTCTTATTCAAGTCAAAATACCTTCTCTTTATCTTTTAAAATGAGCTTCTCTGGTGGCTCAGCTGGTAAAGAATCCATCTTCAATGTGGAAGACCTGGGTTCAATATCTGGGTTGGGAAGATCCCCTGGAGACGGGAATGGCTATCCACTCCAGTATTCTAGTCTGGAGAATTCCATGGACTATGTAATCCATTGGGTCACAAAGAGTCAGACATGACTGAGTGACCCTTCCAGTGCAGGAAATGCAAGAGATGTGGGTTTGATCCCTGGGTTAGGAAGATCCCTTAGAGAAGGAAATAGTACCCCACTCCAGTATTCTTGCCTGGAAAATTCCATGGACGGAGGAGTCTGGAGGGCTACAGTCCATGGGGTTGCAAAGAGTCAGACATGACTGAGCACATCTTTTAGGTTAAAACAAATCTATTTTTTCTTTTCTTTCATGAAATCTATTTTGGGCTGTATGTATGTGTGCATGTGTATAACTATATTTTTGATGGTATGATTGCCATCAATTTGGTTTAATTCTTTGAATTAAAGCAAGTAATGTGCCAAAGAGCATTTTTAAAGCACAGTATTAGTCTTGATTAAATGTCTAAGCCGGGTCTTCCCTGATGGCTCAGTGGTAAAGAATCTGCCTGCAATGCAGAAGACAGGGGTTCAATCCCTGGGTCAGGAAGATCCCCTGGAGAAGGGAGTGGCAACCAACTCCAATGTTCTTGCCTGGGGAATCCTATGGACAGAGGAACCTGGTGGCTACAGTCCAGGGAATCGCAAGAGTTGGACATGACTTAGCAACTACACCACCACCACCACGAATGTCTAAGGTGTGTTCATCTCTCAGCTAGTCTTTTGAGAAGGGAAAGCCCATGCCTTACTTTTGAACTTTGAATTTGCTTCTTTGGTATGGCCAGGGTGACAGACTTCTCTGTCTGACTTTTCTGGAAAAGGACAGAAAAGATTTGAAGTGTTTTCCTTGTTATTCACGCCAAACTCTTGGCTTTCTTTCTGAGTTGTTTGTGTCCGATGCTGGTGTAGCTAATATATTCAAAATGCTTGATTTTGGCATATTCTAGTTCTGCAGGTTACTTGATATCTTCGGTGTTGCTCTGTCAGATTCATTCCATTATAATAGGGGCAAGTGTTGAGGGAAAGGGTCATTGAAAAAGGGAACAAACTGTGCTGTTCTTTATGATATCCTGTCTATAACTTTACAGAATTTGTATAGAATTAATATGAAGGAGAGAGACAGTCCATTTTCTTCTGGATATGGTTTATCAAGGCACCTGTCCATTTGAAAAAGAAAACTTTAGCATAGTTCTTTGTTTCTCAAATTTCCAGTGAAAACACTACTCCTACTGTTTTGTAATAATGTGAGATGTCCTGATGAGATATTTATAAAAAAATGTTCATTAGAATTTAAGTGAACCCTGTGAATCCCAGGATACTCTTTTCCCATCACTAAAAATGTCCAAATCCAATGGGGAATAGCAGTTCAGATTCTTCTCTATAATTTTTGTGTCTTTTGCCTTGGCTGACTCCAAGTTAACTATTAAAAGAGAATAAATGCCCTTTATGATTTGCTGGACATTTTTCTCTTATGTGATACAAGGTTCACTGGGAAATAGGAGCTTCACCAATGATGTGCTGGAAAACTGCTCTGAAATAAGCAAAGCCTTTATTTGCATTGTTTGCTCATTCCTGCAGTGTAACTACGTCCAGGAGGCTGATTTTAAGCTACCAACGCAATATCACTCACCTGGAGTTGGGAAAAGATACAGTCAGTTTATCAGTCTGGGCTCTAACCTGCCATCCCAAACACGTGTTTCACCGTCATGATAATCGTCCTCAACAAGACCTCTAATTTGCCACACTGTGCTAGACCCTCAGAGCAGAGAGCATAAGCCTTGAGCCCTGACCTTCATTGGTTTATAGACAAGGATTCGGGAAATGTTAACTGAAAGACACTATCCACCAAGAGCCAACTGAGGAGTTGTAGGAAGTTAGGAAAAGGAGATAAGTTCTGGTTGGTGGCATCAAGGGAAGTTTCACGGAAGGAGGACTTGTGCTTGGCCTTGAGGAACGAGTCTAATGAAAAGGGAAAGAAGAGGAGATCATGGACACCGTATGCTATAGTCATGGTTGCCCGAGGTCATACAGTTTAGGATGTGGAGGGGATGTATGTGTGTGTGAGAGAGTCTGCGTGTGTGTATTTACAAAAGGTAAGGATTCCCATTTCTAAAAATGTTGCAAGAGTCCAGAATACAAACATTCACCAAGTGCTTCTGGAGGAGATTATAAGGATCTATTTAAACTGCCCCCTCATTTATCAAGGCCACAGTGAAGAGCAAATGCTGTCAGCAAAGTAAACAGAAAAACAGAAGAGGATTTAAAGTCAGGAGTCAGCCTGTACTCTGCTGAAACATCAAGGAAGCTGGAATGTCAATGGTGGGAGCAGCTGCTGGAACTTCACATCATTCCATTTCCCTTTCTCTTGTACCCAAGTAACTCTTTAGTGAAGTGAAGTGAAGTCGCTCAGTTGTGTCCAACTCTTCGCGACCCCATGGACTGTAGCCTCCTTCCTCCATCCATGGGATTTTCCAGGCAGTAGTACTGCAGTGGGTTGCCATTTCCTTCTCCAAGGGATCTTCCCGACTCAGGGATCGAACCCGGGCCTCCTGCATTGTAGACAGATGCTTTACCGTCTGAGCTACCAGGGAAGTCTTCAGGCCGTGTGCCAAGTTTGGAAACCGAGCTGTTCTTTTTCAAAACAGCTGCTCCCTGAGCAGGGTAAGTTTTCCTGAAATCTAAGGGTCAGAGAAGGAAATGGCAACCCACTCCAGTGTTCTTGCCTGGAGAATCCCAGGGACAGGGGAGCCTGGTAGGCTGCTGTCTGTGGGGTCGCACAGAGTTGGACACGACTGAAGTGACTTAGCAGCAGCAGCAAGGGTCAGAGAAAGTGGCATCCGTGTTCTGTAGCTCTCACACCATCCCTGAGCACCGTATTATGTCCACTGCTGATCATTGGTAAGAGCATCAGTGGTGTCCAGGTGTGTTATTTTAGAAAGGGGTGAGGAAGCAGGAGCGGGAGGGAGAAAGAAAAAAGCTGGAGTCCAGACCGCTCAGCTCTGAATTTACTCAGTACAGACTTGAGTGAGAAGATTCTTACCTGTGTACTCCTTTCAGGAAGAGTGGAGCCTTGTCCTGGAATTCTGCAAAAATTTTCAGCTCTCTGTTGCAATTGTGTAGTCTGTATCGCTTTTACTGCCTGGTTGTGAGCATCCCAAACGGTTCCCTAGTAATTTCATCATCAATCCGTCTGTGTGGTTGTTTTATGTGTTGGCTCTGTATGTTTGTTTGTATGGCACGGTGGGTTAGTCGCCAAGTCGTGTCTGACTCTTGTGACCCTATGGACTGTAGCCCGCCAGTCTTCTCTGTCCATGGGGTTCTCCAGGCAGGAGTAGTGGAGCGAGTTGCCATTTCCTTCTCCATTATATGGTATATGACTTTCAAAATCTAGCCCATCTCCTACTGAGTCTTGAGAATGGGTAAGACGAGTCACAGGGGAGGAGCAGGTCCTTGCTTGATAAAATAGCTGTCCCGTTTGTCATCTGAACGTGTGTTTCTCTTCAATATGCCATCTGTTACTCTGACCTTCTGATGACCTCTGAGAGCTTTGTTTATAAAGAATGTAATAAGCCTAGCTTGTTTATGGTGGTGGGGGTGGAATACTTTGTAATTGCTATGGCTTGAGAATATATAATGTTAGAAAAATACAAACAAATTCATAATTTTTTTTTAACCTAGATTTTTGAGACTTTTTTTTCTTTATCAACTGACTTAGTTTTGAAATATCTCCCACCCTGCCACTGTGACTCAGTATTATCTACCTCTGGTAAGTGATAGCAAAACTTCAAACATATCTTCCGTATATTTTATGGAATTCCTCACTGAATTTAATTCAGATTCCTTACTGAATTTCTCATAGAAACCTCTCTCTCATAAATGTATGAAAGAGCCTCAAGCTTTTTTTTTTTCCCCCCTCTCACAGGGAAGATCAAGAAGAAACTTCTGCAATTCGAGTTGGTTTTATCACATATAACAAAGTTCTGCATTTCTTCAACGTAAAGAGTACTTTGGCCCAGCCTCAGATGATGGTGGTGACCGACGTTAGCGAGGTCTTTGTTCCTCTGTTGGACGGTTTCCTTGTCAACTATCAAGAATCTCAATCTGTGATTCACAAGCAAGTACCAAGTGCTTTATAATTTAGACCCAGATCACTTGTCTGCTCGTTCATATCTTGATTCAATCACATATGTTTTGTTTTGTCATTGACAAGGGGGTTTTAATGCATGGATTATAAAGCTCTGTGTTAGGTCTGTCTCCTCTCAACGTGGACCAATATGTAAAATGAGGAATGGTTTAGGACTCACACTCAGCCCTGTCCGTCCCTTCTCTTTGCTGGAAAGGGAGCCCAGGAGTTACTTCCTGTGTGTGGATGAGCATTTTCACTGATGGTGTAGCCACTGTTCTATAATTCATAGTCTAAGAGATCAGAAATGTGGTAAACAGAAAAGTGACAGTTATAAAGAGCATGATTTTTGTAAAATTTTCCAACCAAATCATGAATTTTGGTGCCAGACCATGCCAAGATACCGTTCCCTGAGGGAGGGACCTGTGAAATTCACCCACAGGTGTTCAGTGTAAAATAAACGCCACACGTATTTAGCCTTGATGTGTTCGTGAGTTACTTCTTGATGTTTTTATAAATATGCAAAGTATTTAAAGCCTCTTGCGCATTCATTTCTTACAGTTTACTGGATCAGATCCCAGAGATGTTTGCAGATTCTAATGAAAACGAGACCGTCTTTGCCCCTGTCATCCAGGCTGGCATGGAAGCCCTGAAGGTGAGCAGAAGCCACTTTTGGTTGGTAGTAAATAAACTTTAAAAATGGCACACACACGGGAAGTTTCATCCATGAAACAAAATACAGCCTTCATTAAAACATGCAGCTTGCTGGAGGCTGTTCCCCACTTCCCCGCAAATCTCATGAGGAAATGGCCAGACCACAGCTCACCCCCAGCGTTTACATTCCAGCGCTGTTAAAGCCTCCGAGCAGCTGATTCTGTCGGGTTTCCAGTTTAGCTCCTCCCTTTGACTTTTATATGAACTTTATGTGATCTATTTTTAAATTATTGCAACAACATCTGAACTACCAGATATGAAGAGGAAAAGCCCTCATTTCTCTCCTTCCTGGGGGTTTTCAAACATGCAGGGGCAAAGTTACAACAGTCAGTGACAGAAGCAAATGCTGCTGGGCCTTCCCGAATGCAGCAGGTGTGGGGTTGGCGTGACTCTGCTTGGGAAGCTGGGCCCAGTTACTGTGGTCATTGTCGTGGTAATAAAGGCAGTGATTTTAGGAAGGTGGGATGGTTGGAAAGTGCCTCACTCTTAATCATTATTACCTTAGCACAGGAGTCACCTTTGGCCTAGACAGCTGGTTCCTGAAATTGGCTTTTTAATCTTATTAGTAAAGTTACACTTAAATTAATTTTTAAGGTGAAATGGCTAGCAATAATAACAAACAGCAACAACAACCCTACAGAATTAAGTTTATGAACTACTTCCACATAAGTTTTTAGTCTGGTTCCAGTATAGATGCTTGCCTGGGTTTTTTGATCTTCAGAGTATTTACTGATGAGATCAAAGACTACAGATGTCCCTCAGAAAGCCTCGATACATGTTAATTTAATGTAAAGTTAAAGATAAATTTTACATCTGAAAGCGATTTGGAGATGTTACGTTTCATCCGGTGGAAGCCAGCAGTGATCATTGTTTGGGCTACAGAAAGATGTTAGGAATTCCTGTTTTATTCCACACCGCTAAAGACAAATATCTCTTTCAGTTTGAAAATTCTGCAGTTGTTGCTATTCTGTCCTCCGAAAAGGTGTCTCGAAATTGATATGTAAATGTCCTGATATGAGATAAGTTATACATGACGCTACAGGTCTTTCTACCCTGAAGAGTTCGTCCTGGGAGCAACAGTATATTCACATGCACGTGCCTGAGAGAAAAGAGTGGAGATTCGCAAGCCAGTAAATCGTTAGTTAAGACAGCAGAGTGGCTCTTCTCTAGTTGCTAGTAAAGAAATTTTTTAAAAGACAGGCGTGCGCGCACACAGGAAGTTTCATCCATAAAAGAAAATATAGGCTCCATTAAAATATGCACATGGAATCCCAGCTCAACCCTACATATCATTTCTAAAAGGGAGCGATACTGTCTTGTCACAGTGGGTTCCACATCGGCAGTCCACAGGGGGTCTAGAGGCTGCTAAGCATCCTAGAAAGAAGAAATGTAGGGAGCAGTTTGTGTCGTGCTTTCCACATGTCCAGTCCAGAGTGTGGTGTATGATACGTGATGGAAAAGCACTGTGTTCTCAGTGAGCAGGGTGTTCTTGGAGGCCACTCAGCACCACGCTGACTACACTGTCAGTGTTCTCAGCTGCCTGTCCGTTAGCAGGGGCCAGTTCATTTCAGCTGACCTCCTTTTCATTTCTATATTATACTTGCAGTTTTAACGTTAGAGTAACATATGCCTTTCCACTGACGTTTAAAGAGAAGAAACGGACATCTAAATATAACTAATCAGAAGTCAGAGGTAACAAGTACACTACTCTCTCACAAAGTGGAATGAGCTCCTTTTGGAGAAGGTAAAGAGCTGTCTTTCCATGAAGATGAGAAGCTGCCTTTACAAAACGACAGAGCTGGACACGCTGTCAGCGGCGGTTACTGCCCCGTGCCTGCTGGCAGGTTGTCCCCCAGCCGTGGCCCTGAAACGGACTCCGGGCTACAGAAGGGCCGGGAGGCAGCCATGCCCCACCTCATGTCCGGGCAGTCACGTGTTTAAAGGGCAAGTATTTTTAAAAACTACAGCTTTTTGGCCCCACTTCCAGAGACCCTGATTCATCAGCTCCACAGTTCACTGGTTANAGTGAACTCTGGGAGTTGTTGATGGACAGGGAGGCCTGGCATGCTGCAATTCATGGGGTTGCAAAGAGTCGGACACGACTAAGCGACTGAACTGAACTGATCAAAGATTTTTTAAAGGATGTGATTAATGAAATTATAAGTCTGAAATTAATAGCCATTATATATATATAAAGAAAAAAGATAAATATGGCTTCTTAATTTTTTTTCTCTAATATACTTTATCTTTTTTCCTTCAGAGTTTTATACTTAATGGATAATATTAACTAGGCAATCGTGTGTGCTTAATTATTATTAACACCATGTCCTGGATCATTGAATTCTCTCAATATATTTGTCTAATAGTTACGATGATTCCTATGTCATATAATTAGGTAATTGAGGCGTGAAAGTGAAAGAGAAAGTCGCTCAGTCGTGTCCAGCTCTTTGCAACCCCATGGTCTATACAGTCCATGGAACTCTCCAGGCTAGAATACTGAAGTGGGTAACCTTTCCCTTCTCCAGGGGATCTTCCCAACCCAGGGATCGAGCCCAGGTCTCCTGCATTGCAGGCGGATTCTTTAATAGCTGAGCCACAAGGGAAGCCCCATTGAGGCATAGAGAAGTTAAATATTTGGCCCAGTGTCATTAAGCTAATAGAATGGCTGGGATTCTAAACCCACACAGATAGGAACTATACCTGTGATCTTTAGCTCCTGTGGTATAAAATTACAATCCTTCCACGAGTAGCAAAGATCTAGGTGGACAGAAGAATTTTTGACAATAAATTCCTTAGGGAAATTGGGCAGGTAAGGCAAGAAAAGTCAGGGAGAAGATAGACTTTTAAGAAAGGTTTTATACCTTTTCTGCTACTTGAATTAAGACAAAAAATTACTTTTATAAGAGTGATAAAAATGAAAACAATTTCGTCACAGAATTTCAAAACCTTTACTGTGGTGGTATCAGTATCACTGGAAATGTGACCAGGATTCGGTTACTGGAACTAACATGTGTCTCTTGGCCGGAGTGCTGACAGCTTGCTTCTCGTGTGCTGTGTGTCCGCACAAGGAGGGCCACTGTCCATGCTCTTCACCTTCTCAAGAAGAAGGAAGCCTTCCCTCCTCCTGTTTAATGTTGTGTCTGTCAGTAACTATCAGTAGAAGTCTCGGGCAACAGTAAGCTGCTGCTCACGCGGAGTCACGCAGCAAAGATGAGACGGGGCTTGGGTTACCTCCCCTCCCCAGGGTGTCAGCGGGGACCCTCCCCCTGGGACCCAGTCCACAAAGCACATCAGAACGTCACGTGGGGAGACACGTTAGGACTGGGCTAATGTTTGAGTTCTCATTTGCTTTTTGAGGAAGTTAGTCACAAACCCACATACCACCTTATTAGCAATAACTTCCCAACACGTTTTGCAGCTGACCCGGGCACACCAGCGTGTGCCACTGAACCCCATCTTTGCACACACCACTCCAGGTCACAGAAAGGGAGAGATGTATTCCAGCCAGAGGGGACAGTGCAAAGATAAAGAGGTGTGTAAAGCACGTGGTGTACTCCAGGAAAGCAGGAAGGGTTAGAACTTCCAGTGTGGGGGATGGTCAGGGCAAGAAGATTAGACTGGAAGACAGATTCAGACTCAGCTCCAGAGGGCCTTGAAACTGTTTTGCCATGCTGTGTGACTTGCGCCAGACCGGATGGGCCTCCGCTCTCCTGGCCTTAACATGCAGCCCATACTACCTTCTTTCCCAGGTTGTCAGCATGAAATAAGAAATGTGTGCAAAGGTCTGGGGCAGAGCTGCACACAGCAAATGTTGGTGCAGCACATCCCACTGTTTCCTGGCTTTCCTGCCCAGATAAAGGGATGTGGACTTTATCCTGTCATGGAAAGCCTTCAGGCATCACAGGGAGAAAAGCCACCTCTGTGATCAGAATGGTTGTCTTCGTTTCGAGGCAGCGATGTGCCCAGGCGACTTGGAGAGAGGCAGGACTGCAGGAGGGCAGTATCCCGCATTACTTTCAGCAAGCTTTGCTCATAGGCTACTTCTCAGCTCCTTAAATAAGATTTTAAAACTTAATGCTGAGTCGACGGTCATGGCACCCACCTGGGCTCTGTTACTTCGCAAGGACTGCAGGTCAACAGGGTCATCATGGTCCCACATTTTTCCCTCTGTCCTCTTGCCTGAAAGCTGGTTGCCGCAGCTCCACTGCATTCTCGCGCATTCTTCCTCGGGTACCACTGCAGGTGTCATCTGTAGTTACTGGCGGTTTCAAAGAAGAGCTCCTATTCCATCAGGATCCTGGGAATCGTATTATTTACTTCTGCTTTTGGGATTCATCTGGTTCTGAAAGACTTGTGTTGGCTAAAGGAGAAAGCATGTTTACTTGGACACATCATTTTAACAGGTGTTTAAAGTGTCATGGTACAGAGACCTTCATTTACGTATTGGCTCTCTGGGGATTCCCGGTGGTCCAGGGGTTGGTATTCCTTGCTGTCACTGCTTGGGCCCTGGGTTCTGTCCCGGCTGGGGATTCTGCAAGCCCTCAGTGCAGCCGATATGTACATATTTATAGTCTCTTTCATTTACAGGCTGTTTGACTTGAAGCAGATCTCTCAGCCTCCCTGAGCCCGTTTCCCAGTCTATATAAGGCACAAGGTTATTGTGAGGATTAATGAGATGTATACAGTGCTCTGCTCATAGAAAGGACTTTTATTTTTCTGAGCCCCTTACAATAAAACTTTCCCACCGAAGTCTTTTTTTTTTTCTTTCTTTTTTTAAAGGCAGCAGACTGTCCTGGGAAGCTGTTCATCTTCCATTCGTCTTTGCCAACTGCAGAAGCACCAGGGAAACTCAAAAACAGAGATGACAAAAAAATGATTAATACAGACAAAGAAAAGGTATTTGTGAACAGCTGCCCTTTGAAATGTCATGTCAGTTCTGACAAGGGAATAGAGAGGAGGGCAGTGTGATTTGTGTAGGAAAGGGGGCAAAGCTACGTGTATAAATCCAGGGTGCTGTACATTGAAAGGAAGATTGTGAATTGTAAATAATTTAGGAAACTATTCCTAGGGAAAGTGATATCTGGCCTACATTAAGATAAAATCTCAAGCTTTTTCACGTATAACTCATTTAAGACACTGGTTGGTAAGACTTACGGGGATGGGAGAAACGGGGGGAAATGCAGAAAGGTCAGGTAGGGAGTGAAAGTGATGGACAGCCCCCTAGGACGGCAGTCCTGAGGTGCCCGGGGCTCAGAATACGCTTTGCTCGAACCCTCTGAGGTGTTGCCCTGGGACCCAGGCAGGAGGCAGGGTGAGCCGAGGTGGGCGTCCAGCCGGGGCCACGCGACCGCAGACAGGTCGCCTCGTCTCGGCCTGTGCAGGGAGGGCAGCGGCGTCCGCGTCCCTGGAGTCATCAGGGGGTCAGATGACACCACGCACATGCATGCACTTCACGTGGCACACGCCTGGCACACAGGGCGCTCGACGCACAGCCGCTACCCTGGGGAACACCACGGCTGGCTTCCTCAGCCTGGAGGACGCAGTAGAAATAACAACAGAAACGTTCCGTGGGTTTCATTCCCCCTCTGTGCGCCCTTTTCTTCAGATACTTTTCCAGCCTCAGACCAACGTCTACGACTCTCTGGCCAAAGACTGCGTGGCTCACGGCTGCTGCGTGACCCTCTTCCTCTTCCCCAGTCAGTACGTGGACGTGGCCTCCCTGGGGCTCGTGCCTCAGCTCACGGGGGGCACGCTCTATAAATACAACGGCTTCCAGGTAAATGCCCGCTGTCTCTTCCCCCGGGTTTCCTCCCACCTCTCGGCTGCCCCTTGTGGGCAACCGACAAATGTGAACTCTGGAGCCGATGGAAAAGGATGGACTGGTGGTTAAGAATCGCTTTCCTGGGAAGGAGAGGGCGGGACGAAATGGGAGCGTAGCACTGGCACACACACGCGACCGTGTGTCGAACACTAGCCAGCAGGGACCTGCGTTGCGGCCAGGGAGCTCAGCCCAGGGCTCTGCGAGGACCTAGGCTGGGAGATATGGGGTGGGATGCAGGCTTAGGACGAGGGAATGTAAGCATACTTAGGGCTGATGCACGTTGCTGTGCGGTAGAAACCAACACAGTACTCTAAAGCAATGAACCTCCAATCAAAAAGAGATTTTAAAAAAAATTTTAAAAATTGCTTTCCTTCTTCCTAAGGTATGGTAACAGACTGAGCTCAATTCAGCCTCAGGTTTGAATATCAATGTAAGCTTCCTTATTGGAGGGAAATAATACCTTCAATAAAATATTTATATGTTGTATAAAACTTTATATTCAGTATATTTAAGATTGCTTTTTTAAAGTAACTATCTTTTGTTTTAAATTGTTATGGTTTGAAGGGGTCAGTTCATTATACCCCCTCTTCCAAGCCTGAACTGAGTCAAGAGGTAATCAGAATGTCAGCACTGGAAGGGACCCAGGTCTGTGGGACTTGCTATTCCTTTCCCCTCCATGAGACAGACACCACCAGGCACAGGGTGGGCGCAGACAGAAGCGTCTCCTGTGGACCTCTGGCCCTTGCAAGCTCCAATATTGAGGGCCAGTCAGTGTGTGCCTCCTGCAGGCTGCCCGCCCCCACCGCCCCACCACCCCACCCGGAGGCTGCAGAAGAGGCTGAGCTCTGCCCACCCTGCTCCTTGTCCCAAACTCAGACCTCATCTGCCCTCACCTGAGAAGGGGTGAGGAGGTGCCTCTGATGTGTGTACCTCCACATGGAAACATGGAGTGGGAACGAATGTTCCCTCAACAAATGTGACAAATGTTCATCATCTTTATTTTGACGAATGCAATTATTTTTAATTGCATAGCTACGTACTTACATTGTAAACTAAGGGATTTGATAAGATCAAAGATTAAAAATGAAATAACATTGAAAGGGCTTTCAGAACCTTAAGATTTCTGGATAAACCAGGTTTTAATCAAGTTTTTTTTTTTAAAAAAAAAGAATTGTTTTCAGTATTTTACTGCCACCTGGTGGACATGATCGTCCTTTGTTTTTTAGATGCACCTGGACAGCCAACAGTTTTTGAATGACCTCAGAAATGATATTGAGAAGAAAATAGGATTTGATGCTATTATGCGGGTTCGTACCAGCACAGGTACTTTTCATTTATACTGGTTCTCAGGTCTCTGATGTATAATTGCTTCCCCTTGAAACTAACAACAGGCCAACAAAGAAACTGACAGTAAAATAAGGAGAAACAAAACTTGTTTTCCCTCAGGTTTCAGAGCCACTGACTTCTTTGGCGGCATTTATATGAACAACACCACTGATGTGGAGATGGCAGCCATCGACTGTGACAAGGCCGTGACTGTGGAGTTCAAGCATGATGACAAGCTCAGTGAAGACACTGGAGCCTTGATTCAGGTGCCTCACAATGGACTCCTGTCTTTTGCTTAGTTTGTTACTGACAGTGATCACTGGGGAGACTCCCAAGGCCATCAGCTGTGTCAGTCTCTCCATAAGGAAGTCCAGCTCCGTTTCTCCAAGGGTGGAAGCCACTAGAGTGGAGCGCTCTGTGGTTTATCCTGCTCACTCTGATTCCTGTGCTGTTTCTCTGAACTAATGGTGTCTATGGAGTCTTTGCATGAGACCCCGCAGACTTGAGGTCAGATGACAGGCATCGGTCCCCAGCCCCCCCGGGTTTGCTGCACCCCTGCCACGTGCCGGACACCGTGCTGAGATGGGTCATCATATCAGAAGCAAGTGTCCACAGGACATGGCTTTGTAGCAAGTAAGATTAACTAGAAGCCATGGAGACTTTGACATAAAACAGGAGAAATTCTAAGGGTCAGTTTTCAGACAACAGTATCTCTCAAAGAAGGGAGAGGTTGACATCATATTGAGGAAGAACTCTAGTAACCAATGTGTACTTTAAAATCACAGAAGTGGGGAAATGGTTACTTGTTCACATTACCAAAATGTATACGTTCATCATTAGTATAAAACCTGTCACCAGAGCTAGCTGTTTCTTTTTGGGTGAAGTGAGCCTGGAGTAGGACTAGGATAATGTGAAGGTATTATTTCTGGACCTGAATCCCTGGCAATAAAATCTAAGCTAGGAAGTGTAGCCTCGTTGTGGAAATGCAAACAGGTATTTGCATGTGAACAGCCGCATTAAAACCTAAGTTTAAACCAGCTAAATGCTGCATGGACACCCAGTGTATCACTGGCCATCATTCTCCCTTATGTGTTGTTTAGTCTTTAGCAATAATAGGAAAAGCCTGTTGGAGGGTTTAGAGGGCTTGGAGCTGTTGCACGCTGTCCTGTGCATGTAAGTAAGACCAGGCTAGCTTGAGTGGACGTGCTAACCAGGAAACACGTTGCCTCTGCAGTGCGCCGTGCTCTACACAACCGTCAGCGGTCAGAGACGACTTCGGATTCACAACCTGGGCTTGAACTGCAGCTCCCAGTTGGCGGATCTGTATAAGAGCTGCGAGACAGATGCCCTCATCAACTTTTTCGCCAAGTCAGGTAACTCTCTGCCAATCCTGCGGTGCAGAGCACCTTGCCTAGTGGTTCAGGCAGCCCTGTGGGTTAAACCAAGTTAGTAGCTAACAGGTCTTGGGATGGTGTTGCCTCCTGGTGGGTAAACTCAGAATTAATAAAAGCAGAGGGTGAAGAGTAAGACTCAGCATTTCTAAGTCGAGACAAATAAGGAGGACACTGAGTCCTTCCCAGGGCAACAGAGTTGAAATTGAGGAAGGTGATCCTGAGACTCATGATGGTGTGTGAGTGTGCCCTGTGGCACATGGAGATAATGGAAGGATAGGGTCCCTCACAGGAGACTGAACTGGATTAGCCTTACCGAGATAATTAGGAAGTGGTAGGGGCCCGAGGTGGAGTTTCCTGGCTGCTCCTCCCCTCCTTGCCCCAAACCCCACCTGAAATTCTACAGTGAGCTTTGGAAGAGCAGTCCAGCCCATAGGAGTTCAGAACATCAGAGATGGTGAACTGGTCTTGCTTTTCTCTGTGAGTAGAGTCCTGTGTCTAATCTTCTGAGGACGAATCTGGACCAATTTCCCACCTTTTGTTATAGGTAGGCTGTTGTTTTCCACTGGCTAAACCGTCATACTTAGTCAAGAGGAGAGCCTTATCCAATGACTTTAACATTTTTAAATGCTGCTATTCCTGGCTGAGCGGTCTGAAGATAATAGCAATTTGTTCTTTGATTATATTTGGAGGGATCCATTTCTGAGCTAAACCTTTTATGCCCTTTTCATTGTTTTGTGCAAACAGCTTTTAAAGCCGTTCTACACCAACCCTTGAAGGTCATTCGGGAAATTCTGGTTAACCAGACTGCCCACATGTTGGCCTGTTACCGGAAGAACTGTGCTAGTCCCTCTGCAGCCAGCCAGGTAAGTCACCCGCTGTCTTCAGGGACCTGCTCACGCCGCGCTCTGCTGCTGAGGGCTGCTGTTGTCTGGGTTACTGAGATGCTGCCTGGTGAACTGCAACCAAGAACACTGGGGATGCCACTGGGGGACCACAGTATTTTTTATGAGTGAAAGTTGCCTCAGGTATGTCAGACTCTGCAGCCCCGTGGACTGTAGTCCGCCAGGCTCCTCTGTCCATGAGATTCTCCAGGCAAAAATACCGGAGTGGGCAGCCGTTCCCCTTTTCCAGGGGATGCTCCCAACCCAGGAATCGAACCCAGATCTCTCCTGCATTGCAGGTGGATTCTTTATCAGCTGAGCTACCAGGGAAGCCCATGGTATTTTTACAGCCAACATTAAAAAACCTTAGTGGCCTTACACCGTGCATGAACCTCAAAATGTGTGTGCATATTGTGCTGACAGTCACTACATTATGTAAAACAAAAGAATATTCTATGTAAGAAATGTCAGTATCAATCATGTTTTCTTTTGCATGCAGATGGTGAATATTACATTGTGAAATGGGGAAGCTTAAATACTGTTTGGCTATATTAACAGTCAAAGTTGACATGAGCTAATGGCAGAAATGCCTTTTCTATATTTCATAAACACAAAATTTATAAATTCTAAAGTTCTTCGTATTTAATAGTTAACAATGGGGAATTCCCTGGCAGTCCAGCGGTTAGGACTCTGCTTTCACTGCAGGGGGCACAGTTTTGATCCCTGGTTGGGGAACTAAGACCCCCCATGCTCACAGCCAAAAAACAAAAAAATTAATAGATATGAAGAGTTTGGGAAAAAACTGGCTAATAACTTGAAATTTTAGATCTTTTAAATAAATCTGACTCATGAAAACAAAAGACAAAAAAAAAAAAAAAAAGGCAGAACCTCAGGCCCACATTTATTTTTGCACCTGTTTCTCTTTTTCATAATCTTTCCCATCATAGCTAGATGCCATTTTTCATAGCTGTGTATTGAACATCTGAACACAGAGTCAAAGAAGACAGCAACAGGGGGGAGACTTTCTGGTTAATTCGTGTCCACAGTGACACCTGAAACCCCACCTAAAACAACCCTTCAGCAGCAACAATAGTAGAGACACATCTGGGGGCCAAATTCATAATCTGGGTAATGCAGGGAGTTAAAAGACTGTTATTAGTTTGGACTTTTTACAGAAATTCCTTTGTTGTCCAGAGGGGTTAAAGTAGCCACCCATTCTTCCATCTCCTGCTGATAATCACAGAAGCAACTCTTAGATCTGTGTGAGTCAGCCCTCTTTGATAGTCAGAAGATTTGCCTCTTCAGTAAACTCAGCATCAGCCCCGTTTCAGAGCATCCCACACAGAGCCCCCCAGGAGCTCCTGGGTACAGGCCAGCCAGCACCACTGTACCCCCCAGTCTGTTTCGGAGCTCTGGGAACATTGCTCTGTGTCTGGAGTGTCTCACATGTCAGGAGGACTTGCTGAAGAAGAACAGGTACAGTTGGTGAGCTCTAAAGAAGTTTATTTGCTACAACAATTGGATTCGAAAAAACCTTACGTTAAAAACAAATCTGTTGGCTGCTTAAGGGAAGAAATAAAACTGGTCGGTTCTTTCTGGTTTAAAGTTACAAGGTTTGCCTTTACTACTAGGTCGTCTGTTTGCACAGTTTATTTCTGGAGGGACAGCATTCTGATGCCAGTCTGTTTCTGAAAAAAGTAGATAAAGATTATTCCTGTTCTTCTGGAGATTTTTCTTTCTCGATTAGCACATTTCAGTTGTACCATGATCCATCAGGGAGTAAGGAAAATGTAGAGATGATAATACTGTTAGTAACAATGATATACTAAAAATACACCATGATGTAACAGAATGGCTAGGCTTGAGGTTTTTCTCAGAGAATGTAACTTCAAATTGGGTGCTCTTTCCATCGTTCACCTGCAAGAAATTCTTTCCATGGGGAAAATTGTAAAGGAATTCTACTGTTTTATTCAATACTGCAGAGCCCAAAGTTCCCTTGGTCCAAGCAAGACTGTTAAGGAGCTGTGTGCTTGCATTATATGTACTGGACCTCAGGAGATAACGCTTTTACTGAACTGCCAGGGCCAGCACAAGGTTGATGCAACAGAGGAACTTAAGGTGCAAAATTTAAGGAGGCACCCATTCTGCAAGTCATAGGATAGATGCTGGGTTAAGACATATAATTTAAAACAACATTAAAACAATTTTTTAACCTTACATAAGCAGTGTAGCTTCCCTTTTTATTAAAAATAGCAACTCACTGTGCCAAACTTAAATATATTACATCATATAGGAGTACACTGACTTCAGGAGGTAAGTCGCATCACCTTAACTGGAAAGTAATAACTTTTTTTTTTTTCCCCCCCATTACCACATCTGTTACTTCAAAACCCAAAGCAGAGAATTCTCCAAATTCAGTCAAACTGGACTCCTACGAATTTGCACTCCCTCCTCATTCACACCTTTTCTTCCCGAGAGTAATTTCACTATTTATGGAGAGGATCAGGGAGGCAAGGAAAGGTTTTAAGTACTGATCCGTTACCACATTTTCTTCCCTACCTCAAAAACATTGACTGTTTTCTTTCACTCTAACTCAATTTTCTTCATCACAAAATTTCCTTCTTACTTTCCTTCTTTGTTCTGTTCCTTCATCCCTCTGTAGTCTCCTCTAATCAGACTTTTTAGTCCTGAAAGAGTCGTCATGGGCCAAGCTCAACTCTTTGTGGTATTTAGGGCAACAAATTTCTAAACTCTCTTAATATGACCTGATTAATGAGAAACAGGCAGTGAATTGCAAGATAATATTTAAAAACTGTACATGCATGCTTCTCTGTGGGGATCTAAGAACACTTTTAATCCATAACAGGTAAGATGCCTAACTGGTAATTAGCCCAGAAATAGCCCCTGGAGCCACTTGGCTCCAGTGACCATGGTTTGTGTCCTGTATCCCTGGATCATAATTTTTTTTTTTAATCTGAATTTTCCTTGGCTGAAAACATATTCCAGTACCAAATGCTGTCAAATAAAAATACTTTATGCTAAATAAGTGAATTAAGTCAGAGAAAGATAAATACCATATGGTCTCACTTATATGGGGAATCTAAAAGACAAAAACCTAGCTCAGATACTGAGAAGAGACTGGTGGCTCCGGGAAGGTGTGGAGGGTGGGCGGAATGGGTGAAGAGGCTCAGAAGGTACAAACTTCCAGTTAAAAGTAGGTAATGGAGATATGATGTGCAGCATAGCTGCTCTAGTTAATGCGTGTTTGAAGTTGCCAAGAGTAAATATTAAAAAGTTCTCATCACAGGAAAATTCTGTGACTTTGTATGGTGATGATGTTAACTACAATTGTGATCATTTCACAATATATACAAGTATCAATTATTATGTTATATACCTGAAACTAATATAATGTTAAACAGTATTTCTCCAAAAAAAATTTACGCTAGAGAAGAAATTCTAAGAGCATTTTGTCATATGAGGAAACATGCATTTATGTGTCTTTGGTTTTTTTGAAAGGAGATAAAAATTGAGAGGAAGAACAAACTGCAAAGTAGAATTGTTCTAAAATATATTTTCCTTAACCAGTTAGAAAGTTCTGTCTTACATATTCCTTACTTAGAAGATCATGAGAAGCGATGATAAAGGGATTTGAGGAATAAATCCTATTAATAACAGAGCCCTAAGGGAAATTTTCTTTTCAGCATGTATTCTGTTAAGTGCATATTTTTTTCATCATTAAAATAGAAAGCTAAAAAGAAATCATGACTTTATAGACCAGATATTTATATTTGCAGATTATCTATCTCCTGTATATGCTTTTCTTTTGGATATTTTGTTCACTGACCTACTATACATGGAAGAAATGACAGTCTCTCTTGATTCTTAGCCATATTTGTAAAACTGTGTTAGTAAGGCTAAACACACAGGCAAATTATTTATAATTTTTTTACTCATGTTTCTAGAATTGTGTTACTATTTGGAGCATCATATTATGGTATGTACTTGGAGGCAGTTAGAATGAAGTCAGAATGAGCTCACATAAGCCACAGAGAGGGTGGAGAGGAAGAAGGTACAGGTGGATGTTTTTTTTTTTTTGGTACAGGTGGATTTTAAAGGTTATAAAGGTGGATTATAAAGGAGAGAATTTGTGTTCTAATTGAAGGTAAAAAATGAAATCAGGGTTCATCTAGTAGCTCTAGTATCTAAAACAGGAAACATAAGAGGAAAAACATGTTTGTGGAATTGTAGGAGTTTGATTTTTTCCTGTTATCATTTAGTGACATACCTAATAAGTTCACAAAACATTTCCTGTTTTAATTTCTATATATATTGAGGGTATTGTAACTTGAATTTTCCTTATTATGGTTTATCTGTCTGTCTGTATATCACCCCCAGTGCACATTAGACATCTTGCATGTGGACTATGGCTCATTCCTCTGCAGAGGCCTTGATGCTTTGATAGAACCTGTGACACAGTCCTCCTTCAGAGTGCCTGATGAGTCTATGACTGTGAGTTTAAGCTGCAGGGAGAGCACAGAGGAAGAGAGATCTCAGGGGTAGCTGGAAATGCTGTTCTTGAACTCAAGAGGTAGAAAGAAGCTGGTAATACAGATTAGGAAATAACTTATACATTTCATTTCATTTAATAAACGTGTATATGACACTGTGTGCTGGGCATTACTTTAAGTGCTGCACACATCAGAAACAGTTTAATCCTGCTAACCACCCCAGGATCGTGAAGTAGAGGTGCTATTATTTTAGAAGAGAAAATGGAGGAGCAGAGAGGATAAGGAGTTTTTGCGAGGCATACAGCTGGTACGAGTCGTGACCGGGACCACATGCCCCGCGGTGAGCTGTGCTGAGGAACACCGTGCCAAGCCGCCAGGGCCCTGGAGAGCGTGACAGCCACCTGCCGCTCTCTGAATACCTGCCCCGTGCTGCCTTCCCTGCGTTAGGTGCTACGTGTGGGTTACTGGTTCGTCCTCTCTGCAACTTCAGAGAGCAAATCTTGTTCCTCTTTTACAGGTAAAGTGCAGTGGGTCTTGATTCTCAGCAAAGAGCAAGCATCTGAAATCAGTGTCTCTCTCTTCCAGCTGATTTTGCCAGATTCCATGAAAGTCCTGCCGGTGTACATGAACTGCCTGTTGAAGAACTGCGTGCTGCTCGGCAGACCCGAGATCTCCACGGACGAGCGGGCCTACCAGAGGCAGCTGGTCATGACCATGGGCGTGGCCGACTCGCAGCTCTTCTTTTACCCACAGCTTCTGCCCATAGTAAGTAGGAAGCGCACTGTGGTGGCCATTTCCTAGAGGCCTCTGGGAGAGAATCATCCTTTGTTCTTAACCAGAAACTTCGGTGTCACGTGCAGCGCCGGCCTGAGACGGGCTCGGGGAGGGGCACTCCAGCTCACGGAGCTGTCGGGTGACTGCGGAGCTGTCGGGTGACTGCGTCTCTGCCTTCATTCCCAGACAGGTCCTCTTTGACAGATTAGGCAGACTGAAAGGTTAGGAAACCCAGCTTCAGTTGAAGAAATCTACTTTATGGCATGAAAGGCAACTGCTATATCAGTGTGGACGTTGATAAACACATATATTTGTTTTTAGACAGTATTAATCGTTTAATCAGAATGGCTGTGATGAGCCTTGTGCAGACGCCCTCAGGGAATTTACCTGGTGATGTACTCTGCTTCTTTACTTAAGATAGCCCTGACGTGCTCTCTGCCTCGACTCCTTCCCGCGAGACCTAGCAGGTTATAACTGCGGGACCATAGCGGAGACAGCCGAGGGCTGGTTTCTGACTCCTGGATCAAAACGCACCCCCAGGCTCTCAGTAGTAGTGCAATTAGGAAGAGTTAATGTATGTTCAAATAATTATTTTTGGGTAAAACTGGACTCTGCCAGAGAAGCTAGGACTCTGGGGAACACGGACATGACGGTCTCACTAAGACCAACTTGCCGAGGTTGAGGTTGCGGTGGTCAACATGTCAATAAACCACGTGGGCTGCTCGCAGTCCTCTGACAGTCTCTCCCTCTAGAGCGCCCTCTTCACCTGCTTCCTGGGTTGCTCTCCCGCTTCCCCGGCCTCTCCCGCTGCTGCCTTTGCTGGTTTACCCTGCTTTCCCCGTGCGGGCCCCCAGGGCTCAGGCCCCGGCACCCTTCTGTCTGAGCACACAGCCCTGCGGGGTTCTGACCTCGTCAGGCCGGCTGCCACAGTCTGTGCCGATGCTCAAGCTCCCGTCTGCAGCCGGCACCGCCGTGAGCTCCGCAGTGCTGGCGCTGGAGCCGCTGGAGCCTGCCTCCGCAGGCTATGACGGGCACCGCCCCCGAGCGTGTTGGGCCTCCTCTTCCGCAGTCTTACCCCCCTGCGTCTGTCACCCTCTCTCCTTCCGGTTCCTCAAGACCAAAGGCCCACGCTCACCCTTTGGCTCTCTTCTTCCTCACCCACCACATCCATCCCTCAGCACTCTTTCCACGCCCACTGTCACCACTTAGACTCCAGAAGAGTCGCCTCTCCTAACAAGCCTGCTTGCTGGCACCTGTGGCCCCCCAGTCACTTTTTGGCATGGAAGTTAGAGTAACGCTGTTCAAATAAGTGTTGGTTCATGGCCCTCCGCCCCTCAGAACACCTCAGGATTTCCCACTTCAGGAGAAGCTGACCTGCTTCCCGTCTGGGCCCCACCCTGCTTTCTTTCTGACCCATCTTATTTCTCTCTCTCTGTACTCCAGCCACACTGGGCTCCTCGCTGAGCCCTGAATGTCCAAGACAGTCCTGTGCCTTAGGCCCTCTGCACCCGATGTCCCCCATCTGGAATGCCCATGGCCCGCGGCTCAGATGTTACCTTCTTAACAAACTTCTTGGACTCTCCTGTTTAAAACTAACACCACCAGTGTGCTTTATCCCATTACCCTGCTTCACAGCACTTAGTTCAGTCTCTCAGTTGTGTCCGACTCTTTGTGACCCTATGAATCGCAGCAGGCCAGGCCTCCCTGTCCATCACCAACTCTCGGAGTTCACTCAAACTCACGTCCATCGAGTCGGTGATGCCATCCAGCCATCTCATCCTCTGTCGTCCCCTTCTCCCCCTGTCCCCAATCCCTGCCACCATCAGAGTCTGTTCCAATGAGTCAGCTCTTCGCATGAGGTGGCCAAAGTACTGGAGTTTCAGCTTTAGCATCATTCCTTCCAAAGAACACCCAGGGCTGATCTCCTTCAGAATGGACTGGTTAGATTTCCTTCACAGCACTTAATACTGTCTAAATTTCTATATACTTAGATTATCTGCTGTCCTTTCTTCCCTCCAAAACATGGTTAGCTATACAAGATGGGGATTACTGTCTAATGACTAGAATGCCTGGCGCAGAGCAAGGACTCATTGGTGTGAGCTGGGAGGGAGGAGGGGGAAAGGGTAGGAGAGGAAGGAGGGAGCAGGAGGGCCTTCTGACTCTTGCCTCTGCCTCGCAGCACACCTTGGATGTCAAGAGCACCACGTTACCTGCTGCTATTCGCTGCTCTGAGACCCGTCTTTCAGAAGAAGGAATCTTCCTCTTGGCCAATGGTCTAAACATGTTCTTATGGTTGGGAGTAAGCAGCCCACCAGAACTGATTCAAGGAATCTTTAATGTGCCATCTTTTGCACATGTCAACACAGATATGGTAGGTATATTTTTTTTTTCTGTTTTGCAGTAATAAATTCTTAAATGCTTTTTGTTCATGTGCAAGCATGTATTATAGACAAAACAATAAGCTCTGTAGTTCTATATAAGAGAATTTCATGTTTTAATGAATAACAGCTAGCATAAAGTTGTTTGTATAAAGTATTATCCAACAACCAAATTAATGCTTTAATAGAGACTGCCAACACTACCAGAGCATTTCCTATTTGTTAATCACTGTGCTCCAAATACTTTAAACACACTATTTCATTTAATTCTTGTAACAAATCAGTGAGACAGATACTAGTATCAACATTTTCTAGACATCTCCAGTGAGGTGTAGAGACAAGTTCTTTCAGCAGTAAGTGGCAGAGGTGGGAAGTGAGTTTGGTCTTAGGCTCTAGGCTCATCCCTGGTGCTGAACTACATATTCACAAGGATGTAGAATCTGTCAGACATGTTTACCTACAGATATGGCCATCCCACAAAAACAAATTATGCACCCTTCTGTTTCATTTATTTCAAAAGAGGTTTTAGATTTGATGTGGAATGAACACAAATGATGTTCTTCTTTAACTATAATTATTGGTTTTCCTGGTATACTCTGAGAATCACACTGACTGCATAGCTTATTTGCAGACCATCGTGTGAGCCCTACTGCTGTGATGGTTGTCTTCCTCTGCTTGACTGGATTCCCTGTGAATTCAGATGCAGAATGCAGCAGAGAATTTGTTCCCCGAGTCCTCACTCACGTTTTGGCAGATGGCTTAAGGCTTTAATTTCTGGTTATGAAGGTAGACACACAGCATCTGGAGGAGGAGTCTGGATTAAAATTTCAGGTTAAATAGATACGTGGTTAGTTTAGAGAGCTGCATATGTATTATGAATGTAAAAATATGTTTTTAAAGAAGTTAAAGGTATCCATTAAGAGGTTAGTTTTAAGATGAAGATTTAGAAATAATAAGACATTTGCATGTGGTTGAAATTAAGAATGATTAGAAATGCAGTTTCTTAAAAATTAAAATTCAGTGAGCAAAGAACTATAAGTGTGAAGAATGTTTATATAAAATTTAAGGAAGCCTCCTCTTATGTAATATATTAAACATTAAATTTCACATTAAATTTAGATTTCATGTATAAAATAAATGTCAATACATATTTGTTGAATATACATATGAAGTAGCCAAAGTCTGTCCACTGCAAAGCAACAGATTGCTAGGTTTGTGCTTATGGCGCCATATTTCTTCTCAACCTTCTTCAAAAAGTAAGACAAAAAACCAAATATTGCTTTCTTTTTAGAGGCAGTTGGCACTTTGAGATATATACATAAAGTACACTTATTTTATGTTTGTTTTTTAAATGAAAATTAGAAAATAGTCTTAAATGTCAAGAGAATACATAGAGGGTGTGGAATGTGAATATAAATAATTAATTTCTTGCCATTTTTTTTTTTTTAACAACTCCTGTGAAAAATATTGGCTATGATCTTTTCCTGAGATGTGTGACTTTTTGGTAAAATGTTCCAGTTCACTTTCCCAGTGGCTAACTCACAGATGTTGTCTTAGCTCTTGGTATCTCCTTGCTTAGAAGTAAGCATTAACATTTGCTGTCTTAATGAGAGAAATCTAAGTCCAGATCTCTCATGTCCCCCCAGGGGCCACATGCAGTGGGTGCTATCTTTTATATACCATTACCCAGATTTCAGGGAAATCTAAGAGGCCACATTCCCTCTGAGAAGTCACCATTTGGTGGTTTGAATGTTGGGTCAGTGGTGTTTGGATGGCGTTTTCCACATGGGGTAATGCCTCAGGGTCCTGCTGCTGATCCACATAAGGAATGAGGTATATCCTTCTCTCATAACACAGCCTTGAAATATCCATCTTGCAAAGGAATTAAAATCATGGTGACTTGACATTCTTTGCAAAAATCATATACTGTTTGTGTCAAATGCTGATAAATATGAATCGTTTTTAACCCATTTTTATTTCATATTTTTCGTTTTTAGGTAGATGAACTAAGCCAACAGCGTAGAAGGATATTTTTTAACTTTAACATTCTAATAATCTCATTCTGCTTCTATCTAAATGTTATAACTTGTACTGAAACTTAACCTTTATTTTCCTTAAATTTAGACATTATTGCCTGAGGTGGGAAATCCATACTCACAAACACTCAGAATGATAATGGGTATTATCCAGCAAAAGCGGCCATATTCAATGAAGGTAAGAATGAGATTTTCTTCTTTCTTCAAGTGTTTTGATTTCCTTACAGACTTTAAAATGCATGTCCTATATTTTTATAACATGATTTCTCATAGAAAACTCATAGTCTCTGAGTATACCTACTTACCTGTCAACCACACACATAGAAAAATGACTATCACCATGTATTAACTATGGGTTATCTTAGTATTAACTTAGAAACAGTTGATGTTATTAAGTCTTTGAAATGACTTTTCCTTCAATGCTTAAAATTATAGAAGTATAAAAGCATTTGTTAAATTTGACTTTTACAGCTTTTATTATCTCTGAAAAATTTTGTTATCCTAGTCCTTCCAAGCTTTTTTTTGAGTGTGAGTAAAAGAATGTAAAATGTCTGTTAAGTCAGGAAAATTATGCCTTGTTGCTAAGTGCCAAGTACTCACCCCTGTTTTCCTTTTCAAGCTCAGTAGTAGAATTGCCTGGAATGTACAGATGATGGTGGTCTATTACTGTACTACCTCCTGCAGCGGTGCAGGACACTCAGCTGCAGGCAGGCCTCTACAAGAACCAGGGTATTGTGGGGCTACTGTTCCCCCAAAAAACATAAAGATTACATCAGTTTATATCAATGTGCTTTACCATGATAGATACTCATGCATGCAAACATCAACTTTAGTAGAACTTAGGAAAGTTGAATAAAGAGCTTTATAATCTCTAGGACATCTGGGTAAACAAAACCTTTCCAGAACTGTTTTTATATCACTACTTGGGTTCAGTTTTAGGGCAGGACCTAGAGATGGCAGAAAAGGCTCAAACTAAACATGTTCTTCACACGATACTCTGAATACCCTGGAGACATGTGATGAAATCTTAAGGTCTTATGACACACATATTGACCAGAACTGGTGTTCAGAATGCACAGCAAGGATGGGCCACCTTTGTCCTAGTGGCTGCATCTCCACAACTGGCCCCAAATTGCAGAGAAGGAACCAGACTAAACATGGCGATCACCTCCGTGCTTAGTAACCCCTTCTTCCAGGAAAAAAGAAAACCCTTTCCTCTCCTCTGCTTTCTCTCACCTGCTTCATGACCTGCTTATCAAGGTCATGTCAGCTGTGGTTATTAAAATATCTGGAGTAGTCACCAAATATGATATGTAAATAAAATAATAGAATTTATATATTAATACTAATTTTAGCTTAAATGATTTTTTTATGTGCTACTTGCAAATGTATCTCTGTTTGAAAAATCCTTGACATTTTCAGGGTTTCAAAGAATTTGAAAACCTAAAATCCAGAAATGTGCGAGCTGAAGGAATCCAGGAGATGCCTGGTCCCCCACAGCCTCTCGGCTGCCATTGCTGCTTAGCGGGCGTGAAAAGGAGTGCGCTCACCTGGTCAGGGCGTACAGCTAGGTCACAACAGACACAGGCCTGTCCTGGCTGTTCAGTCCATGCACTTGGTTTTACATCTTCTTCTCCAACCTTTGAAAATGGATCACACAAAGGAAATGAAGACACATCTAAAGAGTCTTTATATCTTTTGAAAGAGTCCAGATTGACTAGGAGGAGAAAAGAGTCACGGATAGCAAAATCAAACCGGAAGGCATTGCTACCTTTTTGATTATGCTAGTTAGTTTTCCAGAGAATCAGCCCTCTTAGAGCTCACTGTCAGCACAGTCTTACATTTGCGGGAGAATTAAAAAAAAAAAAAGAAAAAGATTTATATCACAGTGTATTCCCCGATAACCTAAATCAAATGCTTTACTGAAATTCTAGTCCTGCCCTGCTCATGGTTCTCCAGGGTCCAAAGTATCTCTTCTTCCTCTTGTGTTTCCTAGAATACTCCCTCCCCCCTGGCTCCTTTCCAGTTTACAAGCTGTTGTCACATCGTCCTTCTTTGAAGCTGCTGCTTCTCCAAGATGCTGCTTCCTTTTCCTTTTTATCCCACAAATTTGTACTGAACACTAGAAACATAGCAGGCATTTTACCACCATGCTTCCTGAGATGTTAATAACTGCTTGTAATTTCCTTCCCAGCTCCAGTTTTCTCTGGACTGCCAAACTGCTAAAGACAAAAATTTTATTCTCAACCCCTTTACAGGATTGAGTACTGCTACTTTCCTCGATGTTTCTCTTCTGTCCTCTTTCAAGACATCGTACTCTCCTGATTCTTTCTCATTGACCTTTTTCCTTTGGCTTCTCTTCATTCATCTGCCCCTTAAGACAAGTTGATGGTCTCCTAAGTTATACCCATGGCACTCTCCTCTCATTCAGCATACTCCTTTTAGGCCATCCTGATCACTGCCGTCATTTATCTGTGCCCTGTGACACAGGCAATGTGAGAGAAGAAAATGCATTTTGAAGTACAATAATTCTCTAAGCACTGGTAACATGGCCCAGAGAATATCCCATTAAGGCCAGTTGGATTAACCAGTCCTTCCACGGAGAGGGCACACAGGAACGTGGTGGGGAGACCAGCAGTGACCATTTTATAGTCCTCTCCCTCCCCACCCCACCCCACCCCACAGAGCTGTGTCCCCCTCTATGGAAACACTGAGGGGA